>CM041776.1:441191196-441312001 GCA_023374045.1 Limonium bicolor
TGAAAATGAAGAAGAAAAGAGCCTTAGAAGAGATAGAAATCGGTTACACAATAAAATGTGCTTTAAGGATTTTCAAGCTTGAAAACTACCTTAAGATAACCTTGAGATGCCCCTTGGATTATTGTTGGTTTAGACAACCTCCTTGCAACACTAGTTGATGTCGAATGCTTATTGATGTGCTAGGAAGAGTTTTGCTTCAAGGCTTGACAAGAAATGCTAGGAAATTACCTTAAAGATGAAGATAGAAGTTAAAACTCCATTAATGGACTTAAGAGCTTCAAAGGAAGAAGATGAAGCTAGAAGAGAGAGGAGAGAGCCTTACCAATTCGTGAATGAAGAGTGCAAGGAGGAAAATGAGACTAAGCTCACGTAAGAAGAGAATGCACTTGGAATTTGATTTTTGTTTTGTTAATTTTTAATGTCAAAAGACTATACTTTTTCCTTAGTTTATTACATGAGTTATTGGCTCAATAAATGCCCTTCTTTCCAGCATGAAATCGGCCATAATGCAAGACAAGACAATGTGGAGGGAAATAATGGTGAGCTAGAAGACAAGGTAAGAAAAGTAAGTTTTATTCCTTTGATTTTTCAATGTTTATAACTTGTCTTCTTCTTCATTGTAGGTGGACGACTTGGAGGCCTGAATGGAGCTTACCAACCGGTGGAGAAGAGCTAAGAACAAGCATGGAAGGTTACTTAATTTTTAAGAAAGCAAAAGATGGAATCTTAGATCTACTTTTTGCCTTTTTCATTTTGTTTTCTTCCTAGCTCACATGGCCTTATTCCCATGCATAATTTCGACAGCTTTATGGTCAAATAAGACCTACATACTTTGAAATTAAGTAATATAACACATGGTGTGGAGGGTGATTTTTCGGTATGAGGGGGGTCCATCTAAATATGGTCTGACTGAGAAGCCTAGATCCTAGAAAATGCCATTCTGTGGAGGGTGAAAACCCGTTATTCTGGCATCCCTCAAATACCTACTACATCGTCCGTCTTTCCCAGAAAGCATAAAAGGGAGTGCAAGTGTGCACTACACCCCGCTCTCAATGGGCCCCACGCGGACTTATGGCTCTATAAGGCTGAATTGACTAGAGTCGCCACCTAGTTTGACCTAAGGAACTAGGAAGGGAGGAAAAGGGTTCTAAGAACCGTTGGTTGACTCTGAAATTGTTGCCTATGGATAGGGCTTATCTGGTCATTTACAGAGATTCTATTGTGGGTTCGTACTGGGTTACACCCCTTAGAAGTGGCAACGACCACGACTTTGGACTGGTGCCCGAGGAAACCTCGGTCTCCAATTGTCGGGATTACCTTCTTTCAAAACCTTATTAAAGAGATTCATTTAAAAGCCATGGATAAGATTAGGACAGGAGGAGAGAAAACAAGTGGATGAGGTGAGCTTTTCTGCCAAGCCAGCACCATGAAGGGGAATTGACGATTTCGAATGAGAATGGAATGAAATATTAGGAGTCTGAATTTGAGAGTTGAAGAAGTCGAGGGTTTGTGGGAGTTAGAGGGGATTTGAATGTTCGAAAGACATGAATACCGCCTTAGAGTTGGGAAAGGGGTTTTTTATTGGAACGGGTCGCACCCTAGATGGGTTGCCTACGTACTCAACTCCCTGTTGAGATCAGACCTTACGTAGTTCAGGGTTTTTGGGTTTTTGGAGATTTTTGAGGAGTTTAGAGTTTGGAGAAGTTTTTGGTTTAAGGTGTTAGTCTGTGAGACGCTCGGGTCTATGAGACGTTTGAAACCTTGAGATGTCGAAGTCTGTGAGACACTTGGGTCTGTGAGACGCTCGGGTCTGTGAGATGTTCAGGTCTGTGAGACGTTCGAATCATTGGAATGACAAAGTCTATGAGACGCTCGGGTCTATGAGACATTTAGAGTCTGGGAGAAATTAGAATGAAATTGAAATCGAAGTTGAATCGGGGTTGAAAGAATATTGATTTGAATTGGAATTGAAATGAATCTGGATTTGAATGAGTTTGGAATTGAATTGAAGTTAGAATGAATTTTGAATTGAAATGAATTAAGAATTGAATGAATTGGAATTGAATTGGGCTGAATGAATTGAGTTTGAATTGAATTTGAATTGAATTTGGTTTGAATTTGAGTTGGGTCTGAAAAACGGACCGGGTCAAAGTTAGACTAAGTCAAAGTGGGGTCAAGGTCAATGTTCATGTTGGTCAAAGTTGGGTCAATGTTAAAGTTAAGATTGGTCAAAGTTGGACCGGGTCAAAATTGGACCGGGTCAAAGTTGGAAGTTTGGGCCTTGGTCAATGTTGGACTTGGGTCGGGTCAAAGTTGGAAGTTTGGGTTTTGGTCAAAGTTGGAAGTTTGGGCCTTGGTCAATGTTGGACTTGGGCCGAGTCAATGTTTAGGCTGGTTTGGGCCGATTTGGGCCTTGGTTGGGCTTTTGGGTTGAATTGGGCCTTGGAATGGACCTCAAATTGGGCTTTGGAAGGGGTCTCGAATTGGGCTTTGGAATGCACCTCGAATTGGGCTTTGGAATGGGCCTCAAATTGGGCTTTGGAAGGGGTCTCAAATTGGGCTTTGGAATGCACCTCGAATTGGGCTTTGGAAGGGGTCTCGAATTGGGCTTTGGAATGCACCTCTAATTGGGCTTTGGAATGGGCCTCAAATTGGGCTTTGGAATGGGCCTCAAATTGGGCTTTGGAAGGGGTCTCGAATTGGGCTTTGGAATGCACCTCGAATTGGGCTTTGGAATGGGCCTCAAATTGGGCTTTGGAAGGGGTCTCAAATTGGGCTTTGGAATGCACCTCGAATTGGGCTTTGGAAGGGGTCTCGAATTGGGCTTTGGAATGCACCTCTAATTGGGCTTTGGAATGGGCCTCAAATTGGGCTTTGGAAGATGGGCCGAGTTGGGCCTTGGAAGATGGGCCAAGTTGGGCCTTGGAAGAAGAGGGTCAGTTTGGGCCTTAGAAAAGTGGGCCGGTTTGTGCTTGGAAATGGACCGAGGAAGGCCTTGGAATGTGGGCTGAGAATCGTTTTGGGCTGAATTGGCCTTTTGGGACTGATTTGGGCCTTTTTTTGGATGTTGAGCTTTATTTGACATTTTAATTAAATTGATGTTTGGATTTTGAAATTGAACTTTGAATTGGATCTTTATTGATTGTGGATTTTATTCTGACATTATGGATGATTTGGAAAATTTTAAGGAAAATAGGTATTCCTCACATGGACCGTGTCTAGGACCCGTATTCATGGAGGATACCCCAACCTAAACCTTTTCTACAGAGGGGTGACCTATGGGCTAACTAGGGTTTCCTATATCCTTGGACCTCTATATTGAGCTAGGCCCAATAATTACCAAGCTAATCTATATACATGAAAAATGTAATGCAAGACAAATAATTATGAAATTATAATCGAAAACAAACAGTCAAAGTATACAACATGAAATTTAAATTCAAAATTTATGGACAGGTCAATTTGCTTCTCCGTTTTTTTAAGCGCTTGAAAATAAGTGTAAGTAACATGTGGTTCCAAGTTCACATTAGATCAAGCTAACAAATTCCTATCTCTGTCTATCATTAAACCAAATTTAAAATTGCAAAGACAATGAACCAAAACAGGATGGACGGACTTATAGTCCCAATATCACGCTAATTGATAAATAAAAAAAACGATCCGCAAAACTATGCTCGTAGTTCTATTCTCAATCAAGATTCCTGCACATAATTAGGCAAAACATTGAATAGTGTAGCCTAAATGCCATCCATCTCTTTCTCGTTATCAGTCAAGGAACAGCCCAATAAACAAAACGAATTTCAGAGGAAGCACACCGCAAGTATTAAACATGAAACCATATGCGTTTTGAAGAAAGACGATCAATACACACGGTGGAATAAAAGATGTCACCAAATAACTGGAATTAAGGATATGTACCGTAGATAGGATAAACAAATTTTCCCTGCTAAGGATCCGAAAAGATAGAGACGAACCAGACCAAGAAACCAACACGTTAGTCTTGAACCCACGTTGAGTCCGGACGAGTTCGGAACATACAGAAACTGCAAGGATCCTCGGACAGATCAAGAGGGAAGACGATGAACATTTCTGCTCCTGTATATCAATAATGCTAATTGTCGAACTCCAGGCAGGGGCGGACAAACGTCATTCACTTCATATCAACCCACAGAGAATATAGAGACTCTAGAACTGAAGACGTGCACACTCTAGGATCGCTTCAAGCAAGGAATCTGAATCTCCATGTGGTCACAATGTGTCAGAAGAAGAGCGTTGGAGATTCTTCACTCCTGTAAGTTGTAGATACCGTCTGTTCTTCCTTTTACCTTGAGGATCCACATGACCCTCCCTGAGTCGAACTCTTGCATCCACAAATCCAACAGATTAATAGCAAAGAGATATGTCGTACACCAAGAAGTACACAAATGGAGGTACAGAGAAGAAGACAAACAGATTTCTCAAACCACACGACGCGAAGTAGAGATGGGCTAATACTCCGAGTGTTTCGAAATGGATTACGTACCCTAGAAACGAGGTTGAATGCTTATATGTGAAGACTTCTAGCCCATCATGGACCAAGTCAGAGGCAAAAATGAAATCTAGTTGAGAAATCAAACAACTCCATAACAGAGGTCCAATGCAAGCAAGAAATGAAAAAACATGTACAAGGGGAAAGAAAAAGCGATAAAGAAGCAGATCTCCAATAATTTGATGTGAAGAAGAGAACCCTGGTCGGGGCTCCTACTGGCGAAATCATAAGAGAGGCGTCGAATCCATCTTGGATTGAGCCGCAGTGCAGAACATTAATACAAGAAAAAACAACGAAAAGAAAAATAAAACAAAACTTCATAACTGAATAAAAGGGTGGAACAAGCAAAGCAATTAGAGTGCATTTGAAATTCGTTTTCTGGAGAAAGGAGGAAGGATGATATATGTTTGCTTCCCCGTGTAGACAGAGACACTGGATATGGAGATTCGAAGCTACGATGCTGGGTTTCAATGGAATAAAAAGGAAAGTATAGATTGAGTGACGACTCCTTCGGATCAGGTTTCCGACAGAACCCCACCTTCATCGGATCAAATCCTCTGGCAGAGGTGATAATAACAAAAATAATTGGGACATAGAGGATATAGAGATAATGACTTTCGGAGTCAATGGCAAAGATCTGGTGCGTGGAAGGATAACGAGTGTGTATATATGCTGGACATTCGAAACACTTACCCTTCTGAACGAATGACAGAAGAATCAACGATGGGATCAAACGAAGTTTTTGGGGAAATAGCTCTAGAGTTTGAGGTTTTAGGTGTATTTCTCACCAGTTTTTTGGGTGTATGTTCGAACAAGGAAGAAAGGGGCAGAGACGAAGTGTGGTTGTTGTCGGCTGGGTTTTTTGCTCGAGGGTTTTAACGATGGAGATGGTAGAAAATCGAGAGGAAGAGGAAGTTGATGGTGTCGTTTATGGGTTTATGCAGATGTAGTTCATTGTGGTATTTTGGAAGAGAAAAAAAAAGGTGCTCTGTCTGTGGAGAAAGATCGTGAAGAAGTTTTTTGATGTTCTCCCGGTTTCAAACGTAGCCAGGAAATAGAGAATGTTAGCAGAACGTGAATGGGAAATCTGTCGGCTGCTATCCCTTTTTTTACTGTAGGTTTCCCCGTGTTTTATAATGTAAGAGGTGGGGATAGGTAACAATTAGGGTTTTACCTGGGCTGAGCTTGGACATTGGGGCGTTTGGATGGGCTTATCAAGCGGAGAAGAATGAAACGAGACTGTTGCCGAGCTCGGGAGAAAAATAAAGTGTCAGAAACGCTCTTGCCAGGATTCAAACACAAGACACATAGGTCCCTAAGTAAACACTCTTAACCAATTGAGCTATGCCAGAATTCATGAATAAATAAACTAAAGCTCGAATTTGAGTCAGATAACGTTTCTAAAAAGTGTTGCAAATGGAAATATACAGTAGAACGAAATAGCTTAATTCAACAAATTGAGTTGTTTGCTTCGTAAGAGTCATGAAATAATTAAGTGAGGATTAAAATCAAAACAACAATAACAGTAATAAGCATACTGATAATAATAATATGTACATAAAATTATAGAATAGTACTAACAAAATGGTGGTTAACTACAAACGAACGCAATAAGAATGGAAGTTGAACTACATATGTACAAGTAGCATGTAAATAAGATAGAAAAGGGCAATATCGAAATAAATAGAGATGAGAGGGAGTTTAATCAAGGTAGCGACAAAACGAAACATGCTTGTATGGAATATAATAGTAAAAACGTACATAAAAGGATGAAAATGATTCTAAAAAATAACGATAAACGAAAAATAAAAACGAGTACTAATAAAGGAAATACAAGTAAATGTATCAAGGAAATAAAATGAGATAAAATAAGCAAGTAACGAAATAGCAAGAACCAAAATAAAATGAATAGGCAAATAAATAAGCAAAGAAAGCGTAACTGACTAACATGAAATAAATAAAATAAAATAAAATGGTGAAATAAGTAAATAACGAAAAGGGATGGGTTTGAAAACTGATGCTTTGAAAATTGATTTTTTTTTGTCATAAAGTGATAGTTTCATTTTGGTATGCACATGAATAAGTTTTGATAAGAAAGACGACGACCTTCTTATTTTATTTACTTTTTTTTGAATTCTGCTTTATGGGTGAGAATTTTTGGTGTCTACAGATGGCTCCCCTTGATTCAATTTTGCAAGCCCTTGCAGAATTGGATCAAGGTTGAGAGGGCGCCAAAAATTCTCACTACGGCTTTGTGGTGCATTGGGATGCGGCTGCGAGGAAGATAATGTATGAATGCGATGGGAAATGATATGATTAGCAGGATGCACGAGGACTTATTACGAGCCTCAACTGGACCTCTTGACATCCAGTCCTAGGACTTATGACGAGCCTAGAATGCTAACAATATATTGGTTTGGGCTGCACGAGGACTTAGGAGAGCCTCAACTGGACCTCTTGACATCCAGTCCTAGGGCTTATGACGATCCTAGATAGAATGCTTTTGAAAGTACGAGGACTTAGGAGAGCCTCAACTAGATCTCTTGACATCTAGCTATAGGACTTATGACGAGCCTATAGTACTTTGATCGAGTACCGTACTAGTAGCGTAATAGCTGCCTAGCAGGTGGGTGCGAAACGATCTTGCATTAGTAGCGTAATAGCTGCCTAGTGAAGGAAAAACGATGGGACCACACTAGTAGCGTAATAGCTGCCTAGCGGGGTTATGAAATGAACGATCTCGCACTAGTAGCGTAATAGCTGCCTAGTGGAGGAAAAACGGCAGGACCACACTAGTAGCGTAATAGCTGCCTAGCGGGCTATGAAATGTACGATCTCGCACTAGTAGCGTAATAGCTGCCTAGTGGAGGAAAAACGGCGGGACCACACTAGTAGCGTAATAGCTACCTAGCGGGTCATGAAATGAACGATCTCGCACTAGTAGCGTAATAGCTACCTAGTGGAGGGAAAAACGACGGGACCACACTAGTAGCGTAATAGCTACCTAGCAGGGTTATGAAATGAACGATCTCGCACTAGTAGCGTAATAGCTACCTAGTGGAGGGAAAAACGACGGGACCACACTAGTAGCGTAATAGCTACCTAGCAGGGTTATGAAATGAACGATCTCGCACTAGTAGCGTAATAGCTGCCTAGTGGGAAAAACGGCGGGACCACTAGTAGCGTAATAGCTGCCTAGTGGGTAGTGAAGTGAACAATCTCACACTAGTAGCGTAATAGCTGCCTAATAGAGGAAAAAGGGCGGGACTGCACTAGTAGCGTAATAGCTGCCTAGCGAGTTATGAAGTGAACGATCTCGCACTAGTAGCGTAATAGCTGCCTAGTGGAGGAAAAGATTGGGGACCGCACTAGTAGCGTAATAGCTGCCTAGTGGAGGAAAAACGGCGGGACCGCACTAGTAGCGTAATAGCTGTCTAGCGGGTGTAAAACGAAAAGTCGACCGCACTAGTAGCGCAATAGCTGTCTAGCGGGGGTAAAACGAAAAGTCGACCGCACTAGTAGCGCAATAGCTGCCTAGCGGGTGTAAAACAAAGAGTCGACCGCACTAGTAGCGCAATAGCTGTCTAGCGGGTGTAAAAGGAAAAGTCGACCGCACTAGTAGCGCAATAGCTGTCTAGCGGGTGTAAAACGAAAAGTCGACCGCACTAGTAGCGCAATAGCTGCCTAGCGGGTGTAAAACGAAAAGTCGACCGCACTAGTAGCGCAATAGCTGCCTAGCGGGTGTAAAACAAAGAGTCGACCGCACTAGTAGCGCAATAGCTGTCTAGCGGGTGTAAAAGGAAAAGTCGACCGCACTAGTAGCGCAATAGCTGTCTAGCGGGTGTAAAACGAAAGTCGACCGCACTAGTAGCGCAATAGCTGTCTAGCGGGTGTAAAACGAAAAGTCGACCGCACTAGTAGCGCAATAGCTGCCTAGCGGGTGTAAAACGAAAAGTCGACCGCACTAGTAGCGCAATAGCTGTCTAGCGGGTGTAAAACGAAAAATCGACCGCACTAGTAGCGCAATAGCTGCTAGCGGGTGTAAAACAAAGAGTCGACCGCACTAGTAGCGCAATAGCTGTCTAGCGGGTGTAAAAGGAAAAGTCGACCGCACTAGTAGCGCAATAGCTGTCTAGCGGGTGTAAAACGAAAAGTCGACCGCACTAGTAGCGCAATAGCTGCCTAGCGGGTGAAAAAACAAAAGGTCGACCGCACTAGTAGCGCAATAGCTGCCTAGCGGGTGTAAAACGAAAAAGCGACCGCACCAGTAGCGCAAAAGCTGCCTGGCGGGTGTAAAATGAAAAAGTCGACCGCACTAGTAGCGCAATAGCTGTCTAGCGGGTGTGAAGATGCATTAGATAGTGAACAAATTTTGTGGGTATATGCAAGTGATATGCGATGTGAGGTGGTTAACAATTGTATTAATTGAATCGAACTCCCTGTTTGTGGGTGTAGGTTTTTGTGTGAGCAGATGGCTCTAGAGTTACATCAAAACTTCGGGATGGCTCTGGTGGCTCCGGTATGGCTTCGAGGATCTGAGATGGCTCCAGCATGCGTTGATGGCTCCGGTATGCCCTGATGGCTTCGGTATGCACTGATGGCTCCGGTGTGCACTAATGGCTCCGATGTGACCAATGGTTTTGGGGTGGTTGGTGGGTTTGACATGGTTGGTGATTTTGTGGCAGTTTATGGGCTTTGATTTGCCTTGAGTTTCTTCAGGGTGGTTTGACGGCTCCGATGATGGATTTATTGTTGTTTGACGAGATTTGTTGTGGACTTTGTAGTGAGTGAATGGTTTTTCACGAGTGAGTGATGAAACACAGTTGCATGACTTTGTTGGGAGTTCCCATCATGGTTCCAGGATTTCCATGGATGGCTCCGGGATGACCTTGTGCAGATTGAGCATGACGACGCTTTGGTTGGTTTACTTCGATGACACCGAGGGGAAAAGGAAAGTTCTCCCCTTTGATGTGGTCGCACCCTGAACGGGCTGCCTATGTACTCAATTCCATATTGAGATCAGACCATACGTAGTTCGATACTATATGAGCAAGGTCTTGGTGACGAATTGGCTCCGACAGGGATTTGAGGTAGCTCCCATGTTGTTCTCAAACTGTTGGGATGGCTACTGTGTAGATCTGGAGATGGTCTCAATGTCTGAGGATGGCTCCCGTGTGGCTCCAGCTTGGCTTTTGGGAGTGGTGTCGATAAGGCTCGAGCATGACATTGGATGGCTCCGGGATTGTCTTCGCATGGCTCCGGGTGGCTCCTGTTTGGTTCGATGTAGCTCGAGGATAGCCCAGAATGGCTCCAAGATGGTTCGATATAGCTTGATGATGGCCAAGGATGGCTCCAGTTGACATCTTTTGATCGAAAGTTTCGCTTCACAACTGCAACTGAAGTCGACTTTTAGCGAGACTAGGTAGAATTCTTACCAGTCAGATGTTGAAGATGAAATGATTATGGTGCATGCAAGTGTTAAATGCTAGACACGATGCAAAATGCATATACAGTTTTTGGAGAGAAGGTACGGTCATATCTCTATTAATATGAGGTTTACGAATATAAGACATCTTCGGTTCGATCTTGAGTGATTGTTGAACTCGAGTGCGCAAATCACTCTCCTCTCATGGAGGTATATGGGTCCATCTCTCGTGAGTCAAGCTGTGTGTGCTAATGGTGTAATGATACTCTCGATGCTCAGAGCGGTATTTTCCTTAGAATTTTTTCAAAGTTCTGGACTTTCCTGATCCTTACAAATTCCTCACCTGTAATGGGGTAGGCTGATTATGATTTGGTGGTTCAGTTGAAGAGTCACTCGCACTCTGGAGACCTTGTGAGATTAGGTCACACTCATTCGCTAACGGTCCCTTTGGTATGACGGGACATGTTGATAACAAGTACGAAACTTATGATTCATGTTTCAGATCCGATACTTTCGGTCAACGCTCATCATCTAACGAGTCAGAGGTCTTTTATTGGGTTATAACGGGGCTGGGGGGTATGATGTATGTTACATGGGACTGGGGAATTTATTTGGGAATTGTGGAGCTTTTGTGCAATAGAGGACGTGTTTCACCTTTGCCATGGGTGGAATGATTGGGCGGGTTTTGATAACCTTTTATTGGTTTCTATGGGACATCATTGGTCCTTCTGATTTGGATTTCTCTTTCTTGCCTCTTCTGGTGCTCGATTTGAACTTTCTTCTCATTTTGTTTTTTTTGAAACTGCATTTGGCTCATCAACTTTCTCAAGCGTTCTCTGCTCTGTATTTTGGCTTTCAGCTCTGGAGTTGCATTGACCATCGATCTTCTTGAACATTTCCGGTGTTCTTTTTTGTGTTTGGCTTTGGAGTTGCATTGACTCACTGATTTCTTCAAGCATTTCATTTGTTATTTTTGTGAAGATGGTGGGGAAGAGACCATGGCTCCGGCTCCTTTGAGATCCTCTATTGCAAGGGCAAGTAAGGATATGTACGTGGGTTGGCATGTTGTGGAGTTCACAGAAAAAGGTTTATCGTGAAAGGCTCAGCGGGGCTCACTAAGGGATTATGTACAGGGCAGTCAAAGCTTTTTGGTATTGTGGGGATTTTGATCCTAAGTGCCTCGTCATTCTCATTATTCAATGATTGTTTTCTTACTCTTCTCAAATCTTTGCATGAATCACAGTTCGTATCATGTTTATCGACATTGCTCTCACTATGATTTGTGCCTCTCCATGTGCTGAAGGAATGCACATATCGCCGTGGTTTTACCTCAATTGGGTCTTTACCTTCCCTCGTCACTCAATGGATTGTCCAAAACACTCATTTGAAATTCGAAGGAAAATACCGCTCTTTGCACACTACTTACTTTGGTTTGTGGTGCTGATTTTGATTGGACCCTTGAGTTCAATGACGGGTCAAGAGTTTAGTGATTCAAACACTATGTTCAAACAATCAATCAAGCTTTTCACCGAAGACATCGTTTCGATATGGGAGTATGCAAATGCAATTATCTACAATGCAATATATGATGTGGTAATATGGAATTACTATGTATAAGATGCATGAAATGATGAGAATGAAAATGACTCATTCGAATTTTGATTCGATTTTTTTTTTGCTTATTTTTTTTATGGATGCATTGCATGAGAGGTAAGGTTATGACTAGTCTCGCTTGAGCCGAATTCAGTTTGCGGTTTATGAAGCTCATCCCGTCATTGTAAGCCCTGAAGGTGGTCTAGCTGTTGGGGTTATTGTTGGAGAAGAAACTCTCGAGTGAGGTCGGGTTGGTGATTGGCTCCTGGATTTTTTTTGAATTTTTAGGGAGTGACAACTCCCGCATGGTGACCCCATGATTGGCAGAGACTGTATTTTTTTTGGATTTTGGATGTATGCACTTTCTTATTTTGGGATTTGTTTTTTGTATGCTTTTTTGTTGTTGTTGGTCTCTATGTACATGGTATGCTGAATGGGAAGATGCTTGAATCCCTAGTATTTCTTGCTATCGCTTTGAGGGTCATGCTTTCACTCATGGGCAAACGCGGTTAATCACCTGCAAAAACGGTCATCAAAGAAGAATTGACAGATGCGAATGTTAGTACGCTTGAAAAATGAGATGAATGTTTGTGTGTGATGTGTTGAGAATGCAACCTGTGATTATGCAATTTTCTGAGATGGATGTGATTTATGCATGATTAATGAATATGAAATGACCGAAGATGGGAAAAAGCAATTCGTATGTGCTACAAGAAATCAAGTTTTAGAGGAAAAAACAGTTTTAAAAATACGTGTTTTCGAAGTGGTGGATTTTCTCAATAGGAATTTTGACGCTTGGTCATTCGTAAATAAAAATAGGGAGTGGGGAACCCTATACACATTGATCTAAATAAATTCAAAGGGAATGTACAACCTATACACAAAGTCTATTCAGAAATTGACAAGGGAGAAAAGAATGCTAGGGGAAAACCTATACATCAATTCTAAAAGTCATTAAATGGGGAGTTTGAGCTTAAAAACTTCTCCCGAATTCTTCTGCTTCGTCCTTGAGCTTCTGACTGTCTGCTCACTCATGTGCGGGCTCTTGATTGGCCGTTCGCTCGTCTTCGGGTTCGGGCAACAAGGTGACACTATGATCAAGAGAAACTGGTTGGTGCTCTTCTGACCCTTTGCAGCTTCGAACTCGAAAGGTTGTTTCTGATCTTCATGTTGCTCGACTCGGGTTGGTGCAACTCTAATTTTGGCTCGAATCGTCGTTGATCTTCATGCATCCCACTTGCTCCGGTGAAGGAAAATAAGGGGCATTTTTTGAGAAAGGAAAGGTGAATGATCGAGCATAAATTCTTTGTGAAAATCCACCACTTTTGTGAAAACACGAAATGACTAGTACGCTCCACGGTAATGACCGCTGCTCCTGAAGGTGGGTTGAACTTCAAAAATAGCGGGTCACGACATGGGGACTAAATCATTTATTTTGAAATACATTTGTGAAAATCAATTTTGAAAACTGTTTTCGAAAACTATTTTGAAATATGATCCATGAAAAATGTTGTTCCGAAATTCGTTTGTGTAAAGTAGGTTTTCTTGAAATCTGTTTGTGAAAATCAATTTTGAAAACTGTTTTCAAAACTATATTGAAATATGATCCATGAAAAATGTTGTTCCGAAATTCGTTTGTGTAAAGAAGGTTTTCTTGAAATCCGTTTGTGAAAATAGTTTTTGAAACTACATTTGTGAAAACATCTATTCTTTTGCAAACCGTTTGACAAAGTTTGTTTTCTAGAAGACTTTGATTGAAACCGTTTTTGAAAGCTGTTTTGGAAATAACAATTTTGAAAATCATTGTTTTTTGAAATCATTTGAAATGGACGACTTTGAAGATATTTCATTGGAGTGTTTGAGCTGGTTTTTTTTTGCCAATTTTTGAAACGTGATCACACATACATGTAAGTGCAAAATAAAAATCGTGGCTGATTTTTTGTGGAGCTGAGTGTGAATGATTGGGATAATCACCTTCCAGGTCAATCAATGCTTCCATACCACCGGGGGAACCGTCATCCCTTCACTGTTCATCTCTCGGGATTTATCTCTGTTATGCCTTGTGGGGCACGTCATCAAGAAAGTCCGGAGTGCTTAAGTTCGAAAGGTCAGGATACCCGAAGTGATACAGTCATACGAGCCACGGCCGGGGATTATCACAACATACTCACTTTTCGGGAAACTTGGGGAAGTATTGCATGGGAACGGGTCTCCCCTCGTCTGCACGATAAGGTGTGTCTAAAGTCCAAATTATTCGCTGACTACGCTATGTCATGTATGGGTATCCGTAAATACGGGATCCGCTATGAATTTGTAGCGCGACATTGGGCTTTAAAGACACCCGTGGTGCAGAGGAATCATGGAGAACTGAGCCCATGCAATCTTCAGGGTAAGGCAAAGGGTGGTCAGACAGACGGCATACAAGGGGGTGACTACCCATAAGCCCATCTTAGACACCGGATAAGGCAGCTGGACACTGAAGGCTCATGGCTCACTATATGCTGGCTTAGACTCGGGTAATGGAGGATATTTTTGGATCATGAGCTTCAAGGCGTTGGTCTTGGACCGTATTACCTCGTGGGTTAACTCCTTCTAGGAAGGACCCAACTCATGGGGAATCAACCGTGGACCGGTTGGGATCCCGTGACTCGTGGACAAATCGGGTGACACAGAGGAATGCATGTCCTATGCTACCCGATGCAACAATGGGTTGACTCCTTCTAGGAAGGCCCCATTTACAAAAGCAATAAATAAGCAATAAATATTATGTCATGCATGAAGAGCAGTAAACATAAGACAGTAAACACACAATAATAACACACAAAAGTGAAGCATGCAAATGGTAAAGCACACATATGGCACTCAAGGCCATCTCGAACTCTGACACTCATCCTAACTATCCTCTCAGTGCACACTCTAAGTGTGGAGTAGAGTAGTCCTAGCGGCTTTAGAATGAATCTCTTGAAGGTTTTGAAAGAAGTGGGAATCCTGACAATTTGAATGGAGTTCAGTCTTCCTTGAGTTTGAGAAAAACTTACTCAAGTTTTCCCCAGCAGAGTCGCCATTCTGTGGAGGGTGATTTTTCGGTATGAGGGGGGTCCATCTAAATATGGTCTGACTGAGAAAGCCTAGATCCTAGAAATGCCATTCTGTGGAGGGTGAAAACCCGTTATTCTGGCATCCCTCAAATACCTACTACATATCTCGTCTTTCCCAGAAAGCATAAAAGGGAGTGCAAGTGCACTACACTACACCGCTCTCAATGGGCCCCACGCGGACTTATGCCTCTATAAGGCGAATTGACTAGAGTCGCCACCTAGTTTGACCTAAGGAACTAGGAAGGGAGGAAAGGGTTCTAAGAACCGTTGGTTGACTCTGAAATTGTTGCCTATGGATAGGGCTTATCTGGTCATTTACAGAGATTCTATTGTGGGTTCGTACTGGGTTACACCCCTTAGAAGTGGCAACGACCACGACTTTGGACTGGTGCCCGAGGAAACCTCGGTCTCCAATTGTCGGGATTACCTTCTTTCAAAACCTTATTAAAGAGATTCATTTAAAAGCCATGGATAAGATTAGGACAGGAGGAGAGAAAACGAGTGGATGAGGTGAGCTTTTCTGCCAAGCCAGCACCATGAAGGGGAATTGACGATTTCGAATGAGAATGGAATGAAATATTAGGAGTCTGAATTTGAGAGTTGAAGAAGTCGAGGGTTTGTGGGAGTTAGAGGGGATTTGAATGTTCGAAAGACATGAATACCGCCTTAGAGTTGGGAAAGGGGTTTTTTTATTGGAACGGGGTCGCACCCTAGATGGGTTGCCTACGTACTCAACTCCCTGTTGAGATCAGACCTTACGTAGTTCAGGGTTTTTGGGTTTTTGGAGATTTTTGAGGAGTTTAGAGTTTGGAGAAGTTTTTGGTTTAAGGTGTTAGTCTGTGAGACGCTCGGGTCTATGAGACGTTTGAAACCTTGAGATGTCGAAGTCTGTGAGACACTTGGGTCTGTGAGACGCTCGGGTCTGTGAGATGTTCAGGTCTGTGAGACGTTCGAATCATTGGAATGACAAAGTCTATGAGACGCTCGGGTCTATGAGACATTTAGAGTCTGGGAGAAATTAGAATGAAATTGAAATCGAAGTTGAATCGGGGTTGAAAGAATATTGATTTGAATTGGAATTGAAATGAATCTGGATTTGAATGAGTTTGGAATTGAATTGAAGTTAGAATGAATTTGAATTGAAATGAATTAAGAATTGAATGAATTGGAATTGAATTGGGCTGAATGAATTGAGTTTGAATTGAATTTGAATTGAATTTGGTTTGAATTTGAGTTGGGTCTGAAAAACGGACCGGGTCAAAGTTAGACTAAGTCAAAGTGGGGTCAAGGTCAATGTTCATGTTGGTCAAAGTTGGGTCAATGTTAAAGTTAAGATTGGTCAAAGTTGGACCGGGTCAAAATTGGACCGGGTCAAAGTTGGAAGTTTGGGCCTTGGTCAATGTTGGACTTGGGTCGGGTCAAAGTTGGAAGTTTGGGTTTTGGTCAAAGTTGGAAGTTTGGGCCTTGGTCAATGTTGGACTTGGGCCGAGTCAATGTTTAGGCTGGTTTGGGCCGATTTGGGCCTTGGTTGGGCTTTTGGGTTGAATTGGGCCTTGGAATGGACCTCAAATTGGGCTTTGGAAGGGGTCTCGAATTGGGCTTTGGAATGCACCTCGAATTGGGCTTTGGAATGGGCCTCAAATTGGGCTTTGGAAGGGGTCTCGAATTGGGCTTTGGAATGCACCTCGAATTGGGCTTTGGAAGGGGTCTCGAATTGGGCTTTGGAATGCACCTCTAATTGGGCTTTGGAATGGGCCTCAAATTGGGCTTTGGAATGGGCCTCAAATTGGGCTTTGGAAGGGGTCTCGAATTGGGCTTTGGAATGCACCTCGAATTGGGCTTTGGAATGGCCTCAAATTGGGCTTTGGAAGGGGTCTCAAATTGGGCTTTGGAATGCACCTCGAATTGGGCTTTGGAAGGTCTCGAATTGGCTTTGGAATGCACCTCTAATTGGGCTTTGGAATGGGCCTCAAATTGGGCTTTGGAAGATGGGCCGAGTGGGCCTTGGAAGATGGGCCAAGTTGGGCCTTGGAAGAAGAGGGTCAGTTTGGGCCTTAGAAAAGTGGGCCGGTTTGTGCTTGGAAATGGACCGAGGAGGCCTTGGAATGTGGGCTGAGAATCGTTTTGGGCTGAATTGGCCTTTTGGGACTGATTTGGGCCTTTTTTTGGATGTTGAGCTTTATTTGACATTTTAATTAAATTGATGTTTGGATTTTGAAATTGAACTTTGAATTGGATCTTTATTGATTGTGGATTTTATTCTGACATTATGGATGATTTGGAAAATTTTAAGGAAAATAGGTATTCCTCACATGGACCGTGTCTAGGACCCGTATTCATGGAGGATACCCCAACCTAAACCTTTTCTACAGAGGGGTGACCTATGGGCTAACTAGGGTTTCCTATATCCTTGGACCTCTATATTGAGCTAGGCCCAATAATTACCAAGCTAATCTATATACATGAAAAATGTAATGCAAGACAAATAATTATGAAATTATATCGAAAACAAACAGTCAAAGTATACAACATGAAATTTAAATTCAAAATTTATGGACAGGTCAATTTGCTTCTCCGTTTTTTTTAAGCGCTTGAAAATAAGTGTAAGTAACATGTGGTTCCAAGTTCACATTAGATCAAGCTAACAAATTCCTATCTCTGTCTATCATTAAACCAAATTTAAAATTGCAAAGACAATGAACCAAAACAGGATGGACGGACTTATAGTCCCAATATCACGCTAATTGATAAATAAAAAAAAACGATCCGCAAAACTATGCTCGTAGTTCTATTCTCAATCAAGATTCCTGCACATAATTAGGCAAAACATTGAATAGTGTAGCCTAAATGCCATCCATCTCTTTCTCGTTATCAGTCAAGGAACAGCCCAATAAACAAAACGAATTTCAGAGGAAGCACACCGCAAGTATTAAACATGAAACCATATGCGTTTTGAAGAAAGACGATCAATACACACGGTGGAATAAAAGATGTCACCAAATAACTGGAATTAAGGATATGTACCGTAGATAGGATAAACAAATTTTCCCTGCTAAGGATCCGAAAAGATAGAGACGAACCAGACCAAGAAACCAACACGTTAGTCTTGAACCCACGTTGAGTCCGGACGAGTTCGGAACATACAGAAACTGCAAGGATCCTCGGACAGATCAAGAGGGAAGACGATGAACATTTCTGCTCCTGTATATCAATAATGCTAATTGTCGAACTCCAGGCAGGGGCGGACAAACGTCATTCACTTCATATCAACCCACAAAGAATATAGAGACTCTAGAACAGAAGACGTGCACACTCTAGGATCGCTTCAAGCAAGGAATCTGAATCTCCATGTGGTCACAATGTGTCAGAAGAAGAGCGTTGGAGATTCTTCACTCCTGTAAGTTGTAGATACCGTCTGTTCTTCCTTTTACCTTGAGGATCCACATGACCCTCCCTGAGTCGAACTCTTGCATCCACAAATCCAACAGATTAATAGCAAAGAGATATGTCGTACACCAAGAAGTACACAAATGGAGGTACAGAGAAGAAGACAAACAGATTTCTCAAACCACACGACGCGAAGTAGAGATGGGCTAATACTCCGAGTGTTTCGAAATGGATTACGTACCCTAGAAACGAGGTTGAATGCTTATATGTGAAGACTTCTAGCCCATCATGGACCAAGTCAGAGGCAAAAATGAAATCTAGTTGAGAAATCAAACAACTCCATAACAGAGGTCCAATGCAAGCAAGAAATGAAAAAACATGTACAAGGGGAAAGAAAAAGCGATAAAGAAGCAGATCTCCAATAATTTGATGTGAAGAAGAGAACCCTGGTCGGGGCTCCTACTGGCGAAATCATAAGAGAGGCGTCGAATCCATCTTGGATTGAGCCGCAGTGCAGAACATTAATACAAGAAAAACAACGAAAAGAAAAATAAAACAAAACTTCATAACTGAATAAAAGGGTGGAACAAGCAAAGCAATTAGAGTGCATTTGAAATTCGTTTTCTGGAGAAAGGAGGAAGGATGATATATGTTTGCTTCCCCGTGTAGACAGAGACACTGGATATGGAGATTCGAAGCTACGATGCTGGGTTTCAATGGAATAAAAAGGAAGTATAGATTGAGTGACGACTCCTTCGGATCAGGTTTCCGACAGAACCCCACCTTCATCGGATCAAATCCTCTGGCAGAGGTGATAATAACAAAAATAATTGGGACATAGAGGATATAGAGATAATGACTTTCGGAGTCAATGGCAAAGATCTGGTGCGTGGAAGGATAACGAGTGTGTATATATGCTGGACATTCGAACACTTACCCTTCTGAACGAATGACAGAAGAATCAACGATGGGATCAAACGAAGTTTTTGGGGAAATAGCTCTAGAGTTTGAGGTTTTAGGTGTATTTCTCACCAGTTTTTTGGGTGTATGTTCGAACAAGGAAGAAAGGGGCAGAGAGAACGAAGTGTGGTTGTTGTCGGCTGGGTTTTTTGCTCGAGGGTTTTAACGATGGAGATGGTAGAAAATCGAGAGGAAGAGGAAGTTGATGGTGTCGTTTATGGGTTTATGCAGATGTAGTTCATTGTGGTATTTTGGAAGAGAAAAAAAATGCTCTGTCTGTGGAGAAAGATCGTGAAGAAGTTTTTTTGATGTTCTCCCGGTTTCAAACGTAGCCAGGAAATAGAGAATGTTAGCAGAACGTGAATGGGAAATCTGTCGGCTGCTATCCCTTTTTTTACTGTAGGTTTCCCCGTGTTTTATATGTAAGAGGTGGGGATAGGTACAATTAGGGTTTTACCTGGGCTGAGCTTGGACATTGGGGCGTTTGGATGGGCTTATCAAGCGGAGAAGAATGAAACGAGACTGTTGCCGAGCTCGGAGAAAATAAAGTGTCAGAAACGCTCTTGCCAGGATTCAAACACAAACACATAGGTCCCTAAGTAAACACTCTTAACCAATTGAGCTATGCCAGAATTCATGAATAAATAAACTAAAGCTCGAATTTGAGTCAGATAACGTTTCTAAAAAGTGTTGCAAATGGAAATATACAGTAGAACGAAATAGCTTAATTCAACAAATTGAGTTGTTTGCTTCGTAAGAGTCATGAAATATTAAGTGAGGATTAAAATCAAAACAACAATAACAGTAATAAGCATACTGATAATAATAATAATATGTACATAAAATTATAGAATAGTACTAACAAAATGGTGGTTAACTACAAACGAACGCAATAAGAATGGAAGTTGAACTACATAGTACAAGTAGCATGTAAATAAGATAGAAAAGGGCAATATCGAAATAAATAGAGATGAGAGGGAGTTTAATCAAGGTAGCGACAAAACGAAACATGCTTGTATGGAATATAATAGTAAAACGTACATAAAAGGATGAAAATGATTCTAAAAAATAACGATAAACGAAAAATAAAAACGAGTACTAATAAAGGAAATACAAGTAAATGTATCAAGGAAATGAAATGAGATAAAAAGCAAGTAACGAAATAGCAAGAACCAAAATAAAATGAATAGGCAAATAAATAAGCAAAGAAAGCGTACTGACTAACATGAAATAAATAAAATAAAATAAAATGGTGAAATAAGTAAATAACGAAAAGGGATGGGTTTGAAAACTGATGCTTTGAAAATTGATTTTTTTTGTCATAAAGTGATAGTTTCATTTTGGTATGCACATGAATAAGTTTTGATAAGAAAGACGACGACCTTCTTATTTTATTTACTTTTTTTTGAATTCTGCTTTATGGGTGAGAATTTTTGGTGTCTACACATGGGAAGGTGAGTCACCATGTTTTAAGCCTTTTATAAACTTTAAAAGCAATTTTATACTAGTTTTTGCTCTCAAAATCGGCCCCTATAGAGTGCCTTGTTGACTAGTCTCTTCAACTGATTTAGAAGGTCATTTTAATCCTATTTAAGATTACCAATTCGTGGCATGTCAAAAACTACAAGGCAATTGCGTAAAACGCGTTTTCGTGACACCCGAAGGTGTGTTTTTGTGCTCTAAGGAAATTTTGGGAAATAAATTGTTTTATGAGTTCCAAGTGTTTGTAAACACTTATTATAGTAAATAAACATATATTAAGATGTTAATTTGGGTTATATGGGGTTATATCAACCCATGACATAATTTACGGCCATCGGGACATACCCGGGCAAAAAGGAGCGCTAAGAAATCCTCCTGTGGTTTTTTGCTGAATTTTGAGAAACCACTTCGTGGGTTTCTCTTATGATGGTTAATAATGATGTTAGGAACTCAAGAATTAATTTTAAGGAGTTCGTGCCACCTGGCACCCCTCCGGACTTTTCGTGCTTTAAGGGGCGTGCGTGAGCACTCCCGAGCGTTTTGCGTTTTTGACTGAATATAGCTTAGGGAATATGTTATATATTCATATAATAATTGTATGACCATTTGGTTTGAATATTAGAGGGTCATACAAGGTCATGTTTGACCATATGCTTCTAAGGCGTTTTAGCGTTTATGGAGAAACGACTGTTTTTACGTAACGTTCTCATGCATGGGTTTGCATGAGTACGTGAAATGATTTATAATAGGATTATTTTTCATTAAATAATGGTTTTATAATGTTAATTAGATTTGGGGTATTTCAATCTACCCCCCTTAAAAAGGGACTTCGCCCCGAAGTCTCATATCTAAATTCTAAGGTTGTGGGGAATCAAGTTCCACTAAGCATCCACAACTCAATCTTGTTTTTAGGGATCAAGTCCCAAGTCTCTATATACCTAAGTTCATAGTGTATATCAAGCGCAACAGGAATACTTGGAATGTCATAACATATACTTACAATGTAGAGCAAGGTAGTAAACACAATCACGTTTCATTTCAAATAGTGCAACGTAGTGCACATAATATTTCCATTGTAGTGTAACGAAGTACACATCAGCAAGTAGAAGTACAAAGTGCATTCAAATACAGTGTTACACAAGAACACATACAAGACAAAGTGTCACTGAAATGCACCAAAGTGCAACAAAATGCATACTAAACTCATAAACGAAAAAGTCTCTACCCCCCCAAAAAAAGAGGGGTACGCCCCCGTACCCTAGACTAAAGTGTCTAGTCGGTAAATAATGAGGGAAATTTCGCTCGCATATCTGCTTCTAATTCCCATGTGGCCTCTTCCACATCGTGGTTTGACCAAAGAACTTTTACTAGGCTCACATATTTGTTTCGAGTATCTCGTGTCTTTCTGTCTAAGATTCGTTGCGGTGTTTCCACATACCGCATTGTTGGTTCTAATGAGAGTGTCTCTGGTTGTAGGACATGAGAAGGATGAGGCATGTATTTCTTAAGCTGAGACACGTGAAAAACATTGTGTACTTTGCCCAACTCTGCTGGCAAATCAAGTCGATATGCCATAAGGCCCACCCGCTCTATGATAGCGTTGGGTCCTACAAATTTCGGGCTTAGCTTGCCCTTTTGTCCAAATCTGAATACACCCTTCATGGGTGAAACTCGTAGAAATACCTGGTCGCCAACCGCGAACTCAAGGTCTTGTCGCCTCTCAACAGCATATGATTTTTGTCTGTCTTGTGCTGCTTTCATGTATCCAAAACACATAACACACAAGTGATATCAACCAAATCTGAGCCCAAGGAATTCCTTAGGACAACTCGGATCAAACCCCTTTACATACCGTACACCTTAGACCAAGGATGCGCAGTGTAGACCACTAGCTCGTCAAGCGCCTTCGTCTGAAGTATGATCTAAACGGTAATAAACTATAAGTCAGTCTCCATGACTAACTAAATTCGGTATTTCCGAATAACAAGTAACCCCGACAGTTCATCCCTGGATTTCTACAGTTAATTGTTACGGGTTTCTCTAAACCGGTCGGCTTTGTTACTAAAACTCGTATGTCAAAATGGTTCGACTGTTAAGTTTAATTCGTTATATTTCTTTAATCTTATCCATCATTTAATTTAGGTATATAACCTATAGTTGCATGTATGCATGCATTACTTATTATATTGTATTATTTTCCCACCATCCATTATAATACATTGTATTATATAATCCATTATCTTTAGTAAACTATATTTCCATTCAAAACTTATAACTTATAGCTTGAAACTATTTTTATGTAATAACCACCACCATTATATTATATGGTTTCCAACCATAATATATATCCATCCTTATATACATTATTCTTGCATATGTATATATTTACCAATATAGGTAAGTTCCATGAGTTATAAAACTCTTATATTATATGTTACATTTTATCATCTTATATGAGATGATAATTCCCATTAATTGTATTATTTATACAACTTATATTAAGATTATTATCCTAATATTATATAACATTTTATGTTGTATAATTACAACTCCTAAGGTTTATTCAATAAATACCTTAGTTTGTAAATCCTATTTATTTATAGTTTGTCACGTTATTTAATGTGAATATCCTTACTTATATTAATTCCATTAAAACCACCTTAATACCATATAATTGTTATAACATTTATAACATTATAGACCATATTCTAAAATTCATTTTCCAATCTTTTTAATTCGGTACAGCCATAAACTTTTCTTTAATTCCATTTTAACCCCATAACATTATGTAATGTTATACCATATACTAATATCATTTAATATGATATTTTTATTTCCTTTAAACTTATAACCTATAGTTTTTATACAAAACTATTTATATTGCCGCATAGGCAACTATGTTATAACCTTTTTCTTTCCATATCCCATAGTTTTCTTTATTTACAAAATCACCCCATTATTTATACCATGTCATATATATCATATAATATAACATTTTTAACTTATAAAAAGGTATAATATATGGTTTTATCTTTGTAAAATTTCCGAACAGACCTTATCTGATTATAAATTAATTTCCAACCCCTTTAACTTTCCAAATTTATAATTTGACCACATATGTAATGTTATGTTATATATATCATATATTATAACATTTTAAACCTTAATATTAATATAACCTATGGTTATATTTTTTTTAAATTGCGAACAGACCCTATGCTGTTCTATATTATTTTTCAATCCTTCCAATTCCTCTAATTGCCATTTGGCCCAATTTATAACATATAGTTTTATCATATCATTAAAACTATATATTATACATATATCTTATTAAATACTCTTATTCTTATATTAATCCAAAAATCACCAAATTTCGCCTAAGGGTTATAATTATCATTACTAACCCATATGTTCTCGGTTATTACATTTCCACCCCATCTACTATTCCAAAGTGTAACAATGACATAATAACTATATATTATACATATATAGTTTATTTTAATCCCCAAAATCAACCAAATTAATTCCTAAAAATTCCTAATAGCCCATGGGTGTTTATAATACCATTTTACACCCTTAAGTTTCGGTAATAACATATTTACCACATATGTTATAAAAATGTTACAATTAAATACTTATCTTATTATAAAACCTTAAATAAGTTATTTAACTTATCTAATTTGGTCAAAACCTACCATATGGTCAAGGTTGACCTCCTTAATATTGCCTTGACCATTAATTTCCATATATCACAGTTTGTACCCCATTATTTTATGAAATTACCATTTAACCCCAAAACTTTATAAAATCTTATAATTTTTATTTTAAATCCTTTTAACCTCTAATTTTCAGCTTTATGATTATATAGCCCCCAAATTTAATTTAATTATGGTTTAGACCCTAATACTTTGCGGTAATACATATATATTACCTAAACTTAATTAAAACCTTATAAATACATAAAAAAATGGCCTAAAGTACATGGCCTTATTACAAACATTAGCTTATAAAATAAATTACACATAAATGCCCAAAAATGCATTAAACTCTCGGCCTCACCTAGTATTTTTCATTAATTACCAAATTTCCACATAAAGTCTTAATTTGACCTTTATGTTACTTAATTACTTATATAAATTTACCAAATCATTCCTTAACCACCTAAGGTCAAAATATGACCTTTTATACCATGTTCACTCACGGCATATTTATACACATATGTTTATACACATATTAATATACCAAGTGAAGGTTTAAGTGATTTATACCTTATTTTAGCCAAGATAAGGCCTTGTTTGGCCACGACTATTTAGAGGAAAATTTCCACAGCTTCTTAGATGTGTTCTAAAAGCAATATAATGATATGGCTAGGTCCCAAACATGAACTAACCATAAGAGTAATTTAAGTCATGAAAAACATGAACTTTTACCTTGAAAAATCAAGGATCTCCCAAGCTGCTCTCGGCCTAATTTTCCAACAGAAAGAAGGCATCAAAACACTCTTTAAACTCAGCTATATAACAGCCAATGATCTAGGTAGAAGAAAGCTAGGGTTTACCTTGATTAAAATGGCTTAAAATGGAGTTTAAGCTTGGAATCAGCCACCAAATGATGTGGTTGCAATTGATACTGATCAAGCATGATAAATGGAAGATTATAAGCCAAGGGAACTAAGATTCAACCTGAAATGAAGTAGAAAAGGAATTAAGTGCTTAAAGCACATTTTTACCTTAATTATGTCTTAAGCTTGCTTACCCCTTGAATATTGAGTTTGAGCCGAGATTTCTCCTTCCCTTTGAACAACAACTCGTGCTAGATGAGTGGATGGAAGTGGTTGGAAGTTAGATCAATGGAAAGAGGAAGAAAAGATGAAGAGAATGACATATAACATGTTTTGAATGTTTACCTTATGCCATTGGAGTTCCTCTTTGAAGTTGGCTGCTTCCTAGCTATAAAATGAAGGAAGGAGGGTCTGTTGCAAGGCTGAACTCGTTTGTAATGGGGTAGGAGGAAAGAGAAAGTCAAATTTTGATTATAAGGTAAAGTAAGTTACTTTATGAAATAGTAAATGGTGAGTCATTAGATTGGCTAGATATTTGTGTGGAGGTTGCTTAATAAAGAGGAAATCCTCCTTTGCTGTCGAAATTGGGTGGTCAAAGCCAATGGATGAACATTGACCATGGTTTAAGTTAGATAATTAAATGTTATTTTGGGTACTATTCACCCAAAATCACCCATTTTGATTTTATTTTTAAACTTTGATGTAGACTTTATAATATAGTCTATCATGTCACATTAATGTTATAAAGAATGTAATCTAGGTCTTAAAGTGACAAAAAGTCATTATCTTAGAGCTCATACACAAAAACGTGATTTAAGGTGTTTTAGCCCACATTTTGTGTCACAAGGTGTTTCTGAGCTTATTTTTCTTTGATAACTGTTTTGTTGTGTTCCTTACATGATTATTGATCATAGGAATCCAATTTTATATCATTTAGAGGTCATAAGACCTTTAAGGTTTCTTAGAGCACATTTTTGCCCTACTTGACCTTGAAGCATGTAAATGCTTGTTCTTTGTGTTGGAGTGTTGTCCAATGATTGTAGTATGTTTAGTAATGTTTTAATATGCTTAGGACAAAATTTTATGTCATAAGAAGTTCATTTGGGTATATATTTACCCTAAACAGTCAAAAGGTGCAATATCTTGCTTTGTGTTGACCATCGTTGTTCTCAATTGACTTTTAAGGCATGTTTAGGCCTTAATTAATTTGATTAGATGTTTAATACATGTTTTATTAGTTTGGGTTATTTCATGATGGGTCAGCATGTAGTTAATGTTTTGATAACAGAGTTATAGTTCGGGGGCTCATAGTCAGAGATACTATAACCTCAAGGTGGTTACCAATAATTATGATAATCACAAGGGGGTTAACTGTATTATGTCCAATTCTCAAGGGGGTTCCGAGCAATTTACTCTAAAAATATTCCATCAAAATCAATAGGAAAATAAAAAGTATCCTATTGTAGGTATGAGAGACAAAATGAAAATGCACCGTAAATTATAAGTCTACAACTCCTTTTTTTTTAGTTTTTTTGAAGTTCTTCAAGGTCTGTTTGGTTACTTGAAATAAAACAAGCTGTAACTTTAAACGGATGACGGATTGGGTGATGGGTGATCCGTCACCCGACACGACCCGTCACCTGATCATCTGTCACTCGATTCGTCATCCATTTATTTAGGGTTTCAATCTATTTATTTAAATATGGTGGATCGGGTTAGTGGGTATCCGTTTAAAATTGTATTTTTTTTATCGAAAAGAACGTGGGATATCAGCTCTCACCTCTTATTGATAACCAAGAGGAAACATCATCATCCAAGTTGGCTTGAATACAAGAAGAGGGTCATCCAAGATAAGACAACCAGGGGGTAGATCAAGGCCCCATTTTGCTAAGCTATCAGCTACTCTATTATAAGTTCTCGGTATATAAGCAAAGCTAACATTCATAACAGCTTTAAAATTGCTCCTACACTACTCGAGTATAGGTATTAGAGCATGGGTTTCTGGACAGTCCGCATAGATTTTCACCAGTTGAGATGAGTATGATAGAATCACCACACCATCTAACCTTCTATCCTTCATGATCCTGCTGGCCAGTAATAGCGCCATGGCTTCTGATGGGAGTGGATTCTGGAAGCCAAAGTTTGCAGCAAAACCGCCCTTCCATTCACCTTGGGCAATCCTCCACACACCCCCAGCAGCGGCTACTCCTGCAGAGCAACGATTCGCACCATCAATATGAAAGAGACAGGAAGAATTATTCAACAAAAGTTTAGAGAACTCCCTTTTATTGTAGGCAGTATCGATACTCCATACAGCTGAGGTATTTCTTGCAAAAGACCAAGCTCGTTTATTCTGTTGGCAAGTGAGGACTACAGTTCGGAAAGGGAGAAACATCCTCTCCTCTGAACCGAAGATTTTCTTATTCCTCCAGTTCCAAAGCATAAAACACACAATTGGGAAAACCATTTTGCTCTTAACATTTATTAGCAACCGCATACCACTGGCTAGGTTGTTTTCCAACCAAGTCTGCAAATCAGAACCAAAAAAATCAGAGGAATTAACAGAGAAAATGAGTCTAGTCCAGATCAATTTAGCAATTGGGTAGTCCCTCAAAATATGTAAAATAGTTTCCTCATTACCACAGTAATGACATGAACTATCACTAGTAAGGCCCATGTGATAAGTGTGAAATATAGAGCATTTGAAGGGTTTAATTTGCTTAATTTTTTGTAGTGGTTTGGCCAATATTTCTCACTTATCATGTGTTTTTCCAATGATTTATGTTTAGATAAAATTGATGCATTTATGTATCAAATGCAGGTAAAAGTCATAGAATTGCATTCTTCACTTCACAAGCTTCGCAACGCAACAAACGGGGAGCAAAACGGAGTCCAAACGAAGAATATACGCCCGAAACAAGTTTCACTCGTCAGGATACTGACATGTCCGAACTTAGGTCCGAACTTTGATGTTCGGACAAAGGTCGAAACTTTCTGAAAATTTGTCCTAACATGCGTCCGAATTTCCAAGTTCGGACGTCGCGTACAGAATTCGAAAATATGCATTTTAAGAGTTAAAAATGCCTATTTTTGTTATAAAAAGTCACCGAGGGTTGGGGGGAACAGACTCATTCACGCCGGATGCCTCAGACGAGGCTCTCACGCCACGCCTCACCTCCCTCCGTCACCATCACCATCGATCAACACCATCACCACCACCATCTTCAACCTCTAGCCCGACAAACTCCAGATCTGGACATCGGAGCGAATTTAGAAGTTTTTCTATTCCAGATGATTTCTCAATCTCTTTTCTTTGTTATTTTATGATTATGTCTCGCTAGATAGGATTTGCTCTGGGGGAGAGTTGTTCGTAATGGATACAAATTAGTTAGAATTTCTGTAATTTGGTTATGAGATTGATCGGATTGTTTCTAGGTTAATGCTAATCATTCATCTTCTTATTAAATTTGCGCATTTATAGAGTTGTTTGCGAATCCTGTTTTGATCAGATAAGGTGATTAACAGGAAGTTCAAATTAATCTGGAGATTTGTAGGAAGATTAGTCGGATAGATAATTTTCCTGCAAATGCTAATAATTCTTTGCACGTATTCCGCCTATATGTGTTTTGCCAGCTTCTAGATTAGAGTTGACATGTTCTGATAGGTGAGCTCTTCAATGAACTAGGATTTAGCATTGAAGAGAGTAAAAAAAAGAATTGGCCTGTCCGTTTCTCATAATTAAACTGTAGGTTTGGCTAGATTTATCCAGTAAAGAACAACCTGAACCTGGAGTACCATTCATTTTACTGAACTCATCAAGTTACTTTCGTTAATCGTTCATTTATTTTTTTATTTGCATTTACTAAATTCAGTTACAAAAACAATTCACAACCCCCTAAACTTCTAGTTTTCTTAGGATTAGGCTTATTTCTTCAAGTCCCATGGATTGATACCCGGTTGCTTCTGTTAGCTATACTATTGCGACCGGGATTTTTGCAACCCGACAGGACTTTGATTTATTATTTTCTAGGTTTTTTCAATTTAGTTTTAGTAGAACAATTTTCCTGTTTGCAAAATGGCGCCGTTGTCGGGGACTTGACTTTGTCTAGTCCTTTGCCCTGGTTGTCAATTGTTTTTACTTTACTTTATTTTTATTTCTTATTTTTTCAGTTTTAGTTATACTTGTTTATTTACTTTATTTTATTTTCACTATTTATTTCTTTCTTGTTTTAATTTAATTATAATTTAAATTGGTGTTTATTAGTTTCGGTTTATCTTTATTATAATTTAGTTATGTTTCTTAGTTTGTTTTATTTTCGTAATTTTATGTTTCTTGTGTTTATTTGGATTTCGTCATAATTTTAATTTGGTTACTTAGTTGTTTATATATTATTATTTTTTTATTTTAGTTGATTTCTTTCATATTACTGTTTTGTTCTTAGTTTATTTTGTTTTAGTTATTTAATTATTATTTTTGTTATTTCATTATAGTTTAGTTTTTTTTATTCTATTGTTAGGTTATTTTGTTTTAGCTATTTCTTCAATTTTTATGTCATTTTATTTTATTTTATTATTTTCTTTTATTGTTATGTTATTTTATTTTTTAGCTATTTCACCATTTTTTTATAGTTATTTCTTCTTGTTTTATTTAGTTCCAATTTGATTTGTGTGGATGTTCAACTGTTTTGTTTCATTTTATTTTCACTTTTCTGTTTACTTTGTTTTTAATTTTCTACCTACTTTTGGTAATGGCACAGTGGAGCCCATCGATGGTGTGTTTATTCAGTTGGTGCTAGTTCTTCCCGGACTCCGGTTCCCTTGATTCAGAACATAGTTGCTAACCAGTCACAATTGAAAACCACAATGAGAAGTATGATGGAAATGCTAGAGCAACTAACTAAGGGACAGACTCCTGTTTGGACAATGGAGCAGGTGTCTTCTGGTTCGCTTAATCCATTTCCTATGATTTGTGCTGCTCGCAGTGGGGGGTAATCACGAGTTCGAAGATTGCCCCGAAATTGAAGAGATGAGGCGGATTGAGGCGCAATTCGAACATGAATCATTTTATTCACAGGATATTTATTGCTCGTATTGCGGGGGACCTCATGAGATCGATGATTGTCTCGAATTTCAAGAGCAATTGTGGTTAGAGGATCAACCAGACTACCTACAGAAAATCACTCTTCAGCAGGCTTCAATCTTGAACAATGTAGTGGAGCAACCTGTTGAATTCTCAATTTGCCCTCCTTCTCCACCCTTGGTTCTAGACAAAGAAGATGTCCACATCCCAGATTTTACAAGGGAGGAGCCACCACTGCCCTGCCATCATCAAAGTTTCTTTGAGCCTCACCCACAGGAGGAGGATGTTTACATCCTTCAATTTGAGGAAGAACAACAATCAACACCTGGTCTTCTACTTGAGACCCATTACCGTCAAGACCTCCTCAAACATCAGGTTTTGTGGAGTACTTATTTTCCTATTTTATATGTTGAGGAAACATTTTGCTTTGATCCAGGTGGCTTACTACTAATTGTAGTCCACTTCTTATTCCCGTTGACACCATTGTCAACTTTTATTTTTGATCCGGGATAACGAAGCGAGAGTCTAGCCAAAGACTATAAAGATGGGCAGCTAACTGGGAGGCAACCCGGTGGTAAAGTTTGTTTTTATTGGTTTTTTCTAGTTTTATTTTGTCTCTAGGTTTATTTTAGTTTAATTTCTGTTAGAAGTGATGGTGGTGCCCGTGCTACTAATGCAACGCTTCTAGCGTCATTTGGTGTTTTATTAAGTGTGTGTAGGTGCAACGTTTTTTGGTATTCCTATCTCTCCAAGGTTGGACACTTGCTTGGACGCAAGTGTGAGGAACGTTTCTACCCTGGTGTTCAAGCTTCAGTGTGAGGAAGGGAACCTTCCTCAATATACCAGGGGAGTCTCAGTTTCTCAATCTTTGTTGCTTATGTTCAGCCTATCATGCTTTTAATGTTTATTTGATTTGTTAGTATGTGATGTGATGAATGAAATCCTTCGATACTGGCATATTTTGAAAGGTCTTATCTTGATTTTATTTTGTGAACAATGAGGACATTGCTCCTCATTAAGTGTGAGGAAGGGGGAGATCTTTCTGAATGTGTCAGCCATTTATTTTGCATCCCGCACTAATTTTGATTGGTCTTGGGATATATAGGGGTAAGTTCCTTGGAATGCGTCTATGTGTTGAATACTTGGTGGATCTTTCGTTGTGGAGTCGAGTCCGGTGATGACTTTAAGGATTGGTTTGTTCAAAGCTGTGTGTTCTCATATTTTAGAAATGACTGAATTTTATTAAATGTCTGTGGACAAGTTGGTTATGGAGTCAGAACTGGTTTAACCTGGGACCTTGGGAATGATGAGAATGTCTGGAATGAAGGATAAAGGCAAGGTACTCCTCTGATCTGAGTTATTTTCTGAACCAAAACAGGCCTCTTCCATCCGGTTATTAAGTCCTTGGGGTACTTCATCACCCATTTACCTAAGATCGTCTGATCTGGGATAAAAGACCCAATACCGTTACAAGGATGGAGAGAAAAGTCTGGGGGATGAATTATTTGCGCGAAAAATTTAATATGTATGCAAAAAAAAAAAAGGAGGATGCTCTTTAAAGTCTATGTTTATGGCAAATCCTTTAATTAGATCATGAGTACGTGGTGTTGAAAGGTTCTGCGGAATATGGCAGTACTTCACACCCCTTGCATCCACGGGTTTGAGAAGGGAAATGGTTGGAAGGTTCTGAGTTACTCTACATTTTGGCTTCGTGATCTGACTTCTTCATAATCTTTTGTTTTAAAAGCGTGCTTCATTGTTTAAGAGACATGCAGTTAAGAGCAGATCGATTCTTGGGTTGTTATTGTGGCTTAACTCCCTCTTATTTTGTGCAATCCCAAGGTTTGGCCCTAAGGCATTCTGAGATATCTTACTACTGCTTTGCTTGAGGACAAGCAAAGGTTAAGTGTGAGGAAGTTTGATAAGTGTGAAATATAGAGCATTTGAAGGGTTTAATTTGCTTAATTTTTTGTAGTGGTTTGGCCAATATTTCTCACTTATCATGTGTTTTTCCAATGATTTATGTTTAGATAATAATTGATGCATTTTATGTATCAAATGCAGGTAAAAGTCATAGAATTGCATTCTTCACTTCACAAGCTTCGCAACGCAACAAACGGGGAGCAAAACGGAGTCCAAACGAAGAATATACGCCCGAAACAAGTTTCACTCGTCAGGATACTGACATGTCCGAACTTAGGTCCGAACTTTGATGTTCGGACAAAGGTCGAAACTTTCTGAAAATTTGTCCTAACATGCGTCCGAACTTCCAAGTTCGGACGTCGCGTACAGAATTCGAAAATATGCATTTTTAAGAGTTAAAAATGCCTATTTTTGTTATAAAAAGTCACCGAGGGTTGGGGGAACAGACTCATTCACGCCGGATGCCTCAGACGAGGCTCTCACGCCACGCCTCACCTCCCTCCGTCACCATCACCATCGATCAACACCATCACCACCACCATCTTCAACCTCTAGCCCGGCAAACTCCAGATCTGGACATCGGAGCGAATTTAGAAGTTTTTCTATTCCAGATGATTTCTCAATCTCTTTTCTTTGTCTATTTTATGATTATGTCTCGCTAGATAGGATTTGCTCTGGGGGAGAGTTGTTCGTAATGGATACAAATTAGTTAGAATTTCTGTAATTTGATTATGAGATTGTATCGGATTGTTTCTAGGTTAATGCTAATCATTCATCTTCTCTATTAAATTTGCGCATTTATAGAGTTTTTTGCGAATCCTGTTTTGATCAGATAAGGTGATTAACAGGAAGTTCAAATTAATCTGGAGATTTGTAGGAAGATTAGTCGGATAGATAATTTTCCTGCAAATGCTAATAATTCTTTGCACGTATTCCGCCTATATGTGTTTGCCAGCTTCTAGATTAGAGTTGACATGTTCTGATAGGTGAGCTCTTCAATGAACTAGGATTTAGCATTGAAGAGAGTAAAAAAAAGAATTGGCCTGTCCGTTTCTCATAATTAAACTGTAGGTTTGGCTAGATTTATCCAGTAAAGAACAACCCGAACCTGGAGTACCATTCATTTTACTGAATTCAAGTTACTTTCATTAATCGTTCATTTAGTTTTTATTTGCATTTACTAAATTCAGTTACAAAAACAATTCACAACCCCCTAAACTTCTAGTTTTCTTAGGATTAGGCTTATTTCTTCAAGTCCCATGGATTGATACCCGGTTGCTTCTGTTAGCTATACTATTGCGACCGGGATTTTTGCAACCCGACAGGACTTTGATTTATTATTTTCTAGGTTTTTCAATTTAGTTTTAGTAGAACAATTTTCCTGTTTGCACCATGTTGCAGCGCCTTGAGTTTGTCATAAGTTTGCCTAACAGAGTTCTCCATAACATGAGCTTAATGCGCTCCTGGACTGTCAACTTCCAGACAGTGTTATAGATAGTGGAGTTAATATTGCCCTGATTCTCACAATTATCAAAAAGCAAGTGGAAAGCATATTTCACATTGTAACTACCGTCATTACTAGGCCACCAAGTTATATAATCAGCCCCTACTTCAGGGAACACAATGTAACTCTCGATACTATTAACAATATTTGCATGCAAAAGGTCAGCATAAAAGTTCCTTTTCCAGCCTGTCCTACTATCCCAGAACTCAGCCACTGTTTTATCAGAGTCCTGGTGGGGAATAGGCCCAAAGGCTTGCGACTCCAGAGTGAATCCAGCAATCCACCTATCTTTCCAAAATTTTACCGTTCTTCCATTACTTACTACCCATCGAGAACCCTCACTAACTAAAGGCCTACATTTCTGAATACCCTTCCAATTCACCGAGCCACGCTGTGACTCCGGGTTAGGATATTTCCTCCGCAAGATATTAAAACAGAAGCTGTTATTTTTACGAACAAGGTTCAAGTAATTTTACCAAAACAAGCAAGATTCATAACCCTAGATTTTCTAATCCCGAGACCCCCATTCGATTTTGATTTGCAACAGGTATCCCACCCTATGTCATGCAGTTTTCGAGTGTTACTATCATGACCCCAGATAAAATCACGACACATTTTATCAATTTTGGAGCAAACTGAAACAGGGAGTAATTGACACTGCATAGTGTGAATGGGGATAGAGGAGATGCATCTTTTGACTAAGCAGATTCTCCCCGCCATTGAGAGAGACCTGGCTTTCCATCCAGCAAGCCTGTCTCAGATTTTAGCAAGAAGAATATTATGGGTTTGGGTTGAAGTTCTGCCCTGATTAAGGATAACTCCAAGATACTTACCAAAATTTATAGAAATAGGCATTTTGGCCTCTCTGCTGATAGCATCAGCTTTTTCAGGGCTGATATTTTTTGACATAAAGATAGACGACTTTTCTCGGCTAACACATTGACCAGAGGCATTACAAAACTCCTCAAGGCAATCAATCATGACTCGAATTTGGTTAAGAGAAGCTATGCCAAAAAACACTAAATCATCAGCAAAGAAACAGTGAGAGAGAGCAATACCTTTCCTCCCTAAAGTTATGGGTTTCCAAATCTTATTAGAAATCCTACTGTTAATAAGATAGGCTAATCTCTCTAAACAGAGAACAAAAATAAAAGGGGATAAAGGATCCCCTTGGCGGATCCCTCTACCAGCTGAAAAAGGTTTAGTAATATTACCATTCCAGTTAATTTGAAAAGTAACACTGGTAATGCAATCCATAATAGTTCTTTTCAGATTGAGAGGTAAACCTAGGCAGTTTAAAGTATCCTCCACAAAAGACCAAGACAATCTATCATAGGCTTTGGCTAAATCAACCTTAATATTCTCAATATTCTCAAAGATGCTTCTCCCTAGCATAAAACTTGCTTGGCAATCAGACACCCATCGGTTCATAAATGGTTTCAATCTATTTGTTAACACTTTAGCAAAGATTTTATATTGAACTTGGCATAAGGAGATAGGCCGAAATTGGGTCACTAGGGTAGGACATTCAACCTTGGGGAGAAGAACCAAAATAGTTTCGTTTAGTTTATGATCAATTCTCTGTTGTCTAAAAGAGTCTTGGGCAAAAGATAAAACATCAAGGCTCAACATGTTCCAGAATTTTTGGAAGAACGCAGCAGGAAAACCATCCTTACCAGGGGCTTTAAAGCCTTTCATGCTTTTTAAGGCTTTGGTAAGTTCATTTAACTCAATAGGTTTAGCAAGTTCCTCTCTTTCACTGCTACTAAGAATAGGAAAATCATGACCAATTCGGTCAGATCTAAAACTGTCATCAGCAGTATAAAGTTTTTCAAAATGATGGGTGAGTAGATGTAACACCCCTACCGTTAATACTGTCATTACCGTCCAATCTCCTCGTGCTACCAGTTTCACACAGCGCATACATATTTACATACAGTGGGTGATATAATGCCGTTAGTCACCCACGTGACTAACAAGGCTACTACTACTACTACATACAACATCGGTCTGATGGACCGGAATCCCAAGTATTACACATCCACAATACATACTCCATTTATCAATCAAATACTATAATGCTCCATTCAACACTTTACTCTTTCACAATACCATACAATACAATATACATAACCGAGTTTACTAGGTTCCAAATACAAATACAATGCTTCTTCCAAGTTCCTACGTACTCATTAAGGGTCTACATCTACCCATTCCTCACAACTACTTACTTCCTAAGTACAGGGGTGTGCCACTTAGTACACCTCTACATTCTACTTCTAACTATCCAAGTGTGGCCACCGGTCTCTTACCTTGACCATATCCGCTTCGGGTACCTGCACACTAAAAACGTTCCCCCTAGGGGGTCAGCTTTCGCTGCATATGATAACCGCATACCCGCGTACTAGTGAGGGTACGCCGACCACTTGGTCGAATACATGCAATTCATTTTACAATTCATACACGCATACATGCTTTCATACATAATATTACAATACGTTACGCAAGGAATACATACATACACTTCAATGCATACAAGGTAAACCATACAAGTCAACCGATGCTTACTTACCTTCCCGAAGTACACAATACACATACATATACAATACATACGCAATACATACACAATACACCATACTTGTTAGCTCCTTTTGTCCACCCGGGTTAATCGGGTGGAGATTACTCTTTTACTCGTTACACCATACTTACGCATACATACTCATACTTTACTTACTTACTTACTCTTACTCATGTTAAGTCGTCGGGACTCCGGCCCGGGGACTACTCTGTCCTACCACCGGGATTTACTTGGGTTCACCAATCCAGGATGCTACCCATTTAAGGGTTTGGGCCGTGGACCAGTTTAAGAACCAGGAATCGGATCCAACCTCTGTGTCTCCTCATCCTCACGCGTGGCCGAAGCTATATCGGACTTCTACTCATTCCAATTTACTTATTACTTACGTTAGAAGTTAGGTAGGAATTAGTAGAAGTCACACATCCAAGCCACAATAATACAATACATTGCTCATATATACATCCATACGAATTACCGTACAATACAAGTACACTACAAGTTGCAAATACACTTCATCTTCATCCATATATTTCATGAATTATACAAACTAGTGTTCAAGACAATAAATATCAAGAACAAATCAAGCACAGGTAAGTGCAATATAGTCCGATTCATGCATTTATCTTATTTAGGTGATCAAATAAGCACACAAATCGGGGTAACCAGATTATGATACAGGGCATGAAGAAATCATACCTTTTTCTGAAATTTACTTTACCGGATGTCTCCTTGTTCCTCAGTCCTTACTTGTCCCTCGAGTCCTATTTTGAACCTCCGGCTACATGCCAAATGGTTCAATCAATACTAAGTATTACAATACATACTTAATTACTACTCCCGTACTTACCCCGTTATCCCATTGTTTCGGTTTAACTTAATGTTCATATACTTACAACTTTCTTACCTACTTCTCCAACTTGTTTATACCTTTAATGACCCTTAAACATCATTAATTAGGTACTAATCATCTTATACTAATATTACCATTCATTACCTTTCCTTAAACTCCACTTAATACACTTAATTTTACAAATTTTGGTTGGTCCGGGACCTTGTCCGGCTCCTTAGTCCCGGACCAACACTGGTCCTAACTCTCGGTTACATTTTCTATTATGGTCCGGGACATTATCCATCTCTTAAGTCCCGGACCAAACATTGTCTATACTCTCGGCTCGTTTTTAACTATGGTCCGGGACCTTGTCCCCAACTCAAGTCCCGAACCAGGCATAGTCTGCTACTCTCGGTGTGTTTTAATATGCTGGTCCGGGACTTAGTCCTGGACTTAATTCCCGGACCCTGCTAAACTTTCTATAGATTTTAAGTTTTCAAAATCTGTTACAATCCAAACTTTGCCTAATTAATTCCCCATTATTCCTAAACTTAACCCCACATGTTTAAGCACCTAATTAAGCTTCTAAACATGCACAAATCCATTACCAACTCATTACTCTGTTTCATACTAATTCACACATACATTTTCTACATTTCCCTTTCAACACTTATACAAATCCTTCCTAGTTTTGTTTTGCTACAGATTTTAGTTCCTACTTCCCCCATGCATATTCTCATCTCCTAATGCCATTTCCAAAGCCTACAATGCATTACCTTACCTCTTCAAGTTCAACACTCTTTTTACTAGGTCTTGCACATAAGTTCTCCTAGTTTCTCCAACACATTCCAACAACTCTTGCTACAGATTTTTACCTTCTTATTTCTCATACTACAACTACCATTCCATAATTACCAAACATCTCTATTAACTCCAATACACACCTTGGTTATCCCATTCACCAAGTCATCCAATAATGCACAATTCCTACCAAAATTTTGCCATAGTTCACCTACTTTTCTTACTTAGCCATACTCATACTTTCTTCACCAAGTTCATTCCTATTCTAGCCACACCCATACAAGGGTCCTACCAGCAATACAAGGCAATACTCATTACATCATTACTCCACCAAACATCAATACCAATACTCATACACAATATACTTGGCTCTAAGGCCTACAATTCACTTACTAGTTCCCAAATACTCAAAACTTCATAAACTTCAATACTAACACAATAGATTAGGTTCTTTTATTTGTTTACCCATTTCCATTACTCTAATGCATTAAAATATAGCATTGAGGGAGAGCTCTTACCTTAAAGCTCTTATTTCTTCCTTCCTCTTCTATTCCTTCTTCTCTCTTTCTTGCACAATCGGTCACATGGGGTATGGAGTTGCCAAACTCCATTCCCATTACCCAATACACACAAAACAAGTGCAATTAACATACTAACCCTAAGATTAATGCTAACTCATTGAGATGTTTTAAACAAAATTTCTAGGGTTTACCTTTTGAAGCTTTTAGGAGGGGTTTTAGCCCTTGGTTCAAGAAGGTGAATCCATCACCATTGCAAGGTTGATATTATGCTCAAAAGAGAGAGAAAAATAGAGCATTACAAATGGGCAAAAATCGGTTATGAAGGAAAATGGAGAGAACATGAGTTTTTCATGTAGATTTTTACCTTAATGGAGAGAGGAGACTCCAAGCTACCCATTGGTGCTATTTTCTCTTTGAATGGGAAAAACCCATGAAGATGATCTTCCTCATTTTTAAATTTTGAAAAGAGGAAAATGTAGAGGATGATGAGGGGTTACAAATATGTAATTATTTTTACATTTGGAGCTCAAATGAAGGTGGAGCATGGAGCTTCTCTTTGGAGCTTCAAAATCGCCCAACCAGAAGCGAGAGGAGGGAGAAATCGGATGGGTGAGGAAGGAGGGAGGTGAGAGAGTAGAGAAATGAGTGAGTGAGGAGAGAGAGAAGGGATAAAGTAGTTTTTACTTTATTACTTTTTGTTTTTGCTCTCTTATTTAATTAGCTAGTTACATGTGTGTGAGGGAGTTATTTGACTGTTAAAAACCGGCCCCTACAGTTATACTAGTTGGAACATTTTTCGTCTTTTACAGAAAACGCTCATTATTTTATCCGGTTTTGGCACTATTCACTAATCGGGCCCGTTTTCTGGAATTTTCTCGTTTAATTATTTTTATTGACTATATTAAGCTTCCATAAATGCTTAATAATTATTATTTAATGATTTATAATTTTTACGGGTTCGTTTGACCACTTAAAATCACGTTTTCGGGTTTTCTAAAAAAAAAACGTGCGCTAAAGCTCTATTAGCGTTTTAATACATTATTTGGATCCATTTTCTTCAGGAGTTGTTCCCTTATATTATTTAGGCCTTATTAAGCCTTAAGAATCCATATAATACGCTAACCGAGGTCTCATACCTCCTATGGTTATTTAACGCTTATTTAGCGTTTTCCGCTTTTTAAGCGTTTCTTTATTTCTTTAGGATTTATTTTTCCTCAACAATATTACTTAGGCGTTATTAGGCCCTTAAATACGTATTAGATTAGTTTTAATCCCTATATTTTAAGTTCGGGGTATTTCAGTAGATTTTTAATTTCTTCATCTTTGGTAATCCAAGTACCATCAGAACCTAGCAAGTAAATAAATTATTTTTAAGAGTATTAAGTTTTTTGAAAAATACACAAGTAAATAAATTTACCAGTACAATATTGTTTTTATCCAGTAAATATTTTGTACTATGTTCAATGAAAAGAAAAAGATCTTGTTTCGTTTTTCAATTCACCCAGTTACAACCTCTAGTCCTCTTCGACTATTCTCTTTTATTAACGATTATTTTCTTCATCTTTTTTCAATATAAAACAACATTACAAATTAGAGAACTCCCACCAATCTTTCTACTTCAATCCTTTCTAACAATATGTTGCTTTCTAAGCCAGATAGACAACTGATTATATCAAAAAAGGGTATTAGGGTAAATTATTTATTTCTTTGCTAGTCGGCTTCTCCTCTCGCATATATATAATAGAGTGATTTTGTCAATCGTAGTCGTACTGATGTGAATGTGTTGTTGATGATGTTAATATGTTATCATCATCATAATTCTTAAATAGAAATTCGTATCAAGTGTGAATCTGATTTGCCCATTATCGGTCCCAATTATTTTGGAAATAAAAGTTATGATATTTTGCATATGGGTAATGGTTGTACAGACGGTAGATAGTGCGGACGGTTTATTCCGATCATGGAGCGGTAATGTAAGTGGCAGTCCAGTCAGTTTGCTGATTGGACTGCTTATGTGGCATAATAAAATGGTGTAATATTTGTATTAATTTTAAATTGTCATAACTTTTAAAATATAAGTCCAAAATAAAAAAAAAATTGCACCATTGTTCATCTAAATTCAAGCTCTTTAAAACAAGACCAATCATGAACATGTTTTGACAAGTTTAAAAATTTATGCTAGTTATATGTACATATCAACGACACTTATGATTCACCACATACAGTTTAAAATACACCATATAACACTAATAATACACCACAAAACAATAATGGTTCAGTATTTGATCCAAAGTTTGTTACCTAATTCACCACTTATTAGTTAATGAATCATAATACCAATTTCAATGAATCATAATATCAAATATAATGAATTATAACATCATTTTAGTGTATGATCAGTAACATATAAAATAAAATTTTAAATAATAATACAATACAAAACAATATTTGGTACGTAAGAAAAATACATCATTCAACATGTAAGTTTTAAAAATATTACAATACAATAATAATACACTAAAAACAATAATGAATTTTATCGGTTCCGGAGTTTGTTATCTAATTCACCACTTATTAGTTAATGAATCATAACACCAATTTCAATGAATCATAATATCAAGTTTAATGAATCATAACATCATTTTAGTGAATCATCAATCACATATGAAAAGAAAAATTTTAAACCACAATACAACACGAAACAAAATATTTGATACATAAAAAATACATGATTCACTATATAAGGTTTAAAATACACCATACAACAATAATAATACACTACAAAACAATAATGATTTTTATCGGGTTCAAAATTTGTAATCTAATTCACTATTTATTAGTTAATGAATCATAATATCAATTTTAATGAATCATATATTCAAACTAATGAATCATATTTGATTTTAGTTTATCATCATACACATGTAAAAATAAGTTTTTTTTTAAGTTGTCAAAACATATTCATGACTGGTCTTGTTTTGAAGAGCTTGAATTTAGATGAACAATGATATAATTTTTTTTTATTTTAGACTTATATATTAAAAGTTATAATCATTTAAAGTTAATATAATAAAAAAAGCAACTCAATCAACAAAACAACCCAGTCAACTGCTGACTGAAACTACCATATCACCAGGTTCGCACAGTGTTGTGCACGGAACCGCCCGTACGAATTTGCCATGGTTGTAATACGTTTTTCTGTGATCCGAGACTGGAGTAGGTTGTTTATCTAGGTCTTATTCATCCTTCAATGGATATGATTAGCTGATTACCCGCTGTAGCACAACATAGTTAGCCTTTAGTTGTACCTAAATTAGGTCCTCCTCCTTTTCTCGCACTGCTCATGGTTATAGCCTAAGCCGCTTTAGTATATCTCTTCTTCATGTTGGTTAGTTATGAAAACATCAAAAGATGACATAATTCAAGATAAAGAAACTGTTAAATAAAGTGATTTCACACTAGCTAGTATTAACTTCTTGTCCGATTAGCGCCCTTGATCAGCTCTGTGTTGATCCAGATGTCACATGTAGATAGATCATGGAATATGCAAGATAAAGAAACTGTTAAATAAAGTGATTTCACACAGCCTATGAAGTGCCATTCGGAAACCCTTATAATTCAAAATACTAGTAATGTACGTTCAACCGTTGTTTATTACTCATATTATATTTTCTGTTATATGCCTCGATGTTGCTTTTTTCTCCTCTATAATAAAATGTGTTTCCATTGTCTGAAGCAAATAATCTTTTTTTTTATTTACAAGTTTACGGTGGATCTTTGTTTAAAAAAACATGGATAACATTAGATTAGATGCTGAATTACAGTCCGAGAGATCCAAAGTAGGAAACAACAAACCTAATATAGAAGGGTTTCAACGAGAAGCCACTAATATCACAAGATTGCAACTATCTACCATACACAAAAAACTCCTTGAAAAAGTTTGTGTTTTCGGTTAATGGTGGCCACGGGTCCGGTTCCACCGGTTCCGGTTCCGGAAAATGTGTATTCGTATTCGGAACCGGTCTGGGCGGTTCTGGTTCCGATTCTAAAATCTGGATTCGCTTCGGATTCGGTCAAAAAACCGGTTCCGGTTCTGATCGGTTCCGACCGGTTCCGGAGCGGTTCCGGAAAGATTCGATCGGCTCCAGTTGCTTCGTTTTAGCTCCGATTTGAGATCCGTTTGAGCGCACACGTTGCTCTTTTCATCCACTTTACTCCTAGATAGGTTATTCTTCAAGTTTATAATCTTAAATGTGTAAGAAACAAAGACTTAGAAAATTTTATTGAATTTACAAAAAATAAGGAACAAAGAGAATTTTATTATATGATTCACTGCCTCATTAAAAGCTTATTAGGTAAAAACCCTTTGAGAAAACCTTAATAAGAAAAAAGAGTACAACTACTAAGAGGTTACATGATTTCAATTTGCAAGTCTTAAAAAAAAGATTACATGGAAAAAAGTAATACTAAATTAACTAATACATTCTAAAATATTAGAAGATAGAAGTCCTAAGTGGTGTTATCCCCATTCATCTCATACCAACCATGATGTTGGCCTTCATATTGCAATGCGCGTGCTTGGGATCTAACGACTATTTTCTTCAGAGGAGCGCGCGCCCGAGACCCAAAACGACGTCATTTTGGCCCGATTCCAACGGTAACTTCAACCGGTTCCGGGGCGGTTCCGGTTCCGGTTCCACCGGTTGCGGTTGCGGTTCCGGTTCCCGGTTCCGAATCCGACGACGGTTCCAAGCGGTTCCAGCCGGTTCCGAGCGGTTCCGGTTCCGGTTCCGGGCCTGGTTCGGGCCCGAATCTCAAAACATGTATTCGTATTCGGAACCGGCTGAGGCGGTTCGGTTCCGGTTCCGGTTTTGGTTCCCACCGGTTCCCGGCCGGTTCCGGTTCCAATCGGTTCCGGGTAGAACCGGACCCGATGGCCACCATTATTTTCGGTAGACTAAGAGCACAATTATGTCCTAACATAACTGCTTCCATGGAAAACCAACTTCAACCAACAAAAGATATTAGTGGCAAATCAACGAACAAGCAAGAAAAACAAGGACTAAGACCATAACCCATAATAAGTTCAAGTAAACAAAACAAGCTGGGAAAACAAGGACTAAGTCTATAACCCATAATTAGACTAAGTAATCGAAACAAGACCAACCGGGGGGGACCCTTATAAAGCAGAAAAGGTTGGCTACATGGGTTGTGTCCACACCCATACAGCTAGTAAATATTGGCTTCATCCCCCATGGTGATTCTGTGTTGTACTCAGAGTTTGAAAACTTTAGTTAACCACTTCCACTGATCACAGTTTGTAATCAGCTTTCATTTGACCACCCCTACTTTGTTGTTTCTCTATCCTAAATGGGATCTCATCTTCAACAATCTTTGCCGGTGCAACATCTGTAAGAAGCCTAGGGGGCATACTCACAACAATCTAGTTGCTGTAGTGGTGGATCCATATGGGGAGGAGAGATGTTTCAGGTCACATATATTTTCCTTGCGATCCTCCTTCAGCTCCAGCGTATTGCATATCATGACATCTTGCACCCTAGATATTTCTTTGAAATCAAATAAAGTTAGCCTCGAATCAGTCCCACTTACACAACAAGCATCATCAAGTTGTCCAGCCCAAGCCAAAAGATACACCATGATACAAATATCATGAATCATTATAAAAAAAATATTGTTCGGAGAGCACCACTCCAGCACCAACAAATCCCCATTCAAAGACATTTCATTCTCTTGTTTTTCCATGCAGAAATCGCACTGTAAGTGAATAATATCACCGCTGAAGACGCCGAACAATATCTTCTTCTTTCCCTCCTTAGCTAGAGACAGCTGCACCCACTCTGAAACGGGCATCACAGCCTTACCCACCTCCACCAGCTCAAGCAGTGAAAGAAAAAAGGAGGATGAGCAGAGATCACAACAGGAGCAAAACCACCATATTCATATATGGCACAAAGCAGGCATCGGGATTTCAATATTAGCCTGATATTTCAACAAAACGAAAGCCCTTTTGAATAGGATTGTTGACAAAGGGATGAAATTCCGATGGACTCTAATGATTGCTAAAGGATGACGGTGTAGAATTTGTGCCCAATCGGTCCGCCAAATGGATGTGTGAGAACCCAAAATTTTCACAAGCTGGAAGTAAGATCTCCCAATTCGCAGCGATCACCACTCCAGTGGGTGATTCCCAGGCGAAATTACCAGCACTGTCACCATTAGGATAAGTGAAATCAATCTCCTTCATTTTCTTATCAATCGAAAATCATAAATCCCTAACCTAGTCGACATCTGTATCATTAAATTAGGGGAAATGGTGGAGATTTAGGAAAGAGGAAGAACTCACGGGGTTCATATGTGAAATGGTGTCGCTGAAGCGGAAATTTGATCAAAGCGGTCGAAAACCAGAAATCAAAATCTTTGATAGGATAATAGTTGTTATTAATAGAGTGATATTGATTCTCGAGTATTACAAGTGGAAATCTTATTGTAACAAGTGGGTGATTTGATGATGTGTAAGAATCCACACTAAAAGAAAGATGGAATTAACATCTCCAAAACTGTTGTTACAAAGAACTCAAGCGATAAAGATTTGGTGTTGATGTTGGGTTAATCACATTAAGAACACAACTAACTACATAAAAATATAACTATCCCATATTAATGAGGTGTCTCATTGAAAGAAGAATCACTTCACCTTCAAGTTACAGTAAGAGAAAGGTAGAGGAAGTAAGAAGCTTGTAATAGGATTTAGTACTTACTCAAGATAGATAAGCAAAACTAATAGGGGTAAGATAAGAACAAAAGACGAAAGAATTAATCCTATTGAGTCAAATACTATAGACTGGAAAGGAAGGTAGGCTAGTAGATTTTGTTTCTTTTTCTTTTTCTTTCAATTTGCATTTATGTGGAACTTGGTCAATAACCCCATTATACATAAGAAACTTTCAGTTACAGTAGAGTACTGCTCAAGGACTAGTTGAATTGATTTAAGAGACAATTTTAGTAGGGTGGTATTTTAGTACAGACTAATTGTTAGGATGGTATTTTGGTAAACAATAGTGAATTTCTCTTAGAAGCTTTGTGGAGGGGTCGTTTTCAACTCGAAAAAGATTGTGTATTCAACTTTGTGATGGGTAGAGGTTCTTTACTATCGCAAGGTTATTCCCCGATTTCTATCATATACTTACAATATTTCGTATTTTTTTAAAATACAACCTAACTTCACAATTATATTAATGTTGAAATACAAGTTGGGTAATTGTCAAACCAAACACCAACTTTTTGATCATTCATTCCTAGATTTGTTAGACTCTGAGTTAAAATATTACAAGTTATATTCACATGTGGCCACGGTATTCTATGAAAGGATGTAGTGGACACAAGAACATCCATAAAACCAACCTAACCTCTCATCATACATCTTCAATTCCTTTAAGAAAATTAATGTTGGAGAGACAATCGGAGAATAATCTAATTTTAGTATGTGAGCCAAAAGATAGAGCCTTCGCTTCCACAACCGCTAGGCCCTAAGATGTTGACCCCTAAGCAATGCTTGCAACTAGGATATTACCATCAGATGACTTATATAAAACTCGCATGCCAAAACCTTGATCTCCTACACTTCCATCCACATAGACGTTAATTGTCTTGTCCTCCCAGCTTTGTGATTCCTCCTCTTCCTCTATGCTAGGGGTTCGAATAGATTGAGCCGTATCCAAGAAGATTTGAGCTTGGTCCATACCCATACTGAAAGTAACTGTTCTCCCATGATCAAATTCAAGCTGACATCTTGCAAACCAGAGCTTCTAAAGCAAGAGGACAATACTCTCAAGTTGAAAGATACTTTCAATGGTATAACAACTAATTAGCGAGTCTCGTAATGCTCCATCATTAGTGATGTGTTTTGGGGGTTCAACCCCACTTTCTTTCTATCGTTGCTTTACCCGAGGGAAATGGAGAAATACATGAACCATATTTTCATAGCCACTGCAAAGGGAACACCATGCATGTAATAAGTCAAGACATTGGTGCAAAATAAGAGAGCGACATGGTAGGTTACACTTCTGTAGCCTCTTCATTAAGTCCCCAATTCTATTCCCATAGGATGTGGATGTGTCCTCATCAGGTTTAATAGGCATGGCCAGATGGTAAGTGGATTTGACAGAAGATATACCATTTTTTGTTTTACCCAGCACCGTTCATCCTGGCGCACAATATCACTAAACACCATTTTAAGGATATAAGTTGCATCCTCTTCCAGAAACCACCTGCGAACTTTACTTTCGTCCTAGGTTTGTGTGCCTTCATCAATGAGCCAGGATACATATCTTTTTTTCCGAACCGTAGATGGAAAAGACCATTCCCAAGGCCTAACTCCTTTTTTCCCAAGAAGCCATATATCCATGATTTTTAATTGTAGTTCCATCATCCATAACTTCCCGAGCACCAGATTGGAGCAAATATAAGGAGCTCCATAAGAGCGTTGTTAAGGAAAAACTACTCTAAGCAGTAAGGACCTAGCTACAATGGACAAGTGCACCCAATTCGTTGTAATATAACAAGTGTCGTATCCACAAGGAAATTGGTTTCTAATTCCCGAGCTTTGGTACCTTAGTAAAGTGCAAATAAAAACTGTAAATGGGATTTAGCCGGAGGCAAGCTTAGTTGTTTGTAAACAACGAGAACAATAAAAATAGTAAATTAAGTGTTTGATTGGGATAGATGGATGGAAAGAGTACCCTAGGATAGTGGATATCACTAACGTTGCCTAATTGCACTCATAAACATACCTCAAATTAGTTGCCTATTAGAGCTAAAATCATGATTATTCAAATCTTGAACTAAGCTAGAGTCACTAGGTAGCATTAAAATCAAGCTCTTAACAATAGCCCTAACACAACACTTCCCTAATTCTAGAGCAATGCAAGTTAAGGTTTATCCCCAAATTCCCAATTTCTAGCTCAAACCCTACACTAGTAGAAAAAAAGTTTTAAACCACGGCCTATATACCACGGTTTTATGTGGAACCGTGGTATATAACATTATAAACCACATTTGTATGTAGAACCGTTATTTATTCTAATTGAGCCACACTATAAATGACGGTTTTATGCAGAACCGTCATTTATGCTCTTCGTGGTACATTATAAATGACGGTTCCCATGTGAACCGTCATTTATTTTCCTAGCGGGAAAACGGCGCGCCACTCTTAATTCAAGAAAAATTGACTATAAACCACGGTTGTATATTGAACCGTCATTTATTCTATTCATGCTACATTATAAATGACGGTTATCTGCTGAACCGTCATATATTGTCTTAGAGGGAAATTTTTCGCTGAAAATTAAACAGCGCGCCACTTTTCATTGACTATAAACCACGGTTGGGAACCGTGGTTATTCTTCGTGTCATATTATAAATGACGGTTACACCGTGAACCGTCATTTATTGTCTTAGCGGGAATATTTTTCGCTGAAAATTAAACAGCGCGCCACTCTTCATTGACTAAAAACCACGGTTCCCAACCGTGGTTTATTCTTCGTGCCATTTTATAAATGACGGTTACACCGTGAACTGTCATTTATTGTCTTAGCGGGAATATTTTTCACTAAAAATTGAACGACACGCCGCTAATTCATTCTCTTTTTTATATCTCTCTTCCACTACCTTCATAACTCACGGTCATTTTTACAACTCCCAAACTGTCGAACAAGGAACATGCTCTACGCCTTCTCTTCAACCTTACGGTGATTTTTGCAACCCACCATGGCGAACAAGGACCAAACTCTTCACGGTAATTTTTGCAACCCTCTATGCCACTATTCATTCTCTTTTTTATATCTCTCTCTTCCTCTTCCTCATCACCACTCACTGTAATTTTTGCAACCCTAACCGGTGAACAAGGACATGCTCCGGCCTCTCTCATTCTCTTGTTTCACGGTAATTTTTGCAACCTACACTAATTTTTGAACATGGTCTACGCCTCTTACATTCTCTTTCACAGTAATTTTGCAACCTACCCGATGAACAAGGAACATAATGCGACTTCACTCATTATTTTGCAACTCTAATTTGCAAACAAGGAACATACATGTTCTGGCCTCTTTATTCTCTTCTCTCTGTGCTTTGTTGAGATTACCGGCGCCGCTAAATCGCCGGCGATTTGAAAAAAAAAAATCACAGACTATAAACCACGGTTTTATGTATAACCGTGGTTTATTATAGATTATACACTATATACCACGGTTATAAGAATAATCGTCATTTATAACACACTTTATACCACGGTTCTATGCGAAACCGTCATTTATAACACACTTTATACCACGGTTCTGTCTCCCAACCGTGGTATAAAGTCAATGAATATCGCGGGAGAAGGGGTCTTAAACGACGGTTTCCACCAAAACCGTGTTTTTTCACTTACTTTAAACCACGGTTATGAACCGTCGTTTATCGCTATTTGTAAATATACGACGCGAGCATAAACCACGGTTCCTAACCGTGGTATATAGGCAAAATAACCGTGGTTAAAAACATTTTTTCTACTAGTGCTAATTTCACTGGAAATTACAAGAAGTGCCATGAGTGATCAATCCAAGACATTAATGAAGCTTCAATGGGGATAAATCAACTAAATTAAATGAAGTAAGTTTACAAGCTACAAAAGAGCATATAAGGTTCAAATCATATCCTAAAGCACAAATGAAGATACTCAAACCTAGAGAGGAGTAGAGTAGAGATAGTGAGAAGAAGCCATTGGAGGTGGTGGAGAGCTTGGGGAAGATGAGCTTTTTCCTTCTTCTTCTTATCTTTCCTCAAAATCGTATTCTCTCTCTTCTTTTTGGGTGTGGAAGTGTATAATGTAAAAGTATGGGAGTGTGCCCCCTATTTCCATGTTTTTAAAACTGTATTCTAGGAAAAATCCAGTTCCGACCACCCCATAGGTGATAAGTGCGAAATACATCTACTTTTAGGACTATAATTCTTCCTATTTGATAACAATTCATGCCATATTTCTCACTTATCATATGCTTTTCATTAGATTTATGTTTTGATGTGAAATGATACATTTTGTGTGTCTAATGCAGTGAAAAGTATAGGAAATGCATATAATTTCTCATGAGGATTCTAACGCAATAAACGGGGAGCGAAACGGAGCTAAAACGAAGAATCTAGGCCCCGTCGAAGTTATGTTTGGACTTTTGTTCGAACCCGAGAGATTTCCAAGACATGTACGGACATGTGTCTGGACAAGAGTCAAGAAATCCGGCGCGGGCGAAACACATAGACGTCGGAACGTAAGGGTCGGACGTCATTGACAGACGCGTCCGGACGCACATCCGGACGCCACGAGAAAAAGAGTCTCACGTGATGCAATACAGAGACGTCCGGACTTGCTCATCCGGACGCAAGTCCGGACGTGACCAATTGAGCAACCGGATGATGTTTTTTCAGAGACGTCCGGACTTGCTCACCCGGACGCAACGAATCAAGCAGTTCCTGATGCGCCGTATTGATAAAAACAGAAGATAAATATTTTTATTAACGATAGATCAAATGCGCTGCTATATAATCAAATGTAGGATTGTAATATTGTTTATGTCCCACCAAAGGGGGCTCTACGCCTCCCAATTCTCTTCAAGCTAGAACCGCTACCATACTTATCAAATTCATACGCACCCTTCCACACCAAAAGAGGGCCTTGTGCCTCTCTTATTCATCTTCAACCTACACCAACTTCATCAGATCACCATACTCCATCTTCATCAATCACAACACCATCACCATACCACAATCTATATTCCACCATTGTCACACCATATTTCTAACGAAGGATCGATGTAACAGCAGAGACTGAGCGGGGATTCAGAGTCAATCTGATTAATTGGAGTTTTCTCTTAACGTCTTTCTCTGTTATTTTGTTATTAATTTTTATTTATGTTTTAGTAGTTATACTAGCTCTCTGGAATGGGGTATCAAACTGGATCTTAATATGTATTTTGTAATCTTTTTATTAATTCAATAATGCAATAGTTTAATTCCAGTGCTTCATGTGCTTTAATCCTCTGATCAATTATTAAAGCAATATTTGTAGTTTTCTAATCAAAATGCGACTCTGAGATTAGTTAACAAGACATAGGTGGTTAAACCGGATTAACGACTAGGGGCATGGTTTGCCTATAGGTTAATCTGTCTCCAATAGGAATTGGTTATAAAGCGATTGGTTAGCATTGACTTGGGCATGGTTTGCGGCTTGTTATTTCTGCCAGTTAGAATTCGTTGTACAGGGACCGGTCAACAGATTAATTAAGATTCCTGAGTATATTGCAGAAGTAGGGAAGAGTTTATTAATAGATTTGTGAAGTGAAGGTTTGTAGAACAATCTAGGTGGCTTCCTTATATTTAGAGTTTTAATCTTTATTTATTTAGTTAGTTATTTTGATTGTCTAATTATTTTATATTTGTTTATTGAGTCAATATTTTCATTAAATTAAGTAAACCTGAAAAAGTGATGGTTCCTGTTTTCTTAGTTTACTTTCTCAGTTAGTTAATAAATTGTCAATTAATTGATCGAGGTCCTTGAGATCGACAGCCCCACTTAATTCACTATTCCGTAAAACGATAGGTGCACTGCCTAGGTAGAGATAGTAACATATTTATGCTACAACAGGGGCAGTCGGCATAGGGCGGTTTGAACTAGAAAGAAAATCCTATGGCAAAACTTAACCTGACCGCCCCACAGGGGCGGTCATCCTGGGGCGGTCCGGACCAAGGGCGGTCGTCCTGGGGTGGTCCAGACCAGAGGAAGAATTTGAACTTTCGACCACCCTATAGGGGCGGTCCTTAGGGTAGGTCTTCACCAGGACGGTCTTTCTGCACTGAAATCGTCCCCATTTGACCTATAGTCTTTGGCACACTCCTCATGGCAATAAAGCTTGGCCATAAAGTCTTGAGAGTCTTCAAAAAACATTGCTCGAATGAGCTTTTACCTATATTATGACCAAAATTGTATAAGTTCACCTATATTAACGAAATGCTCTATAAAGTGGTGAAATAGGTTAATGGTTGCATGAAATGAAGGTAAATAAAGACCTAATTACATTATTTCACCACTTATCAAGCGCCAAACAAGACTTGGTCATGCTTTCAGCTGAGAATAAAAGAGTGTTTATTCTAGGAAGTATTTAGCCTTCAACAGTTATGCGACTAAGAGGTTTGGCTGGTGAAGAACTCTCTAGCATTTTCTCGCAAGAAGAGCATCATTAAGGGATTTCAAATCGCGAAAGCCTATGCCTTCATCATCAAGACAATTGCACAATGTATCCCAGCTATGCCAACAAATTCTCTTACAACTCACCAAAATTATCGAATGATAGCTTAAATCTCCTTGATAAGGCCATTTGGCAGTTGCATAACACCCATAACATAAGATGGAATGGCTTTAAGAACTGACTTAATTAAATTACCCCCTCCCACCTGTGAGACAAGGCGGTGCCAGCTTTGTAGGCGCTTAGAAATTCTGTCTCTTATATAGCTAAACACTTGTATCTTATGGCGCTCTAAAGAACTTGGAAAGCCAAGATAAAGACGCAGGTCCTGGACTTTGTGCACCCCAAAAGTGCCTGATTACATGTGATGCCACAGATGATACCAGATTGATTAGCCATGCAAAGGCTTGAAGATAAGGCCTCAGTTCAGCTAATAAAGAAAAGTTAGAAAGCGGGTCACCTTTGTAGCACCCCTAATCCTAATCCTGTAACATAGTCGCAAGTCGTAGCATAACAAAATATAATTCGCAGCGGAAAAATGAGCTAACTATCGTTTGGTGTTACACGCCGTTACTCACCCATGTGAGTAACAAGGCATCCTTACTCCATCCATCAACTTCAACTCCTCACCGCTGTGATGACGAGATACTAAACAATCTTAAACTTACAATCCAAATCCAACTAAACAAATGAGCAACTAACCCAATACAACAAACTTCATAATACAGTACATAATAAAACTAAAAGGTGTTTATTGAAAACACAACAAGTACCTTGTGTCCCGCACTCCGGCTTGTGTCTTCAATCAATAACCTGAAATGTTTGGCCGACTGAAGGGCTCAGCAAACTATATGCTGGTATGCTAAATGTAGTCTTAAATCATTTGGATCCCTTAAGTCATTTAGTCATCTTGATATTAGATTCTTTACATGATGTACCAATTTACAATAATAATAATAACTGTAAATGTTAAGTAAACACATAATAGTTCACAACAATATCATCACACAATCAATAACCAATAACCAAAACCAATAACCAAACAAGATACGCGTTATAATTAACTGCACTTGTTAGTTGGCCTCATAGCCCTTATCCTTTTAAACCAACCACTTAACCTTCCAATTAATTTCCACCTCGGGCGTCATGTTAGGACAACCCTTAATAACTTATTAATGGCCAGTACTCCCCTGGGTTCCAAAGGAACCGTTACCAGCTGACCTTATGGCCCTGGATAATTTAAATGCCTTAAAAGACGACCGATTTGGTCTAAACCTGTGCACCAACAACAGTGCCCTCTGCCATCATCGAATGTGGATAATGGATTCCCTTGAGTGACTCTTGATACAGTCCCTCGTAGTGATCACGATGTGCAACCAGAAAGTCGAAACAGTCTGGATTCCTCTCTTTATAAGTTATCCCTTTAGCCAGTGATAAAATATCCAATCCTTGAGTTAAGACTATAACAGTTGACCATCAGTTAGGTTCATATAATACCTAAAGGTTAGTTAGTCTTGTTTGAGTTTAGATGTATAAACTTCCAGTCATAAGACGTTCGCGTATAAATAAAACGCAATGGTGTCGAGCAATACAATATACAATGTCATACACATAAATCACAGAGATCGCTCTTAACAATTAAACACACAACATCTGGACCTCAGGAAAATCCTTAGGACATTCAGACCACACAATTAACATACCGTGCACCGTAGTAATCGCTAGCGTGAAGATTCACGCTCGTCCGGTATTCCTCGTAGCTCGTTCTCTAGCATATGCCCTCTAATGCACTCAACTCTGGAATACGAGACTACATATTAGCTCTCTGTAATACGAACTAATTCGCTATTTTGACTAGTCGCTAATCCCCCTTAGTAATTACCCCGTGATTGTTCAGTGTCTAGCATACGGGTTTTAATCGATTTAGGATTAGTTAAATCATTCTCTAACTATATTGTAATTAACATGTAGTATTTATTTACTACTTAGGATTTAACCCAAATAACATATCTCCTTTATTCATAGTTTGTTACTTATATATAATACACACATCCATATACAACTATATGTTAATTATATCCTTGACTTACAAACCTTTATTTCTCCTTTCAAATTATGAGTTGGTCAGCTCAACCTCTTTGGTCAATTGAGCTGACTTAGCCAATTATGTTGACTTGGTTAGTTATCCAAGTACATAAGTCTATATAATCCATATTATAAGTTTTGTATTATATAGTTCACTCACCATTTAACATGTTATACTCTAACATTATAACCTTATTTCCAATGTGCTATAATTTATCTTCCCATCTTATAACATCTCTTATTTAATATTATATGGTTCCCAACCGTATCATAAAATCCATTTACTCCATATATTCTTATATATTATAAAACTCATTTATTAAATGATACTACCTCCGTCCCGTCATAAGTGTCTTGTTTGCTTTTTGGCACGTTTTCCACTTCAATATTAAACATATAAGATAAAATAATTTTTAAAAATTAAGTTGTATAATATATAGTTTTTCACATAAGGATTCTATTGTAAAACATAAATTTATAAAAATATATTATCTTACAGGTTAAATATTGAAGTCAAATGACCCATCCAAATAGTAAAGTGGACAGTCAACTTGGGACGGAGGGAGTATCTCCTATCATTTGCGTGAGATAGTTAATCTCACTAGTTTATGTTATTTTGCACAAACCCACATTAAGGTTGTAATCCTAATGTCATGTAACATTATGTAATACCATAATAAACTTCTAAAGTTTATTTAATATCCACATTATTTTATAACCTTATTATTTCATCACTTGTACTAATTTCATTAATGAGATAAATACTTTATGACTGTTGTAACGTTTATAACATTATAGAGCATAGACTAAAATCCAATCCTAATCTTCATATTGTACTTACAACATAAGTTTTATTAATCACTAATATCCTTGATGGTGTTACATTATTTAGCCAAATAACTTCCAACCTTAGAGTTCGAATCCAATTATACTATATCTTGTAAGTTGATTCCTCTCTAATCTAGTATAATCCAATTCTCCTTGTCTTTAGTTTACTAGTATGTGTGTATATATAAATATACTCATTTCGAATTAAAAGTTATAATAAGTGACTTTCATCTGCTTAACCTTGGTGTATATATAGTGGCGTACTTGTGCATATAATTGTTATTATTATCGATAACCTTATATCAATTCGCCATTAATTCCAACTCAATAATTCGACCACCATTATATAATTCCACACCGCTGGATCAATCGTTCCAACCCTCCAGTTATATTTATATATGTATATATATATATATTTATCTATGTGGTTGTCATAAGTTTCAAGGTCATACTTATATTACATTAATACCCTTGACTTAATATATAACCCTTACTATGTATATAAGTATATTCCCATAAATTTAATGTTACAAGAATGTATAGATTCATATCTCCTAGTCTTTAGTCCATCATTATACGTATATATAAATTCTCATATAGATATAGAAGTTTTCATATATCTAATATCAACCTTAATACTTACCATTCAATACCGATTTAAATAAAATGGTTCCTTAATTATTTTAATCCATCGCTTAATCAATTTACCAAAACACATATTACAACTTATTAATTTACTATCTTATATGTTTAAGTATTCATTAAACTATAATCTAAACACATTATTTATTAACCAACCATTATCTTCCATAATTACATTACATCATATTTCTATTAAGATACCATTTCAACCGATCTAACCACTAATCTGTCAGGGTACAACCATCCTACAACCACTCTCATCATATTAGTATTAATCTACAAAACATATTGTCAAAATCCACTGGACTATACCTTTATCATGCTTATTACGATTAAACACTTATGCATCAAAATAGTTGAAACCTTGGAAATCTTATTTGGCCAGATTAACATTTTTTTTTATATCTCCAAAACACTACTCCCTGCTCAAACACAACAATCCCAAATTTATATTTAATTTACGATTCCACCCAACATTTTCTCATTATTACAATTCTGCCGCAATTGTTTTCCAGAAACCCTAATCTCCAACTTCACTCAATTTTCAGTTTCCAATCCGGAACCCTAATTAGGTTTTGAAACCCTAATTTTCTAACTAGGCCCCAAAATTGGTTCCCAAGTCCGAATCGATTAACACCTACATGTTTACTAGATTTTTGAGTTGAACAAAACACCAAAGTCAGCCATAACCTCATATATATATATATATATATATATTAGCGCTAATACCAAACCTAACTTTCCAGATTTTCCAAACCTAATCATGAACTCTAATTTTGAAGTTTGGAACCTTAATTTAACCTTGAAACCCTAGTTTCCTTTACTGGAAATTTCAATCTTGCCACACATAATCCTCTTGGAATTTCGACACCCCAAACCAATTTAGAGTTCATCATTTCATATAGCATAACGACACCAAAGGTTGTTCAATTTTTTGGAATCAATAAACCACACAAAATACCCTAAATTCGAAACCCTAACTTTGGAAACCATAAAGTTCCAATTTGATTTCAGAAACGCATAATCTTCCTCTCGTACACTCGGGACCCTAATTCAATTGTAAGGTTCTATTTGCGCAGAGAATAATTGGCACAAATTTAGATTTAAGGTCCAGTACATTAATTCACTCGCACTATCTCTACCGTCCACAACCACACACCTTTAGCCATCATTTTTACAAAATTTTCACAAGCAAAAACCGGGCTTCAACACGCCAAAAATAAGAGAAGATTCAGGGGATAAATTTTTCCTAGCCTCGGTAAACTAGCTAAACATCGGAAGGAAAGACATAAAGGAATGGGGATTTCACCTCCCCGACGTTTGTAGCGGGGACCTTAGTTTCCAACTCCACTAAAGGCCCCAAACGCGCCTCTTGGTTCCAGTTCTGGCCTCCTCCTTCGTGTTAGTTCGTGGTCCCTTGCAGATTCGGTCAAGGGTTGGAGTTCTGGTGGACTCAGGAGAAGAATGGAGAGATGCGAAGTGTAGTCCTTGCTCTTCGCCAGCCGGGGTTGCAATTTACCGTGAAGGGAGAGAAATGAAGAGGAGCACGAGTTCGCCGGGGTTATGGTTGCAGTTCGTGGTGAGGAAGAAGACTGGGAAGGGGCGCAAGAGAATGAAGAGAGGCGCCGAGAAATTTGCTACCAGTTAGGGTTCCAGAATAGAAAGAAGAAGGAGAGAATTAGATCGGCGAGATGAAGAGAACGCTTCCATGTCTCGGTTAGGGTTGTAAAATGAGTAAAGAGTTAAGAATGGAGAAAGGCTGGTTGAGTTGTGGGCTTTTCTTTTTTTTTTGTATTGGACTACCGAATGCAAGAGAGGAGCGCGGGCCTGGTTGGCCCTTCCGGCCAACTGGGTCCATTTTGACATAATTTATTCTTCTAACTTGTTATTTGGACCCCTATTTAGAGTTAGTTGTTAAATAAATTCTCAAGCTTTATTTTTCTTTTCTTTTTTGTGTTGTTATTTCATGTAATAATATATATTACATGCTATATAACTTTATCATTCAATTTATCATTTAATTACCTTAATTTCATCATTTTAGGTGATGATGTGTATTATATTGTTTGTCGATTTTATTCTTTGATTTCTCCCATAAATCATGTTTTTAAGTTCATTATTTCATGTCATAATGAACATTACATGTAATCACTAATTTTATTATTTAATTTTCCTTCTATAATTATATTCTTCAATTTCCTTATTTTGTGTGAGGTATAACAACCTTTCTGAACCTTATTTTATTTATATAACTATCATTAAAGTTCCACAACTTCTCAAGTCATGTATAGCTTACATAACTCATTGTTCGGACATAGTAGCCTTAATAAATGGTTTTATTAGGCACTAATTATTTAATCAATCATAGGGATATTTCAACCTTGCTTCGTGCCTCTTTTGAGGATAGAAGACTCTACCTGAATAGCCATGAATTAGCATTGCAAAAGAGACCGTTGTAATACATTTTTAAACAAGGCACACCCGATTCTCATGAAAGCCCATACTTCTTTAGACCTTAGAAGAAAAAACCATTCAACATGTCCAAAGCTTTGGCCATGCCTACTTTTAAAGCAACAAAGCTTCTCCGAGTAGCCTTTGAGGTCTTCATCGAATGGATAAATTCATGAGTGATAATAATATTATCAAAGATTAGCCTTCCTGGAACAAATGCTCCTTGATCATCCAAAATAACTGAGCTCATAACATGTCTGGCTCTATTAATAAAACATGAGAGATAACACGGTAAACAGTATGACACAAAAAGATAGGCCTTAAGTCCATCATAGAGTTAACTCCTAGTTTTTTCAGTATAAGCACTAAATGAGTATGATTAAATCCTTCAGGAATCGCATAAGTATTTATAACCTTAAGCACAAGATCCATAAAATCTTCACCAATAATGTCCCAGTAGGTTGTAAGAAACATACCATTCACACCATCTGGCCTTGGGGATTTATTGGGATGCATGTCCTTGAGAGCATTTAGAAACTAATTCCTTGTATAAAGCTGTCCAAGCCATTCATACCGAGCCCTTGAAACTTTATTTTTGACACAAGCTAACAATTGTGGGTTAGAGTGAGGAGCAGTAGTAGCAAATAGGTTACTAAAATAGGTTTTAGCGATTTGTTCCTCACCGTCCTCGTCTGAACTCTGTTACCGTGAACATCTACTATCTCGTGAATTGTGTTTTTGTGCCGACAAGATTGGGCGCATTTGAAGAATTAGGTTGTATTCCAGTCGCCCTCTTCTAACCATTGATGTTGAAATCATTATGCCCAATTGAAATACCCCTAACATTCAAATAATTAAATAATGATAAATAAGTACTATTTAGGGGATTATTAAACCCTAAAGGAAGTATATAAACACTTAGGTGTTAAAACGCACCTAAACTCCTTAAAGACAGAAATGTGCGTTAAAGCCCGACCTTAAGTTAAACAAGTTATATAAGCTATAAACTTCATGTAAAGTTAATCAAGGATCATTATATGACCCTTAGAATACAGGACCTCATCTAAAACTTAGTAAAAATACAAAATGCTCGGGAGTTCCCTTAAAGGCCCTTAAGGCCCGAAAGTCCCGGAAATACATTATAGGATGAAGTAAAGCATTACACTTCATTCCAAATACACCATAACACTTTATTAAATATTTAAGATGAATTCCTCAAGCTAGATTCTCAGTTAAAGACAAAGTGCTCGGAGGTTCCCGATGGGGGCCCCATAAACCCCCGGGAGTGCCCCGGAGTAGTACCGAAGTGGCACAAACTCCAATATAAATCATTCTAAGAGTTCCTAACATCATTATTCAACATTCTAAAGAGAATGCTCGAGCCAATTCCTCAAAAATAAACAAAGTGCTCGGACGAATTTCTTAACGCTCCTTTTTGCCCTAGTTAGCCCGGGAGTTGTGTTTTGAGTTGATATAACCCCATATAACTCAATGTAACACCTTAACATATTATTATTGACTATAAACAATGTCAATAAACACTTGGAACTCATAGCGACTACTTACTTTCCAAAACAATCCTTAAAGCACAAAAACGCACCTTCGGGTGTCACAAAAATGTGTTTTACGCAATTGCCTTGAAATTTTTGAGGAGCCACGAGTTGATGATATTAAAAGGGTATAAATTGACCATCTAAATAAATTAATGCCAGTGCTAAACTCATAGCACAAGTAGGGCCGATTTTTGAATCAAAAAGGTACCTAAAATCAGCATTTTTACCTTAAAACTTTCATCTTTTACCATAGTATAAATGTACCAAATAAATGCTGGAACCTATTACACATATTAGTATGGTCTTAGTACAATATAGTGTAACAAAAATAAAATTAAAAATTAACCCCATTTGACCTCCATATCAGGCGCCATTTTAGGTGTTTTAAGCTAGTTTTGAACTTGTAAATTGTCTTATGGATGATGACTCACCTTATCACATGCCATGTTGTATTGTGTCAAATTATTCAGTCAAATATGAGCCTACATTACCGATTGCCTGCAGTAAAACAAAAGGGATTAGCCTATATTAAAACAATGAAATTTAAATACACAAAAGTAACATCCTAGATCTAGCTTTATTCCATGTGCTAGTATACAAACAAAAACACCCATGTTCTACTTAGTGTGGCAGCCAATTTTGATCTGTAAAAGAAGAGGTTGATTGCCTCATTATTTAGTCAAAAGAATACTCTACCTACTAAGCATGATTCATAGTCAAATATAGACAAAATCAATTGTCTTGTACAGCACCTTATAGCCGATTTTGAGCAAGGAAAGAAGGCTTAAATTGCCTTATAAAAATTCAACTAAGAAGCCTACCTACCTAGCCATGTTCTAATGTTTTTAATCATCAAAAATCAGATGCTATACTACAACCCATGTTACCAAAATTATATGGAGAAAGAAGACAACAAATGACTTGTATTCTACTTTAAAAATCCAAAAGAAAACACCTTACCTACCTTAGTCTTGTCTTCTTCTTTCAATTATCAAACAAGCCTCCATCATTCCTGGTCCTAGCTGAAAACAAGCATGAGATAAGGGCATTTATTGAGCCAACCAATCAAGGAATAAACTAATGAAAAGATGAGTCAAATTTGACATTAAACTAGCAAAAGAAAAATCCTTTCCAACTTGCCTTCTCTTATTCCTACGTGAGTCTAGCCCTCCATTCTTCCTTTGCCATTCACCACCGTATTGGTAAGCTCTCCTTTCTCATCTTCATCTTCTTCCTTTGAAGCTCTTAAGTCCATTAATGAAGGTTTAACTTCTATCTTCATTTCTAAGGTAAATTCCTAGCATTTCTCATCAAGTCTTGAAGCAAAAACCTTCCTAGGACAACTACAAGATTTCGGCATCAAATAATACACCAAGGAGGTTGTCTTAAATCAACATTAATCCAAGGAGCATCCAAGATCATCTTAAGTTATTTTTCATGCTTGAAAATCCTTAAGACACATTTTATGTGTATCCAAAATTCTACATCTTCTAAAGCTATTTTCTTCATCAATTTCATGAAGGAAAATTGATGCTCCATCCATCCTAGAAGTACCGAAAATATAAGGTAAAATACCTAAGGTAAATCCTTGGAAAACTACTTATAAATCTACTTAAGATCTTTGTTAAGATCTAACTCCTAAACCCCTTCCTCTCTTGCATAAAAACCGAAGGGGAACATCAATCTACATTGGAGGAAGCTTGGGAATTCAAGAGGAGTTCAAGTATTTAATCATCCTTTATTAAGAGTAAGTTTACTAGGCAAATCTTTATTGTTTTAAGCTTGTATAAGCTCTTAAAAATTGTACAAAAATTATGTACACCTTCCTAAATATTTAAAACCAAAACTATATGGTAATACATATCAAAAATATAATTTATAACATATATGGTAAGCTTATTACCTTAAGACACATTTTAATGTCACAAAGGTTACCTAGGCTAAATGATTTTTCATACCGAATTGTCTAGGAGAAATATGCTCCATTTTGAGATAAAAATATATCTAAGACATTACAATAATTTTTACATGAGTTATATGACTCATATGTATTTATGTATAATTATTATAAGTTATAAATCAAGTTTTAGAAATTATATGGTGATAAATTATCATTGCCGAATTCAAATGGTGAAGAATAGATTTTAATGAGCTAAATATGTATATAAATACATACTATGAATTTTGGGTAAGTTAAAAATAATTACTAGTGTTTAAACGACTAGTTTGATAAGTTATGTGGTAAAAATATAATTTTTAGGAAGCTTAGGGTAAATTAGGTGATTACCGAGAATTAAGTTTGTCCAAGGCATAATTATAATATAATATAGTGTGAGAATTAATATTATGAATTTTGGTTGAATTAAATAAGTGTTTAGTAGTTAAAGTAACAATTTATAAAGTTTTGGGGCTATTTTGTAATTTTTGGAAAAATTGGTGTAAAACCGAGAAACATATAAGTTTATGGGTATATTAATGTATTAGGTATGAAATATGACTATGGTCAAAGTGTTGACCAAAAACTTTGAGTTAAAATGATTTATGACATGAAATATTAAGTTTATAAAAGTTTGGGGTGAACATGTAATTTATGAGAGTTTAAATATAAAACCAAATTTTATATGGGGAGAAATCATAATTGGTGGAAATATAAGTGTCCACTTGGTTATTAAGGAAATTAAATATTAAAACTATAGTTTATAAGTGAATAAATAATTTATATAAAGTTTTTGGGGTTAAAATGTAATTATAGAAAGTTATTTGTCAAAACTGAAAGGTTAAGGGTTGATTTGGAAATTTATAAAAGTTAAGGGTTCAAATAATAATTACCGAATTTATAATGGTGGTTTAGTGAATTAATTAATTAAGGAAATGAAACTATGTAATATAATGTATTTTGGTGTATAATGTAAGTTTATGAAATAAATAAGGTTATAATATAATAACCAAAAAGTATGTTGTATTTATGGGATTAAAAATATTTGTAGGTCCTATGTGGATATTTAAGAAATATAGAAAAGGAAATTATGATTTAAGGATTTATGAAATTAAAAGTATATGATATACAAGTACAAGTAATTCACTTGTAAAAGAAATAATATTATTTGGAGTTAGTTTGTAATTAATAAAAGATGTGGGAGAAATATGCCCATGAGTAACACATAAGTATAATTTGAGAATTTATTAAGTTGTTATGTCATTTAGACAAATATAAATATGTATCGTAAATAATACCTGTGCATAAAACTTACACAGTTAAGATTTTCAAATAAATCAAAAGGAAATGAAAATAAGTGATTATGGAATTAAAACTATGGTTATATAGTTATAAGGAATTTAATTGTAACCAATAAATATCATTTATGATTAAGTGGAGAATAACAAAAAATTATTATTATGTCCATGTGTGACATATAAATATATTGGAGAAATTATGAAGTTGTTATGTCAATTAGACAATTGTAAAACATGTAACATGAATGGTACATGAATATATAGTTATGTACATTAAAGGATTTTAAAATAAATCAAAAGAGATAACAAATAAATTATACATTAAATCATAAGGTAATTAAAAGAAATTACCTCACCATGTAAGTTTTATAAATTAAGAATACATGATTTGAGGATATATAAATACCTTAAACATCTATAAGGTTAAGAAGTTAAAAGAAATTATTTAAGGGTTAAAAATAAACCCCACATGAAATAACGAATACGAAGACATTTCATGATACAATAAAATTATTATATGAGAGTAACTTAAATTAACACTCTCAGTCAATCCTATTCTAGGACTTTGTTTGACCAGACGTTGACCGGGAACTAAACAAGTACAGTCTACGGTGAACGGTATGGGATTCTTGCAACCTGTATGCTACCGCATTACACCGGCTTGTGTGCTATCTGTTGTTTGAAATAACGACCAAGATAATTGCGTGTAAAATGTTGTATTACTCTTGTGCACTGTTGTGTTGCTTTACGTGCGTGAATGATACTAATTATAATGTGTATGTCCCACGCATACAACACTACATTACCAGTGGATTAAATACCTACGTTTTATCATACCGAGAACTTGTACTCAAGTTTCTCACTAACTTCACTTTATAACAAGCGTCGTTATCCTAAACGTGATAATTGACAATACACATTGTGTTCTTGATTAACGTCCTTATGTGACATCTAACAAATTCTATACTACGAGAAGCGAGGAGCCCAGTTGGATCTGGCCATGCATGCTACTGGAGTTGTACCTGTCTCAGGTCGTCTCCTATACAATTTACGTCGCGACGGGAGTTTTGGGTGCACTCTATGTCCACTCACCGGCTGCCTACCGGAACATTTCAAGTTGGGAGGAAGAATTTATTTCTCTCGAGGGTACGATACCCACCTCTTTTAAGTACAGAAGTTAACTACGTTATCTTCTGAGGGACTCATTACCCACCTCTTTAAGTACAGGAGTTAACTACGTTATCTTCTGAGGGACTCATTACCCACCTCTTTAACAAGGTCACTATACCTTCACTATATTGACATACTCTTATACACCTGTCAGTCCCATTGTGTGGACCCAACAACTATTAAAAGATTACAGATCATCTAACTCGACCTTCTGAAGTCTTGTTCTATGTGACATTGTTGTCCTTGTATGGATACTTGTGATTACCATGTTATGCTTGTTTACAGCTTTATAAAAATGAATTGCATGTATTCGACAAAGTAGTTGGTGTGGCCCAGTAGCCGATGGGCTGCACGTTTTCCATACCAGCATTGTTTGCTGAGCCCCTTTGGGGGCACCCCCATTTTTCAGGTACCTGAAGTTGAAGAGACCACCCGACCGAGTGTAGGTGGGGTAGAATTAAGACAGGGATTATTATTACCGGCATCATTTTTCAGTTCTGTATTTTTACTATTGGTTTGTTATTTTAAGCAGTTTGTATTCAGCGCTCAGACCGTATCATTTGTAAGTTGTATTGGAGTTAGCCTTGTTAGTCACATGGGTGACTGACGGCGTTGTAGCACCACCCGTTGTTTTGTATATATTTTCCGCTGCATTTCCAGTTATCTTTGGGAGCTATCACCGTACAGGTTGTGGAGTTTCGGGTTGGGGTGTTACACCAATGTATTTCTTCCTTGAAAAAAAGCTAATCTAGTTCCCTATTCAAGATCTTCCATTTCTCTAAATTTGATGTATGTAGGAGTGCTTGGTAAATCTGGTAATTTCCCCGCGAAGGCGATTGATGGCCTTAGTTTCCAATCGACACTTTTTACTTCCCCATGCCTTTCGGGCACGACCACACCCAAAGATTTTCTCAAGGTAACCACTTCTTCCATGCCTACCTTGCCAAATATCTTGAACAATCTGTTTGCAAGCAGGTTCAAAAGCCCAACAATTGTAAAACTTGAAAGGTTTAGGACCCCTATATACCATTGGGAATACAATAAGTTTGATGAGCCTATGGTCTAACCGACCCCACGACAGATGGACATTGTGAGCATCCGGAAAGAGATGTAGTTAATCTGGAGTAGCCAAAAATCAATCCATCGAATCCTAGAATTCCAAGGCCCCCACTCTCGGTTTGTAAACGTGAAGATATCACAAAAAAACCCTAAATCTTGAAGACCACAGTTGCTAAGGAAATTTTTAAACACTTGCATATGAGCCCTGCTTCTGTCATCATGGCCTAGTCGCTCGAAACTATAGAGAATTTTGTTAAAATCTTCAAATACAATCCAAGGTTCAAATAGTGATCCGTGCAGATCGTGGACTAATGCCAAAGTTCTCCCCCGATCAGAGGCAGCAGACCAACCGTAATTATTGGTGCCCCTTCAGTACACTTCTAAGCCACCTTTAACCTTAGAATCTAGGTGGTGGTCAGAAAAAGAATCAACCTGAACCACAATCCCATGAAACTAATAGAAAGCAACTCCCTTTTTCTTCCCATGCTATCCACCGCAAAGCCTGAATAATTACGTAATCTTCTAGAAACTCTTTACATTTGACATCGGGAGAGCTTTGTTTCGGAAAGGAAAATGAGATCAGGAGATTCGTCTATTATTACCTGATGCATCCATCAAATAGAATTATGATCTCCTAAACCTCTACAATTGATTGACAGTATACTCATGGTAGGTTATTGGTATATGAAGGCAACGATGCTAAAGAAGAGTCAAAAGCAGGCAGAAGGGCAACATGCAAGGGCTTGAGATGGTGACACCTCCGCTGAAGAAGGGAAAATCAAACTCCAATTACAAATATTTTGTATTATTGATTATGCCTTATCTTCGAATCATTTAAGTAAGGTTATGATAGACTTCAGATGATTGACTAAGACTTTCCAGCTTATAAACCATAGGACATAATCATGAGATATGAATATAATCCCTATACAATCTGGTTCTCTTAAAAATACTCAATTCATCCCTAGTTGACCGTTTTGTTTACTATTTGGACATGTGGTTTGATGAACCGACTCAGCACAACAACAGAGAAAGATTTCTCTATCATCTAGGCAAGTGATGGAAAATAGTAAACCTTTCACTTTTCTTATTACCCATATAAATACAAATCTCTACAATCTTTTCTTATTATTGACCAATTAACTTTATTAATTCAACACACCCCCTTAAAGTTAACTCCTCTGAACTCCAAGCATAGTGTGCAACTTCATAAAAACATCTTGGTTTAGTGGATTCATAAAAATGTGTGCAACTTGATCATGTGTCTTGACGACTTCATTAATGGCAACACAATCACAAATGAAATAATACCTCACGTCGATGTGCTTGCTCCTATCATGAAACACCGGATTCTTGGCTAAGACAATGGCTAACTTGTTATCAACATAGATCTTTGTTGCCTCATCTTGTGGTGTCTTTAATTCTCTAAATAATCTCCTAACCCATATAGCATGACAAACACATGAGGTAGCAGCTACATATTCAGTTTCACATGTAGAGAAGTCGCAATTTGTTGTTTATTCAAACTCAAAGTAAAAGCAATGTCTCCCATGCAGAACACAAAACCAGTAGTGCACTTTTGGTCATCAATATCTCCTCCCCAATCACTATCATTGTACCCAACAAGCTTATACTCAACAGCAGATGAGTAAAACAAACCATAATCAATTGTGCCCTTCGATATCGTCGTTTCCTCTTAGCTGCTTTAAAATATGTCATTGTTGAAGACTCCATATAACAACTAATGAGCCCAAATTCAAAGAGTATATTGGGCCTTGTGTAGGTCAAGTATCTCAATTTTCCAATAAGACTTTAATAAGTGGTAGGGTCCACTTGGTCTCCATCGTCATACTTGGATAACTTCATCCCACAATCAACTGGTGTATTCACAGGGTGACAGTCTTCCATCTTTAACTTCTTCAACAGCTCCTTCGCATAGCTCTTTTGAGAGATAAAAATCTCATCATCCTTTTGATCTATCTCAGAGCCAAGATAGTAGGACATGATACCAAGATCCGTCATCTTAGACTCATTGGTCACGATTTTCTTGAATTCTCCTTTCAACTTTAGATTACTCCCATGAAGATCAAATCATGAACATATATGTAAACAAGTAAGATATCACCATTCTCACATATCTTCACATAGAGGGTGGATTCATGAGGGCATTTGATGAAGCCATTTCCTTAGACATACACATCAATCCGATTGTTCCAAGCTCGTGGAGCTTGCTTAAAGCCGTACAAAGCTTTCTTCAACTTCAACACCTTCCCTCATGGCCCTTGATTATGTAACCTTGAGGTTGTTCAACATATACATCCTCTTCAATGACACCATTTGTAGACACCAAAAATTCTCACCCGTTTTATATTGAAACAAAAATACAAGAATAACCATGCTTTTAGAAACAAGGCGGTCGTCCCCGTTTTCAACTAAAAGAACTTCTTTTCCCGACATGTAAATCTCACATTCCTATGGAAAAGGGAGCACGGGCCTTTTATTGTAATCCATTTTAACCTACTTCATTTTGTATACATATTTTGTTGCTTTTTGTTTTAAAATATTTCACGGTTTTGTTATTACCTTGTATTATTTTATGTACTCGATCGATTTATACTTTTATTATTATTTTTTATTTCCTCTTGACTTTCTCCGTTTTATCGTCACTATTTTTATTGTTTCGTGTGTCCTTTTTACTATTATTATTTTCCATTTATTTTAAGTGTTTTATCTTCATTACGAGCATTAATTTTCATTATTTCATGTACATATGCTATTCTCTTATTTTATATCTCATTACGTTTTTGAATCTTATTTTTAATTGTATTCCATACTTTCACACCATTAGATTAATCTCCTCATATTTAGTCGCATACTTTCTTTTGGGATTCATAGCTTTTTAGGAGAGTTATCCGGTCGAAATTAAAGCTCTTGTAATATTTCTCCCATGGCTATACTGCAAGTTGACCCAGTGTAACTGGTCAAAACATTCATCATACTACCCAGTGGTCTAAGGTTCAATTCCTGGCATGAACAGAAAGCATTTTCTTCATTTCGCCTTATTCTGTAACATAGCTCTTGTTTTATTTCTTTGCGTATACTTACTGAATGTTGTTACATTTCAACTGGTTAAGGTATGCAGTGATGAGGCTGGTGGTACTGAGTTCGAATCTGGGCAAGAGCATTGCTTGTTTTTTTATTTTCGTTTTCCATAGCAGATGAGCCAAGCCCAGCCCCACTTAACTGGACCCGATTTTCCCCTCCAGAACATTAAAAAAAAAGCTCAGGTCTACAAAGAGAAACCCTAACTGGACATCTGTCTGCCCCTCCATTATAAAACAACCTTAAAAAACCTATAGTACTAACACGTTTTTACCGGCAGACACCAATCCCCATTATTCTAATTCTCGGTCCTTTTGCTCTTCCTGATTCGAATCCGAGGAACACGAAAGAACACAAGCACGAGAATAACTCTCCTTCTTCCTGCTTTCTCTATTCGGCCTTGAATCGCCATTGATAGAAATCGCCACCCTTCAATACCCGACATTGTCACCGCCTCTCACCCGAAACATCCCCTCCCTATCATCGTCCCTGTCATCTTTGATTCTAAGCGCAGGGTAAGTGGTGCTTCTCAGTTTTTTTTACTGAGGGTCGCTCCATTCCTCTTTTACTTCGTTGTTGTTTTCATCAAATTTCTTAAGCAAGCAAGCCCTCGCCGGAGAAACATTCCAATGATGGTAAGGGACAAACCAAACTCAGTCGGAAATTTGGTTCCGAAGAAAGAGTTCACTTCTCATCCATTTCTCTTTCTGTTTTTCATTTTCCATTCGTTTCGGTTTTCGTTTTCGTCTATATTCCAAAACTGGAGCTCTGAATCTCGATTTCTTATGCTTCTGTTTTGGGAAACATGGGGTATGGAGTGCGGCTTTATACCCCTTGCATTTCCTGGTTTTATGTAGTTCGAAACGCTTCTAAACTGGTATGCACAAAGCAGTCCACAAACAGAGAATGAGAGTGTAATGCGAGTTAGTATCTTAGTTTTATTTCGTGTAGTGTCTATGTTGATGATCTGCCCATTTCTTTCGTTTGCGCACCCTAGCATTTCTTATCTTACGGTTCTGCTAAAAGAAGAAAAAGAGTTTGAGTTTTGGAGGTTTCATTTGTTCTTGGCATTCCTCATTTTATCTTGGACATACTCACGCCTCTCTTATTATTCTGAGTTTTGTTGCCCGTTTGTTCTCGGTACTCATGGTAGTGTCTCTGAGTAGACTAGTGGAGTTCGTAATCATTTATGCTCCCTTATTCAGGTTCTGCAATAAGGCAAACTGGTCCTCCTCCAGTTGCAATTCTGTCTATCATTACCGTATCGTAATTCGAATACCGAGCAAACCGGTTTTAATAATAGCTTGTGAAGGAAAGCAGACTGGTCCATTTCAGTCTTAGATTTCATTTATGTTGTCCCTAATCCCTCTTATGTTTACTGGATAAGACATTCCTGTTAATTGCATTTGTGCCTGAGCTGCGGTAAATTCAGAGGATGCATTTGAATCATTCATACTGACTACCAGTTCAATCCACGGGTTGAACCTACAAGGATATGGTTGTTGTCCAGGATTTTTTCTTCTTCCTTCATTCATTTTGTTTGTCTGTCAATGACTAATGCTCTGTTTAGTCTCTGTTGGTTCTGAGTTACTTGCAGAAAATTCAAATATGCTCCTCCTTTGGTACCGTTTCCTGACTCTTATTATTTCTTAAAACTCCCATGAACATCCCTGCCCAGTTTTGTGAGTTTGTTTCAGATTTTTTCATAGTTGTTTCTGTTTTTTGCTTCCCGAAACATATGCTAGTAAAGTTTCTTTTTCTGTCAATAATATGTAGATATTGGTTGTGCTTTACTCTTTGATCCTGATTCTTGACTCTTGTCTTACTACGGTTTACTTGTTCCTTGAACATATATGCCATTGAGTTTAGTTTCTAAAATCTGTTCACATGTGCGTAAGTATATCAAAGTTGACGGAACCCTAGGGTTTAAACTTTCACTTCATTTGTCTATAAATCAGTGGGATCAATAATGGTAACCCTCAATCTGTTACATATACTGTTTTTGTTTTCCTTTAGCAATTTATTTGGTAATTCTGTTCAGTGAATAGCAACCAGAGGTGATTAGATTTTACTTTGGCAATTTCATAACAAATCCATACTCCCCTCGCTATAAGTTGGCAGATTCATGTTTAATGTTCGGTTATGCCACATTTTGTATAGATAAGGTAATTCATTCGGAGGAGGCTATATTGGTACAATTAGGAAATCTGCTGGTTAGTTTTTTTAAAGAAGTCTGCGCCCGGTTTTGAGTTGGGTTTGAATTGTTTAACCCTCTATTTTCTTCACTTAAGATGATTGTATTATACTCGGTCGGTTATAAAAACTCTCTTTTCCTTGAAAGTTCAGTATATAACTGCTTATATAATTTGGCGTGCCTTTTAGATCACTGAACTTTGGCTTTAAGCAGCAGTGAACAGGAATGAATTAAAAATGGATTAAATGATTCAATGTCTCGGTTTGGTTTTGATTAGACTGATTAATGAACTTCTCAGTATTCACGCAGGAACTCTGTGTGCAGTCCTTCTGCTTAGACCCATGTTCTTTTGTGCCAAGTGTTATACGTTTTATTTGCATGTGTTTTACCGCAGTGTTTGTTTCTTGTACACTACTAACTTATCATTTAAGCCTTATTTAGCACCTATAGGACCTTTTAAACTAACAGAAAAGTTTTGGATGCATTATTGCTCCACACTTAACGGGTCTCTCATTCATTTCATAGGGCAATAATCTCCTATAACTTTAGAAAACACTCAAACCACCTTTTATATGTGTATAAGAACAAAAACTTCAAAAAACAAGCCCTTAAGGCTAATTTAGGAGGGTTTAGGATGTGAAACCACCCCGTGCCTAACGGGTCTCTCATTAGTTTTATGTGGGTGGAATCCTCCTTTACCCTCAACACACCCATAATCAAGATTAATTGATTAATAAACCTTATTATTCCATCTTGTCCAGATCAAAAAACCTCCTCTCTAATCCTCATTTCAATTAAAGAAAAAGTCAAAATCAGGATTGTCTCTCTGTTTCCCCATCACTTTTCAAATTTCAAGCCTCCTCTCTGTTTTAACTTAATAAAAATTGTTGCTGGCCCACCTCCAAGGAGCCAACACGGCCCAAGTCCAAAGCCCACGGTCCAAGCCCAAAACCCAAGTCCAAAGCCCACGACCCAAGTCCAAAGCCCACGGCCCAAGTCCAAAGCCCAAAACCCAAGCCAAAGCCCAAAACCCAAACCCAAAGCCCAAAACCCAATCCCAAAGCCCACGGCCCAAGCCCAAAACCCACGGCCCAAAATTCAAAACCCACGGCCCAAGCTCAAAACCCACGGCCCAAGCCCAAAACCCACGGCCCAAGCCCAAAACCCACGGCCCAAATTCAAAACCCAATGCCCAAGTCCAAAGCCCACAGCACAAGCCCAAAACCCACGGCCCAAGTCCAAAGCCCACGTCCCAAGCCCAAAACCCACGGCCCAAGTCCAAGCCCGAAACCCAAGGCCAAAGCCCACGGCCCAAAGTCCAAAATAGACCCAAGCCCACAAATCAACCCTTTAGCCCAACACTTCAAGTCCAACCCAAATCAAATCCTCTCCAAATCCCAAAAAACTCACCCATGAAATGTTATCCAACTTCAATCCAATCCAAGTTCACAAAAATAACCCAAGTCCACAAAAAAATAATCCAAGTCGCAAGCCTTGACCCGAACTTTAACCTGAACCTTGACCTGGACCTTGACCCGAACTTTGACCTAAACCTTGACTCAAACCTTTGACCACCTGAACTTTGACTTTGACCTTTTGACCACCTAAACTTTGACTTTGACCAAAATGTTGACCTTGACCCAAACGTTGACCTTAACCCAAAAATTTGACCCAGCCCAAATTCAATTCAAGATTGGCCTAAACTCGATTCAATCCAATTCCATTCAATTCTAACCATCTCATCTTTAATTCAATTCAGTCTGATTCATTTTGACCAATTCAATCCAACTCAAACCCAACTTGTAAATCCCATTCAAAAATCCAAAAACATTCCTCTTTATTTGGCTTTAATCATAAAAAATCTTCCTTCTCATATTTCAAACAATCATTTTATCACGTTTTCAAAGGAACCATTTTGTGGAATTTCAAAAGGAAAAACTCTTCTCAAATCACAAGAAACTCTTCTCAAATGTAGAAAGTTCTTCTCACATATACAAAAAGTTTTCTCCTAAAAACATTTCTCAAAATCGATGTTTCTTTATCAAGATTCCGAACAACTTCAAACTCTTTTCAAAACTCATCTTTGAAATTCAAAAATAAACCGTTTTCAGGGAACAGGAAATGTCTAACATTTTCAATACGTTATCTTCCTAGTTAGACATCGCTTGTCTCCCTTCCAAAATAAAAATCCGAGGTGGGGCACTGGGGTGGTAATCTCCCTTGTCACAATCTGGATCTCTTTAGGCGGGACATTAGGGTGACAAATCTCCCCTAATTGTAGCCTAGATTCTTATAAGGCGGGGTGCCTGGGAAGTAACGACCTTCCTAGCTGCAGCCGGGATTTTAGAATCGTCTAACTCCCTTCCACTCGATTTCAATGTTTTCGGTTTTCAACGTTTTAAAACCCGGGAGTTAGAGACGTTATTAGGGTTTGACCGAGAACATCTCATTCATGGTGTTTCTCTCTAAATCCTATTTTCGACATAAATTCATTGCCCCATCTTTCGAGCCTCGGCACTTACCATTAATTAAATGTCGTGTTCGAGGGGGTACATAGGGTAATCCCTCGGGATTATCCGCCCTTTTACAACAAAATGATTTTTTTGGTTTTAAAAACTTTAAGAGAGACAATTCTGAACAGATCAATCTAACTCCTCCATTAGATCTTCAAGTCTCATAAACACTTTTCAGTCCTACTCTAAACACACACTAAGTCACATAAGACCTCCAATCCCTGAATGCTCCCGAACAACCTTGGCCATCTCAAACCCAAAACATCTTCGAAACCCGAACACCTATAAACCAAATGTCCTCATTCATACTCCATCATCCTGAAAACCCAAATTACTCTTCAACACATTCGACTCCCCAAAACACCTCAAGAATCAGACCATTTCAAGATCCGAATTTCATAAAATGTCCCGAAAAGCTCCTCAACTCCAGCAAATGATCCAAACACCCCTTAACTCCACAAAAATGACCGAAATGCCCTTTTACTCCTTAAAACTTCCAGCATCCTCTCATGCCCCACAAAAGTAAAAAAACCTCAAACCTCTTAAAAACAATCAAACTTCTCCTTCAAACTTTTCGAAATCATCTTTTCCTCAGTCCACACTCAATCCTATCCTTTGGCTTTTAAATGAATCTCTTGAATGAAGTTTTGAAAGAAGGCAATCCTGACAATTGGAGACCGAGGTTTCGTCGGGCACCAATCCAAAGTCGTGGTCGTTGCCACTTCTAAGGGGTGTAACCCAGTGTGAACCCACACAGAACCTTTGGTATGACCAGATAAGCCCAATCCATATGCAAATCACGGAGTCAATTAACGGTTCTTAGAACCCTTCTCCTCCCTTCCTAGTTCCTTAGGTCAAACTAGGTGGCGACTCTAGTCAACTCCGCCTTATAGAGGCATAAGTCCGCGTGGAGCCCATCGAGAGCGGGTGTAGTGCACACTTGCACTCCCCTTTATGCTTTCTGGGAAAGACGAATGATTTAGTAGGTATTTAAGGGATGCCAAGAATAACGGGTTCTCACCCTCCACAGAATGGCAAATTTGTAGGATCTAGGCTTCTCAGTCTGACCATATTTAGATAGACCCTCCCCCCTTTATACCGAAAAATCACCCTCTACACCATTCAAGAATGTTGACTTCACATCCATTTGATAGATCTTCCACTTGTTTTAAGAAGCAAGAGATATGATCAATCATACGGTCTCTAATCAAGCAATAGGGGAAAATACTTCACCATAATCAACTCTAGGACATTGGTTGTACCCTTTGGCTACCAATCTTACCTTGTACTTCTTCACCTCGCCTTTGACATTCTTCTTTGCCTTATAACCCACTTGAGACCAATGGGTTTTCTCCTTTGGGAAGATGATTCTTTTCAATGGACTTGATTTCATCATCCATGGCTACTCTCCACTGATTTTCTTTCATTGCATCCTCGAATCTTAGAGGTTCATAATCTACAAGATGACAATAAAGTGTTAGTTCACCATCAACTATTTGATTATCCAACTCTGCATATACATATTTAAGGATTCTCATTCTTATTGGCCCTTCACTTGAACTTCCACTCGAGCTTTCAAGAGACGATGATGTCCTTGAAGAAGATGATTGTTGTGGAGTTACGGGCTCTGGACTTTGATCCTCCACCTGAACGCCGTCAATGGAAAGTGGGAAGAAGTTGTATTTCTCCTTATCTTCAAGCCTCCAATCCTAAGTTTCTTCTTCATTGAAGACCAAATCTTCACTCACAATGGTTTTTCCAAAAACTTGGGATGTAAAGCTTGTAGCCTTTGGATCGTTGATCATAGCCAATGAAGTTGTGCTTTTTTCAAGCTTGCTCCTTTATTGATCTGGTACATGAACATCGTCAATGCTCCCCGAACACCTTCAAATGAGCCAAATTAGGCTTAAATCCACTCCAAGATTCTTGGGGGATCATGTTTGAAAGACTCTTTGTAGGACACCGGTTGGATAAGTACACCACACAATCCACCGCTTCAGCCCATAACTTCTTTGGCATCTCCTTGCTCTTCAGCATGCTTCGAGCCATGTCAAGAATGGTCTGATTCTTTCTTTTCGCCACACCATTTTGTTGAGGAGACCTTGGCACTGTTAGAAACCTTCTAATGCCATTCTCACAATACTCATTAAACTCATTAGGGGTAAACTCTTCACATCTATCAGTTCTTAGAGACTTGACATAACAACCACTTTGTTTTTCAACAAGAGCCTTAAACTTCTTGAAGTTGAAGAAAACTTTCGATTTTTCTTTCAAGAAGTAAACCCATGTTATCCTACTATTATCATTGATAAAGAGTAGAAAGTACTGACTTTTACCAAGCGACATTGGTGTGATAGGCCCACAAACATCAGCGTGAATTAGCTTAAGAGGTTTCTTTGCTCTTGTGATGAACTCCTTTGGAAAACTCTTTCGAAATTGTTTTCCAACCAAGCAACCTTCACAAAATTCCTCTGGGTGGTTGATGCAAGGTAAGCCTCCCACCATCTTCCTTTCACCCATTAACTTTAAAGTTTCAAAGTTTACATGTTCAAGTCTCAAGTGCCAAAGCCATGAGTCATCTTTCACACAAGCTTTAAGGCACTTAGCAACATCAGTCTCAAGATCAAGAATAAACATTCTATTTTTCGTCATGGGAACCTGATCAATCATCCTCCCATGATTATAAAGAAGGTAGAGCATACAATTTTTCATATTAATCTCATAGTCCTTCTCCATGAGTTGCCCAATACTAAAAATATTACACCTCATCCTTGGAATGTAATAAACATCATCAATGAATCGATGCTCACCTTTATTTGTATGGATCATGATGGTACATTTCCCTTTGATTGAAACTTTAGAACGATTTCCAAATGTGATAGATCCGATAATTGAATAATCGAATTCCATGAAGTTACTATTATCTCCACACATATGGTTGCTTGTTGCATTGTCGAGATACCATCCATCTATCTTTCCTTCTTTCTGAACTTGATTGGACAACAACAACACACTCTCCTCCTTTATTTTCATGAAGTTGAAATTTTCACTCTTGGATTTAGGTGCACTTCAACAATCAAGAGTAAAATTCCCAAATTTTTGTCAATTATAACACTAAAATTTTGACTCGTTTCCCCTTTGGTAGTTTCCTCATCCACGTCCCCTTGAACTTTGACCCCATTCTTCATTGTGATATTCCATATCCTCCTCGATATCCTCCTTCTCTACCTTGACCTCTTCCTCGACCATGCCCTCTTGAGTTCTTCTCACGCTCATCATTTCTCATTATAGATTGAGTGGCTAATGCTTGCTCCATTGATGTCTCATTTCTCTTGGTAAATCTATATTCATGGGCTTGTATTGATCCCATGAGATGATCAACCTTCATCTTTTCCAAATCTTTGGATTCTTTGATCGCCAAAACAACATGAACATCTTCGATTGTTTCACCGTATCGCTTCATTTGATTGACTACGGCTAACACCCTTGATAAATAATCAGCAATCGACTCGGACTTTTTCATCCAGAGTCCTTCGAACTCTCCTCAAGCGTTTATAGGCGTACCTTTTTTACTTTGCCAGCTCCTTGATACAAGTTCTTCAAAATTTCCCATGCTTCTTTCACTGTCGTCGCGCTTGCCACTCTTTCAAACATCACCTCATCCAAATATTGATAGATGAGTGTGAGGGCTTGTTGATATTTCTTCCGTAACTTCTGCACAGTTTCTCTTTGACCGGGAGTAAACTTAGATGAAATATACACAGACTCATCACATCTTTTTCAACTACCTCCCAAACGTCATGGCTTCCAATTAAAGCTTTCATCCTTATACTCCAATTTTCATAGTTGTCTTTTGTAAAACAAGGGAATACGAAAGGAAGATTGGAATTCAAAATTGAAACAAAAAAGCTCTCTTTTTATTGTTCGATCTCTTTTTTTCTCTTTTTATTTCCTTCTTATTTTTCTTCTAAGTTTCCTTTTTTTTAACTCTCTTTCTCTCCTTCTTTTCCTAGCTCTGATGTCACGTTGAAATATTGAGAGAAGATAGGAGATTGTATTGCTTGATGATAAAACTGAGTACATGACCCTTTTTATATAGTGGGATGAGTGACTTTAGACTTATCCCTAATAACTCTAGAACTTTCTAGAACAATATTAAATCTAGACACTTTCCTAATCCTTGCACTTTTCATATCTCCCTCGTAAATACAACAATTTAGAATATTTTCTAAACCTTTCACTTTTCTTATTACCCACATAAATACAATTCTCTAGAATCTTACCTTATTATTAGCCAATTAACTTTATTAATTCAACAATTTCTTCAAAAAACCAGTTTACTTTTTTTTTTGTCCGCACTGCCCACAAAGTGAAGGAACTTAGGCACTGCCTGGATGACATAGAAGGATATCAACCAATTTAAGTTTTTGGTGTGTGAAATACCCCAAACCTTAATATATTAATGAACTATCTAATTAGGATATACTAAGGCTAGAACGTGCCTTAGAAACATTAGAAGAAGTGTTAAACAACAATTTACACCAAAACATGCTTTAGGAACAATTAGAGCAAAAGGTGTTTTAAAGAGCACAAATAAATTAGGGAACTACCAATAAGTTACCAAGAGAATTCAAATGTGAAATACCTCTAAGAGTAGTAATACGCATTAAGCGGAATTAGCGTTTAAACCGAAAACGCACCTTAGAGCACAAAAATGTGCTTTAAAGAAAAAAAAAGTGCTTTAAGCATGTATATATGGAACGAAAAGGATAATGAGCCAAAATACCATAAATAAATAAGGGAACAACAATTAAATGGTCATAGGAGCCATTGCGTATACACACAAATTAAGTATACAAAGTCCACAGTAAACATGTACTAAACTGACGAAAGTCAAGGAGAAACCACTAAACGACTTGGTTTAAATTGGAATGAGCAACATGCTATTTCATGAACAAAGTTTCTAAAGGTTTTAAATATATTGATGACACATTTAAACTAGTCAAAACAAATTTCACAATCAATGTGAACCCGGAAGCACATAAAACAGTGTTTTAAGGCATTTTTGGCTATGTAACATACCTAACACATGGTATAAGTCCTTATGAACGAGTTTAAGGCATCTAATATTACATAAATTTAAGGATGAAACAAAAAAAAATCAGGCAAAATCGTGACTAAGGCTGCCTACTTCATGATGAGTCATTAAAGGTGTTAAAATTCAATTTTGCTTACTTTTTACTTACCATGACTTTCCTTGATTGCCTTATCACCTTGTCCCCTGAGTAAATCATTAATAAAACACTTACCTGTCATATGAGAGCTCCCAAATTCGTAGCTCCTCCTCTCTATGAAGAAACAACACAAAAAACTCCAATGTTCTTAGATTAGTGCCTTAAAGAACATCTTGTCTTGCACAGATCATAACTTTCTCATCTTAAGTCCAAATTCTAAGCTTGATAGCTCGTTGGAATCCTCTTTCGAAGAGCTTTACAACCATAGCTCATGAGCCCCCAGATTCTCAGGAAAAACCACGAAAAAGTGCCTTTGATTCTCGAGGTAAAACATTGCCTTCTTGGAAACTCTTCCGTCTTTGATTTTCATCAAGGCCGAGTGCCTAGGGTTACTAACCCTTATTATTCTTCATCTTACTATATGATTTTGGAGCCAATTTCTCTAGCAAATTGCTGTCAAAATTTCTAAGGAAAACAAGCTTAATATTAAGCTAAAGGTTAATATACAAGGTAAATCCTACAACTACCTATTTCAAGGTTCTAATTGTTGATCTATATATGATCTAACATATTGTTCATCTTGTTTATTATTACCAAAATTATAAGTGTGTTAGATTTAATTTTTGACACATTAAATGTTAATATTTTGTAAATCTAAAATTAGATTTATACTCCATATGATATAAGCTACAATATAAGCTATCATATTATACAAGAAAAATTCATATACTATGAATTTCAATATGGCCGAAAATTAAGGGGTTATTAATGAGTTAGAAAAATTATCTAAGTTAGTTAAATTAAAGGAATTAGAGTAATTAAGAGTAATATGTAAAATTTAAGAAGTTTTGGTACCTAAAGGTGAATACCGAAAATTAATGGGGTCAATATGGAATTTTTGAGAGTTTAGATGATGAGAAAATAATTGTAGAATTAAGTTTACAATTTATAAAAGGTTTATAAGTGTTATAAGGAATTTATAAGGTTTTTGGTGTATTAAAAAGTTAATAAAGGATGGTATATATATGCTATAACATTAGATAATTAAATCTGGTGATTTAGAGATGTTTAAAATGATTTTTGATGTTCAAAAATCTGTAGGTAAATTACTTACGAAAATTAGAAATTAGTTGGAGTTAAATTGGTTAATAAATGAAAGAATAGACCACAAGGGTAAAATGGTAATTTTAGTGGTCAAACGTGGTCAAACATGGTCAATGACAGTTTATAAATATTTAGATGAGTTAGAATAAAAATTATAGCAAAAGATTAGGTAATAAAATGTTTAAGGAATAAAGAGTTAAAATAAGTTAACTTTATGGGTAATATTGTAAATTATGGAAAGTTAGGGGGTTTGACCATATAAGACTGGTCAAACTTGGGTATATTTTGGTAATTGACCAAAAGTATAGAAGAAATTAATTAAGAGAGACTTTGGAAGAAATTAGAAATAAAAATAACAAGTTTAGAACTTATTATGGGTAAGATAGAAATTAAAAGAAAACTAAGGGTAAGGAATGTAAATAACACATTTTTATGTGTTTAGAAGGTTAAGGAAATCAAATAAAGAATTTAGAAACAAGTTGTAAAAGAAACAGAGTTAAGACGGGGTTAAACGAGACCCGTATATAACTTAAGGGGTATACCCGTAATTTAATAAGTATAGGAGAAATAAATACAAAGTATTTTAAAGAAAATACAAGTTATACTGGGAAAAAGAAATAAATACGTATGATACGGAGTATCATACGGACGTATACTAAAAATGTTGGTATACATGAATAGTACACGTATACGTAAATAGTATCCATATACATGAATAGTACACGTATACGTGAATAGTGCCCGCATACATGAATAGTACACGTATACGTGAATAGTATCCGTATACATGAATAGGAAATACGTATACATGAACAGTAAAATACGAGGCATATATGTGAACAGTAAAATACGAGACGTATGCGTGAATAGTGAAATATGGTGAATAGTAGAATACGAGACCGTATAAATGAATAGTGAAAAATACGAAAACCTAACACAAGGTCCGTATAAGTCTAAAGTTGCTAACTGTGCAACTAAGTAACTGCTAACGACGTTAGTGTGTTAATGAATTAGAATTGAGCTTGAAAACGCTCCAAAAATGAACGAACCCGCTTAACGGTAAACTATTACACCCAGGATAACCTAGAAAGAGGTTTAAGTTGAAAAGAGAACCAGATTAGTTGTAAGACACAGGATACTAATACTAGTTCTGGTTACAGATCTAGATAGTTAGAGGCGTTCGGCGGATTAGGCGAACGTGGGATTAAGAGCTAGCCAATCTCCGGTGTACGGTATGGGATTCTTGTAGCTTGTTTGCTAACGGGGTCTACCTCGGTTTGTGTGTTATGTGTTATTGTGATACGACCAGACAAGATTAAGCATGAAACCGATTTACTGAATTATTATTGTGCGTCCATTGCACCCTAACACGACTTGATTCAGAGCTTGTTCATTAAATATGATTAGTAACAATAGTACAAGGTTATAAATACTCCAAGTTGTTAGTAGGTTAATACCGAGAGAGTTTTAACTAACCAATTGTCAATGAGACTTCAACTAACTGGAACTTGGGGGAAGAGGAATCCGGGACTGACTCCGGTCATGCATGTTTAGGTTAGGAGGTCGGCATTTGTATCAGATCTGTCTTCCGCATATGGCTCATCTACGACTTGTCGCCTAGGGTCGACAAACAGACCCAACCACCTCGAGTGAACAGTTCGAGGTGGGAGGCAAATTCAGGAGGCGCGGGAAGGTCAAGCCTACACCCCTCATAACTCAAGAATTAATGTTTATTAACCCAATTGAGCTAATAACTCATTGGCTAGGGTTACCTTGACCCGACAAAAATAAACAATTCAGTTAGAGAACAACCAGTTCTTTTAAGAGAACGGTTGACACTTATAAGGTATGGTCAAACACAAGAACTATATAATTCTCAGGCCTCAGGAGTTAGGAATCTAACTTACTCATTAATGGGCGTCCATTACGACGTTCGATTTATTTGAGCTGTGAATGTTTCACATAAATGTGTTGTTTGTTATCGTACTTCTTATTATTACTTGTATGAATAAACAATTGCATGTATACGACAAAGTAATCGTGTGTAACCCTGCTAGCTTGTGGGCTGCACGTTTTCTGTACCAGCAATATGCTGAGCCCCTTGGGGCCTGTGATTGAAACTTTGCAGGTAGGTACCAGACGAGGACTCAACCTGAGAGTAGGAGCGGGTAGAGTACTTCGGGTTGCTTTTACATTTGTTACACGAGTTGTGCATGTACACTCGTTTAGTATATTGATGAGATGTTAGTATGATGTATTAAGATATGAGATACTTGGTATAAGTTGTGGTTTATGGATTGTAATGTATAGATGCTCGAGTAATTATCCGGTTAGTCAGACCGTGACTTGTAAGAGAATAGGCCTAGTTAGTCACATGGGTGACTAACGGCGGTAACACCAATTTAGTAGAACTTTTCCGCTGCGTTGTTAATGTACGAGATGGACTTAGGGTGATGATAATTGTATTTGGAGATGGGGTGTTACAAAAAGTGGTATCAGAGCGTAGTTACGCTCTGATGACTGGAAATTACCGAGCTTTGGAATTACCGAGTTAGGAACTTAAGATGTTGGGATAAGGGTTGAGTGTTAGTGCGAGAGGTGCGTTATTTAGGATTCCCCGATGTGTATCGGATATCTACAATACCTGATCCGCCCTCCACGCCCCTGGTTCTAAGATACCAGAAATGAACGCCAGAGAGATGACAAGCTTTCTCTTACTCGGGAAAACCCGATCTGGCAGTTACTTAGCATGGTGCAAATACGAGAAACACCTCGTTATGCAATAGTCTTTCAACACTTGAAGGTCCTAATTGGAGCGCAACGTTGAAATAGGCACTACCAACAGAATTCCACCAATGAGAGAATAATAATTACCGGCAACTTGGGTCGACATGCTACGCAGTCGATATAACCCCACCATACCAGTAAGAAGGAAAGCACTACGAGTGCAATGGGAGGACAAGAGAAGCGGCAGAAACACTGGACAACAGTCCAAGGGAGCAATAACAGTGGGATAATACCGCGCAAGAGCATAGGGACTACCTAAAAGTCAATTATGCAGTGGATAACTCCGAACCTACAAAAAAAGGGGTTACAAAAACCTAACTGCAATAGTTCAGACGACTGCGAATGTATATGCAAGTCATACTCCAAGATAGGACTATGACGTAGTGCCTAAGGAGAGTCAATACTCGATAACCTCGGCGAAGGTGTGGAAATGAGAGTGAGAACCATGGCGAAAGCAAAAGAAAAAGGGTTCCCTCAGAAAGAGGAATACCCTGATAAGTAACTATACAATCAAAAGCAGCCAGGAAGCTGCCCAGATAATCAATTAACCAAAGCCAAAAAGGGCAAAGAAGGAGTCCCATGGACTACCACCTACATGGAGTTTAGGAGAATGTACCATTACCGACGTAAACAGTACCGATAGCCCATCTTGCATGGCGCATTTGCCTTGGCAAGTGCCGCCGCAATGAAGCTTTACAGGAAGCCGTGAAGACCAAATGGTAAAAACAACGGATATAAAACATATTAATGCCGGATTACAAATCCTTAAGACTGAAGAGCGAAACATTGGAAGGGCCTGACGGCCTGACCATGACAACTAAATCGATACACCAGTCAGCAGGGAGCTGGACTTGGTTAGGAAACTAAACGACGTGATCATCAACAACAGACAACCGACACTACAGGTATGAACATCAGCCCAAAACCAAGCCTAACCTTGAATGGAAGAACCGAAGAGATTCCTCAATAATGTGAGAAGACCAGATGTAATTAATAACCTACAAGGAAGGTATTACGACATACACTGAAGATGGAGGACATAACAACTTTCAATAAAAACGGGATGAATTCCCAGAATAATACTATTACAAGTACTCTTCATTGAAGATATTGATAAACCCTAGAAACAGAATCAGAGAAAACAAATTTAAGCAATGACCTACCTAGGATCAAAGACGTGCAATCACGAAAGAGAGAATCTCAAGAGGACTACACCATAGAGTTGGTATAGTTGAGCAGAAAAAGACCCATAAACAATGGTTAGTATTGCTTACCTAACTCATTAACACCCAAGTATGATTAGTCATTAACGGGTGGCGTAGTCAACGAAAGTTGAACAAAGTATTGACATGGCAGCACATGATAGCCAGGGTAAATATCCGACTTAGACACCTGAAGGCAGAGACCTAATGAAAACTAATCCTTAATTGCTAAAAGACGCAAGTCTATGAGAGCGAAAGTATTGTCACAGACACTGATTAACATCGGATTACCTAAGCGAACTTCCACAACAGGAAGCGAGATACAACAACTTATTGTGAAACCCAATAGTACATCTAATGATGTGACCCAACATTGACAGAGTTCAGAGAACAAGAGAATTACGTGGATAACCTACAGATGATTAAGAATACAACAGTGAACCGAACACCGGCTATCATTTGAGACTAATCAAGCATTAAGGGCCTACGAGCCAAGGATGTTAAATACATCAGAGCTCGAGGCGCAGGAAAGTATAAAAAGGCTTATCTAGGCCATGAATGAACTACAACTCATACATACGAGTGGTTATGAAAACCTATACTAAATTGAGGAGGAATTGCCAGAAAAAGAGCACCTATGAGAATAGAGAGAAGATACAATGACGGAGGTGGAGAACGAACCACTCCTTTTAGCGTGGGGATACCTCTCCTTGTTGTGAGGCCTTGAGTGGGAATAAACCCCTCGAAATGGGCTTTCACTTATTAGAGATAGAATACAACCTACAAATAAACCTGAAATTTGACGCAATTATCTTCGAGCTGAATGATAACAATCTTACAGTATGATGCGACAACCGCCTTACATTAAACCTGGGGAACTCCCAGTGTGTTTACACCATGAAGGGGATTGAAAATAAGACAAGACGTTGAAGTAAAACGACCGAAGAATCACGTCATCAATGGGCAATATAAGAAAGCTAAAGCTACTTCGGTAGTGGAGGCCATGAGAATAATACCTGTCAGGTAGTTTGAGATACGGTGCGCAGCAAAGCAACCACTATATATAAGCCATCAAATATTGACATGAAAGAAAACAAATTTATGAATTAAAACCCGATTTAAGTAGAGTGATGAAATAGGAGACAGACTGTGCAGTAACGCAAATAGTGGGGACCATGTGATGAAAGATTTCACAGGAAGCACATTGTCCATTCCGTAAGGGACTGGAAGTACATTCCTAGTAGATCGACATGAGAAATAAGATAAGAGGCTCTAAGGAAAGAGACCTCAAATTACTAAGAGATCAAGTCCGTACTAAATACAGAAGGTATAACGTAGTCATGAACCCAGTAGATGGATATTCCTTGATTAAGTTCAAGAAGAACGACATGTGCGTTATCATGGAATGATGAAAGAGGAGATCGACAACAGAATACGTCACAAATTAGCTGTAACTAAGCGTGTGACGTACACTATGAGTAAACTTAAACGAGACGTGGGACGACCGCACTCCAAAGGAGCTTGTGGGCCTGATGGACTTATTTATAAGTTGGTCGGGTAAGTAGCAATGTATCAGTAAGGTACCCCATATATGTAAACGAGTAGTGTAAGAAACACGAGAAGTAGTCGACTCCGTACGACAGTCAGAGATGCAAACTCACACCAGAACAACAAGTTACCGTGAACAATGGAGGAGGAAAAACTCAGTTAAACCAATGAGATTAAAAGAGTCAAAGAACTCATTCCAGGAGGAAACAATTAAGAGTTATGAAGTGTGAGGAGCACTGATTACTAAGTATGAACATTTGATGTCTCAAGATTTTCGAGGAAACTGTAAAGAGCAATAAGCACTAAACAGTAAGTCCAGGTTACACAGGAATCTCTGGCTGAGGATCAGTTAGTAGGAAACAATTCAGACGCTGAAAGGCGTAATAACAGCATGAACACCAGATCTCCAGAGAACTAGATAGACAGGCTATAACTCATAAAGACCGTGTATAGATAAAGATACCACGCGTCCATTAAGAGAACTTTATTCCTAAGTTATAAGGATACAAAGGAATTGTAAACATATTGAAGAGGATAGGAAGGGCAAACTAAGCCCCAAGATTATCAGAGTCGCGCAGCAGAAGCTAGTGGACCGTATCTTAAAGGTTTGATATACCTAACAAAAGAGAAGAAGGAAGGATGTGTCTCACATCTTCCAGTCGAATAAAATATACGACTTATCTATCAAATACTTTGGAGCCTTATAGGCTACACTGGAACACAGTTGTAAGATTGGTATGAACACCAATAAAAATCCTTGATACAGAGACTAAGCCATTACCATGGTGAAGACCCTCTAACCCAATCATAATGTGAGATAGACTACATGGAAGCCAGGATGCTCCATGACACCTAAACATCTTGAGCCTATGTTCAAGGATGATATAATGTTGATTACGTGGGCGTAATCCATTTTTAAGGGGGGTAGAGCGCCCCAATCGCTTAGCGTATGTTTCACGTATTGAGTATGTAAACTACAGTGTGCATAGCACAATACAATTAGTTGTGATGTTTGATACGTATGTTATATAAACACATGTATTCGTTCTTATGTGGTTGTGGTTATTACGCACAATTAAATGCAAATACTAGATGTATTGGAGGCTTACCTCGTTAACTTCGGTGCGAGAATTCAGGTAAAGAGGAGTAGAAACTCCAGGGGAATTAAAATCCTTACGATATGTATTGATATGAGACCAAATATGGTAATATTATGAGGTATGAATCGGTATGAGACCGATGTAGAACCTGGTAGGAATTAAATTCTCTAAGAAATTGCTGAGAGGTGAATTAAGAATGACTTATGGACTGAGTTCCATAATTTGGAGATGTATTGATTTATTGTAACACCCCATCTCAATCCAAATGTGGTTACGCAACTTATCAACATATATATAAATGTCACAGCGGAATTCAATACACTCCAGGACCTTGCCACGGTCTGACTGACAGAATATACCGAACATTAGTACGTACAAATCTTAACCAAATACATATCCCTCTTAATCCCCTCACATCCTATACATCTTACTAACTCAAATTGCCATACGAGTGTACATGCACAACTCGTAGGCCACACTTAACCCGTAACGCTTGTACCCCATCTTACTCTCGGACCGGCCGCCTCCTGACGTTCACCTGTGTAGTAAAAACAGCCCCTAAAGGAGGTCAGCACGAATGCCGGTACGATCCTCTCATGGCCCCCAAGCTAACGTGGCTACGACGACTAATTGTCGATAGCATGGAGGTTGATTAGATGCACAGCATAATAGAAAGTGCAATAAACAACAAACCAATTATGAACAATCAAAGTTCAAACACAATGAACGACTTAAATGTGTTCCCTTAATTAGTGAGTCAATTATTTCACTCCTTAAGTTACATTTCCTCTTAATCTTAGTCCATCCTTATCTTACCTCAATCTTAGTCTTATCTTAGTCTTAGAAAACAACCATCCATTAAAAAGGAATGGATGTAGCTTATCTCAGTCTTATCATACAAACCATCCTTTAAATAGGAATGGTTGCAACTTATCTCAACCTTATCTTAATCTTAGAATACAAACCACTCTTTAAATAGAAATGATTGTATCTTATCTCAATGTTTATTTTTGTCGGGTCAAAAGCGACCCTAGCCAATGAGCTATTAACTCCACTGGTTGAATAAACAACTTATCTTATAATTTAGGATTTAGGTGATCCTACCGCACCATCTTAATGCCACCTACCTTGGACTGTATGTCCAATGTAGCTGAGCCGGCAACCGACCCTAGACAACAAATCCGAAGACAAGTCCTTAAGCGGAAGTCGGATCTGCTATAGATACCGGCCCCCTTTTCCTTTGCATGCATGACCGGAGTCAGTCCCGGGTTCCTCACTCCCCCCTTAAGTTCCAGTTAGTAGAAGTCTTAAGACAATGTTTGTTGGTTAAACCTCTTTCGGTTATTAACAAACTAATATTAGGGAGTGTTCCTTAGTCTCACACGATTCCTTACTAAACGTTAGTTAGTAGGTTCTCACGGTAAGTTGTGTTAGTTTTCAAACATCACACAACAATACAATAAACATAATGTTCCGGTTGCATGCTTTATCTTGTTTAGTGAGCACACAAAAACAAATAGCACACAAGCCGAGGGACACCTCGTTAGCAAGCAGGTCACAAGAAGAACTGTACAGTTCACTGTTGGTCGTTCGGTTGCTTACTCTCCTCTGGAGTCCGAATTCTCAAACCCTAAAATATTTATTCAATTTTAGGTTGTTAATTACTTTTCCAATAAGGCTAACTTGCTTAACTCACTTAGTCACTAAAGATCCCCATCTAACACCACTTTAGTTCTTACAAACTTAATCTTAAGTGAATCACTTCTCCTCATACCTTATACTTATTCACCCACTTAGTAGTCGTTCCACCCTCCAAGCATGCCCTTAATAACTTTATAACATCAATATCCATCAATCCCCACCATTAGATATCATTTCCTAACCTTAAACAAAGTTTTTGGTCAAAGCAGCACCATGTCTGAACTTGTGTCCGAGCTTCCGAAGTTCGGACGCAAGCCGAGACTCAAAAGGGTGCAACCAGACGTATGTCCGAACATGTGTCCGAGCTTCCAAAGTTCGGACATAGGTCGAGGAAAAATCACAAGAAAAATTTCAAGTGTCCGAACATCTAAGTCCGGACTGAAGTTCGGACTCTGTTCGAGACTCGGAAAATTTAAACGCAACAGGGCATGTCCGAGCTTCCAAATTCGGACGGAAGTTCGGACGTGCCAGAAAACTCATCTTATATACCCTTAAACACTTATCTCATTTCTTGCCAAAATGCCCAACTCTTCCACAAGTGTCCCATTATGTCTTAATACCATATAGGCACTTAAACTCACCTTAGAACATCCTCTAAAACCTCCTTAACCATTTTCTCAATCCTTACAAGAATTCTTAACACTTGTTACTTATTTCCTTATTTTTCCAACATGTAATTTTTGTCTAAAACTCTAACTATCCAAAGTGTTTCCTTTCCAATCAATATGATTTCTCCCTAAGCATTATTACATCCCATCTTTGCTTGCTAAACCTTCCAAGGTTATCTTGCATGTCCATGCACAATTCCTTTCTTTTCCTTTTGCTACTCATCAACCTAAACTCATGAACTTACCTATGCATTTCTCCCCATCTTCTTAGCACCTTAACCTTGTTATTCTTTACCTTGACCATCCTACACCCTCCTTAGACATTTCAATCTCCTTTTACTCAACTTACTCACCATTCTCATGATTACATGCTCTTTTACATTCCTAGTCATTTTCCTTGACATTTGACAACATTCTCCTTCAATCTTCACTTCCATCACCCAAGTCCACTCATTACCATCCAACTATGACCTTATTAATCCACTACTAGCATCTTCACCACTTACACAGATGTCAAAACTTCTCATTGTTATATTTCCTAGTTCATACCTAAATCATCTTAAAACATTGTACCCATTTCCTCCAAATTTTGCACAAGTCTTACCATTCCTCATACCATGACTTGGGTGTGTTCAATACACCCATCTAAACTCTAATTTCCTCATAGACAATTCTAGGTCATTCTAAACCTCCAGAACTCCTTAGTTAACTCATTTCCACTCAAATTCCTCAGAATGATCCCTAGTGAATCCTAGGGCATATTAACTCATAACCATCACTTAAACACTTGTTTTCTACTCAAATTTCGCCATAGCATCCCTAGTATTTCATCATGCCCATAAGCATTATTTTCCTCATTCAATTATCTCACACACATCAAATCCTTTCTCATCATACTTTCTCACCTAAACCAACTTATTCACAACAAACTCAATATGATGCAATAATCTTAAATTGCATAGCACTAAGGATCTTAAATGACATGGCTCTTAGGCCCTTAAATGACATGGCTCTTAGGCCTTTAAATGACATGAATTTAAACACCGAATTTCCCACATATAAAAGCTTCCAACCTGCAAATACACCCATCAATCTCATAGTAGTTATAATGCTCTTAAAATCCATCTTAAACTTATCTTACTAACTCATTCTCATTGGCTCCTTAATCACAAGTTCATATGCTTGTTTAAATTCTTTTTCCTAGGTTATATGACCCATTACATAATGTAAGCTCTAAGCCACATTAGTACTCACCTAAAACTCATTCCTTAAAACATAAACCACCATTAGGTAAGCAATTTACCTTGTTTTCCTCAAGTTTCTCTTAACTTTCTCCTTAGGCTTCTTCCCTTGGGAATCTCGGCCACCATTAAATTTCCTTTGCCAATGTTCTAATCAACATTCAATGACTCTCATGAGTGCTAAACAATATACCAACCTTGAGGAATGAAAACCTAGGTTAAAAATGTGTTTTAAGGTATAAAAGTGGATGATTACCTTTGAAGTCTCAAAGTAGACTTGGGCATGAATCAAGAGGGACCTCCACTAGTCCTTGGTGATCAAAACAAGCTATTTCAAGGTGTGAAACAAAACCCTCATAAGATAGAATTTTCGGACATGTAGAAAAATGAAGGGAAGTTGATTTTTCTTCCACTTTCATTACCTTGGATGAATGGAGAACCAAAAGAGCTCTTCAAACTTGACTTTCCTCCATCAATGGAGTTTTCTCTTGGCACCGGAATGGAGCTTTGAAGGATTTGAAAAGATAGAAAGCTAGAGCTTGAGCTAACTAAGAATAATATGTGTTTAGTTTTTGATTTGGAGCTAAAATGAGTAAGTTATGGACAAATGAAGGTGAGGCAACAATGGAGGCTGATCTTACGTGAATGGAGAAGGGAGGATGCAGGAGAAACCGATGGGAAGAAGAGAAAGGAAGAGAGAGAAGAAGAAAGGTAGCTTATAAGGAGATATTTGTTTTATAAAGCAAATAGTAACTTTACCTTTTTCCTCTTCTTTTCCTTTAATTGCCTAGTCATGTGGTGACTCCCCACATAAAACCCCCACCCCCCTTATAATTGGAGATATTTATGGTCTTGTTTGACCATTTAATTTGACTTAGTTGACTAAAGACTAAACTAGGCACTATTTGGTTACTATTCATAAACTAGTGCACATATTTATGAAATTTTTGATTTCTCATTGATTTAGACTTCCTAATGTGATACTAAGTAGTACACATGTTAATTAAAGAGTAATTATGGACATTTAGCCACTCAAACCTCATTTACAAGACAATTTTTCAAAAATGTGCTTTAAGACTTCTTAAAGTACATTTTGTGTTTTAACTTGTTTTCAAGCTTGGTTTTCTTTGGTAATTGGTTTAAAATGACCATTAGGATATTACTAAGGTCTTATCATGATATTTGGGTACTCACCCAAGTCTCTCCAAGCTTAGAGCACATTTTTGCCTTAATTGCCCTTAAGGCATTTTCTTGTGTTTTCCTTGGTTTAAGTTGTCTACCAATCTTTCTAAGGCATATTTTAGCCTTACTATATCATAAATTGATGTTTACTTAACATACTTAGGTTTGGGGTATTTCAATCTACCCCCCTTAAAAGAACTTTGTCCCCAAAGTTCCCATGCATCTTATCTTATTGGAATACATGTTTTACCTCATTCCATAGATCATATAGATCATACTTATGTATACTTAAACTCATTAAATCATTAGATCCGCCATATGCTTATACTTAAATATCACACAACATGCTTAAGCATGTATAGCACTCAAAATTCTCTTTGTTCCTCTTGATGATTAAAACATTCACATAATTTCCAACGTATTCTCCCATGTCACCGGTCCGTAGACAATGGCTCATTCGTCCTCGTCACCATGGGCCAGAATACAAAACAACTCTACTCTCCCCATGTCACCGGTCCGAAGACAAAGGCTCGTGCGTCCTCGACTTCATGGGCAAGACTCAGTAAAAAGGTAATCCTTTTTACGAGGTCATGTGAGGAATAATTCCCTCTATTTGAAAATACAATCAACTCCAATTTCGTTTTATTCCAATGCCTCTATCCATATGTGATTTAATTGTGACCACTGGTAGGGAGTTTCAGGAATCATCCAACCCTGATGTGATCAGCATCAGTGTAGAACTATCCTTCCACCCCAATTTGTGTTTGGTTTCCCTTGATCCCTAGAAAATCAAGTTCCACCTCCCACGTCATTTTCAAACATCAAATAATTCACTCATTTCCCATTTTCTATCTTTTTAGTCTTTCTAATCATAATCAATACATCTCCAAGGTGTGGACTCAGTCCATCAAACATTCCCAATTCATCTCTTAATACTTGCCTCAGGACTTAAATTCCTACTAAGTTTTATAACAGTCTCATACCAACTCTCACCATCTTGCACCTCATAGCATTACTATTTTCTAACTCATACTCATATCAAATAATATCTCATAGTGTTATCTTATTCTTATCTCCACATACTCACATATCAACTCATATCTCATATATTCCATATTCCTTAAATCTCCTTAATCCTCTTCCTTAATTCTCTTAACTTGTACTCACACCGGAGTTAACAAGATAGGTACTTAATATGTATGGTATTCACATCTTCTGTGTGCAATAACCATGATTTATCTCAAAATGTTTATGTAAAACATATTCTCAAATTATTTTGTGTTATGCGCACCGTAGTTTATGTACTAAGTACATAAGCATACGCTAAGCGGTTTTCGCCCTACCCCCCTTAAAATGGATTACGCCCACGTAATCAACACCATATCATTCTTGAACATAGGTTCAAGATGTCTAATTCTCACTAAGCATTCTAGCTTCCATGTCCTCTATCTCACTCACAATTCGATCAAAGGGTCTCAACCAATATAGTGGCTTAGTCTCTATATTGAGGATTCTTACGGTACTTATACCATTTCTTAACTTAGTTTGATTTAACCTCAAAGGTACTGATCTGCTAGCTTCCGCTACGCGACTCTGATAATCTTAGGCTTAACTGCCTTTCTTATCCTTCATAGTATTGTATATCTTCATCCTGCATGCTTATGATTTAGTACTAAAGATCTCTTAATGGACACGTGTTATCTTTATATATACATGGCCTTGATAAGTTGTAGCTTGTCTATCCAGTCTCTCTGGAGATCTAATGTTCATATTCTTAGTGTTCTATTAAGTGTCTAAATCGTTCTTTCCATCTGAGGATGACCCTTAATCTGAAACTACTGTTTAGTGCTTATTGCGCTTTACAGTCTTATCCTTAACTTCTTAAGACATGTCCTATGTCTATACTTAACAATCCGTGCTTCTCGCACTTCATAGTCCTTAATTATTTGTTCTCTGGTTCGTTTGTGTCGTTGGTTCAACTGAATTCCTTTTCTTCGACTGTTTGTGGTAGTAGCTGCTCTCGTCTGATCTTGCGTCGTTGTCCATGGTACGGAGTCGACTATTTCCCGTGTTCCTTACACCACTCGTTCACATGCATGGGGTACCTTACTGGTACATTACTACTTACCCGACTAACTCATAAATGAGCGTGTCAGGCCTACAAGCCCCTGTGGGGTGCAGTCGTCCCACATCTCGTTTAAGTAAACTCGTAGTGTCCATCACACGTTTAGCTATTGCTATCTATGAAGTATTCTACTGTCGATCTCCTCTTTCATCGTCCCATAATAACACTTATTGTTCTTCTTGAACTTAATCAAGGAAAATCCATTTACTACGTTCTTGGGTATTGTATGCTCTAGTTCTTTCTGTATCCCGTACTGATTCGGTCTCTTAGCGACTGAGGTCTCTTTCCATAGAGCCTCTTATCTTCTTTCTCATATTTGTTTTACTAGGAATGCACTTCCAGTTCCTTAAGGAATGGGTAGTGTGCTTCCTGTGAAATCTTACTTAACCAGGTCTAGACTACTGGCATCAATGCACAGTTCGTCTACCATCTTATTTCCTTACTTATATTGGTCTTGACTCATAAATCTAATTGCCTCGGTGTCAATATTTGACGGCTCATACATAATGGTCACTTTACTGCGCAGCATGACTTAATCCACTTATGTAAATATTGTACTCACGACCACTACTACTGTGGTAGTTGGCCTTTACCATGTTGCCCATTGATGGCGCAACTACTTACTCATTTACTCTAACATCTTATGTTATATTCAATCCCTTCTTGGTGTAAACACACTGGGAGTTCTCTAATTTCGGTGTTTGGCGGTTGTCATACCGTGCTGTAATTTTGATCATCTCTTAATATGAAGGTGTTCTGCTTCAATCTCAGGTTCATAAGTAGCCTAATTTCTTTCACATTCTTTCATCCTTTATGATGTTATTTACTATGTAACTTAACCGGTACTGAAGAAGTCATCCGTTGAATCCCAAGCTCTTATGAGCGTTGGTCACTTGACGTGCCATTCTGTGCACTTACAATGTTTATCTCTAACGATTACTGATTCTTAAGTCCCGGGTGTTGGATATGAGGTCTGCCTATGCAGCCACCCTTGTTTCTCAAGTATAACTGGTATGTCTAAGGTAATCTCAAGGTTTACGGTTTCCATTTTCTAATAAAAGCGTATCCCATTACTGATAAGTGAAAGCCCTTTTTGAGGGGTTTATTCCCATTCATGGCCTCACAACAAGGAGAGGTATCTCCACCCTAAAAGGTATGGTTCGTTCTCCGCCCCTGCCAATGTACTATCTCATTATTCTCATTGGTGCCTTTTCCTGGCAATATTTTCCACCATCTAAGTTATAGGTTTGATAATCGTTCATATCTACGAATTGTAGTTCCTTCGTGGCTTAAATAAGCTCTCTTACAACTTACTGCGCCTCGGGCTCTGATGTGGTTAACATCCTTGGCTCGTAGGCTCTTAGTGCTTAATGCCTCAGTTCATTACTTGTACTCTTACTCATCTGTAGGTCATCCTCCTAAGTTTCTGGTTCTTTGAACACTATCCACCGTTAGGTTACATATTAAATGTAGTACCGGGTATCATGGTAAGTTGCTGCATCCTGCTTCCTTCTATGGAAGTTTATTCAGGTGATCTGAGGTTACTTAGTGTCCTCGAAAATACTATCATTTACTAGACTTATGTCTTTTAGCAATCAAGGTTAGGTTCGTATTAGGCGTCTGCCTTACGGTGTCTAAATTGGATATTTATCCAGGCCATCTTATACTTCCATCTCAACGCTTAGTTCAACTTCCATTGACTACGCCACCCGTTGATGATCAATCATACTTGGGTGTTAATGAGTTAAACAAACAATATTAACTGTCATTCATCAGTTTGTTCAACTCGACTATGCCCGCTCTGTGGGGGTAGTCCTCTGAGCTTTCCTTTTCCAGGGTTGTACGTCTTTAATCCTTAGTAGGTTACAGTTTACGTTCATTTCTTTTATCCTTGTTTTCTGGGTTTTCCAACATCTTCATTGAAGAATGCTTATCACTGGTATTCTTAGTGATCAATCTGGGAGTCGTATCCCATTCTTGTTGAAAGTTTTTATGTCGACTGTCTCCATTGTATTCCGTAATGCATTCCTTGTACGTTATTACTTACGTAGTGCTTTGCTCGCATTACTGAGCGATCTCTTATGTTTTCCTCTCGGGGTTTGGGATTGATGTTCTTACCGCACTGTCGGTTGTTGTTGTAGTAGGTGGTACCGTTGCTAATATTTATATCGTCCGGTATTCCATCCAAGTTCAGCTCCCTGCTGGCTGGTGTATCCACTCATCTTATCATGGTCAGGCCGTCAGGCCCTTCCAAGGTCTCATTCTCCCATTCTTATAGATTTACAATCCGGTATTAGTGTGTACTACAACTGTAGCGTTCTGTTATCTCGCCATGATGGCTTTCCGTGTAGCTTAACCGTGGTAGCACTTGCTATGGCAAGTGCGCCATGCAAGATGAGCTACCGGTACCGTGTGCGTCGGTAGTGGTACCTCCACCTAGTTTCCTTATTTTTGGTAGTCCCCAGGACTCCTTCGACGTTCTCTTACTTAGGATAACTAGCCATCCGGCAATTTCCTGGTTGTTTTGACAGTACCGTCACTTATCAGGGTGTTCCTCTTTCTGAGGGAACCCCTCTTTATTTACTCATGTCTTGACTCTCGCTCCCGTTTCCACACATTTTGTCGTGGTTACTAAGTAATGATCCTCCTTCAGGCACTACATCGTAGTCCTATTCCGGTATACAATTTGTATGCGTTTTTATCGTTGTCTGTGCTACGTCGAACAGGTTTGTAACCTTCCTCATTGTATGGGGTTTGGAGTCCCCGCTTCTAACTGGACTTTCCAGTAATCTTAACCCTCGTGCTTGTATCATCCACGGTTATGCTCATTCGGACCATTGTCCGGTGCTCATGTCGCTTAACCTTTCTTATCCATTGCACTCGTAGTGCTTTTCTTATCATTGGTATTGCGGTGTAACTCGACTGCGTAGCATGTCGACCCATGTTGCCGGTAATTTCCTTTCCCTTACTAGTAGAATTCCGTTGGCAGCGCCTGTTTCACAGTTGCGCTCCATTAAAAACCTCCTAGTTCTCCGTATCTGTTGTGCAACAAGATGTTTCTCGTATTGCTTACTGTTAACTAACTACCAGATCGGGTTTTCCCGAGTAAGAGAAGGCTTTTCTCTCTCTGGCACTTGTTCCCCATAATTCAAGCAAGGGATGTGGAGGGCGGGTCTAGGTACTATGGATATCCGGTAAACACCGGGAAGTCCTAGCTAACGCACCTCTCACTCTAACACTCAACCCTTAACCCATAACTCAAACTCAACCTCAGTATTCTCCTAAGTTCGGTAATTCTTGTCTTCAGAGCGTAACTGCGCTCTGATACCACTTTTTGTAACACCCCATCTCAATCCAAATGTGGTTGCGCAACTTATCAACATATATATAAATGTCACAGCGGAATTCAATACACTCCAGGACCTTGCTACGGTCTGACTGACAGAATATACCGAACATTAGTACGTACAAATCTTAACCAAATAATAACCTCTTAATCCCCTCACATCCTATACATCTTACTAACTCAAATTGCCATACGAGTGTACATGCACAACTCGTAGGCCACACTTAACCCGTGAAGCTTGTACCCCATCTTACTCTCGTGACGGCCGCCTCCTGACGTTCACCTGTGTAGTAAAAACAGCCCCCAAAGGGGGTCAGCACGAATGCTGGTACGATCCTCTCATGGCCCCCAAGCTAACGTGGCTAACGACTAATTGTCGATAGCATGGAGGTTGATTAGATGCACAACATAATAGAAAGTGCAATAAACAACACCAATTATGAACAATCAAAGTTCAAACACAATGAACGACTTAAATGCGTTCCCTTAATTAGTGAGTCAATTATTTCACTCCTTAAGTTACATTTCCTCTTAATCTTAGTCCATCCTTATCTTACCTCAATCTTAGTCTTAGAAAACAACCATCCTTTAAAAAGGAATGGATGTAGCTTATCTCAGTCTTATCATACAAACCATCCTTTAAATAAGAATGGTTGTAACTTATCTCAACCTTATCTTAATCTTAGAATACAAACCACTCTTTAAATAGAAATGATTGTATCTTATCTCAATGTTTATTTTTGTCGGGTCAAAAGCGACCCTAGCCAATGAGCTATTAACTCCACTGGTTGAATAAACAACTTATCTTATAATTTAGGATTTAGGTGATCCTACCGCACCATCTTAATGCCACCTACCTTGGACTGTATGTCCAATGTAGCTGAGCCGGCAACCGACCCTAGGCAACAAGTCCGAAGACAAGTCCTTAAGCGGAAGTCGGATCTGCTATAGATACCGACCCCCTTTTCCTTAGCATGCATGACCGGAGTCAGTCCCGGGTTCCTCACTCCCCCCTTAAGTTCCAGTTAGTAGAAGTCTCAAGACAATGTTTGTTGGTTAAACCTCTTTCGGTTATTAACAAACTAATATTAGGGAGTGTTCCTTAGTCTCACACGATTCCTTACTAAACGTTAGTTAGTAGGTTCTCACGGTAAGTTGTGTTAGTTTTCAAACATCACACAACAATACAATAAACATAATGTTCCGGTTGCATGCTTTATCTTGTTAGTGAGCACACAAAAACAAATAGCACACAAGCCGAGGGACACCTCGTTAGCAAGCAGGTCACAAGAAGAACTGTACCGTTCACCGTTGGTCGTTCGGTTGCTTACTCTCCTCTGGAGTCCAATTCTCAAACCCTAAAATTCATTCAATTTTAGGTTGTTAATTACTTTTCCAATAAGCTAACTTGCTTAACTCACTTAGTCACTAATGATCCCCATCTAACACCACTTATAGTTCTTACAAACTTAATCTTAAGTGAATCACTTTCTCCTCATACCTTATACTTATTCACCCACTTAGTAGTCGTTCCACCCTCCAAGCATGCCCTTAATAACTTTATAACATCAATATCCATCAATCCCACCATTAGATATCATTTCCTAACCTTAAACAAAGTTTTTGGTCAAAGCAACCATGTCCGAACTTGTGTCCGAGCTTCCGAAGTTCGGACGCAAGCCGAGACTCAAAAGGGTGCAACCAACGTAGAACAGAACATGTGTCCGAGCTTCCAAAGTTCGGACATAGGTCGAGGAAAAATCACAGGAAAAATTTCAAGTGTCCGAACATCTAAGTCCGGACTGAAGTTCGGACTCTGGTCGAGACTCGGAAAATTTAAACGCAACAGGGCATGTCCGAGCTTCCAAATTCGGACGGAAGTTCGGACGTGCCAGAAAACTCATCTTATATACCCTTAAACACTTATCTCATTTCTTGCCAAAATGCCCAACTCTTCCACAAGTGTCCCATTATGTCTTAATACATATAGGCACTTAAACTCACCTTAGAACTCCTCTAAAACCTCCTTAACCATTTTCTCAATCCTTACAAGAATTCCTAACCTTGTTACTTATTTCCTTATTTTTCCAACATGTAATTTTTGTCTAAAACTCTAACTATCCAAAGTGTTTCCTTTCCAATCAATATGACTTCTCCCTAAGCATTATTACATCCCATCTTTGCTTGCTAAACCTTCCAAGGTTATCTTGCATGTCCATGCACAATTCCTTTCTTTTCCTTTTGCTACTCATCAACCTAAACTCATGAACTTACCTATGCATTTCTCTCCCATCTTCTTAGCACCTTAACCTTGTTATTCTTTACCTTGACCATCCTACACCCTCCTTAGACATTTCCATCTCCTTTTACTCAACTTACTCACCATTCTCATGATTACACGCTCTTTTACATTCCTAGTCATTTTCCTTGACATTTGACAAATTCTCCTTCAATCTTCACTTCCATCACCCAAGTCCACTAATTACCATCCAACTATGACCTTATTAATCCACTACTAGCATCTTCACCACTTACACAGATGTCAAAACTTCTCATTGTTATATTCCCTAGTTCATACCTAAATCATCTTAAAACATTGTACCCATTTCCTCCAAATTTTGCACAAGTCTTACCATTCCTCATACCATGACTTGGTGTGTTCAATACACCCATCTAAACTCTAATTTCCTCATAGACAATTCTAGGTCATTCTAAACCTCCAGAACTCCTTAGTTAACTCATTTCCACTCAAATTCCTCAGAATGATCCCTAGTGAATCCTAGGGCATATTAACTCCAAACCATCACTTAAACACTTGTTTTCTACTCAATTTCGCCATAGCATCCCTAGTATTTCATCATGCCATAAGCATTGTTTTCCTCATTCAATTATCTCACACACATCAATCCTTTCTCATACTTTCTCACCCAAACCAACTTTTCACAACAAACTCAATATGATGCAATAATCTTAAATTGCATAGCACTAAGGATCTTAAATGACATGGCTCTTAGGCCCTTAAATGACATGGCTCTTAGGCTCTTAAATGACATGATTTAAACACTGAATTTCCCACATATAAAAGCTTTCAACCTGCAAATACACCCATCAATCCATAGTAGTTATAATGCTCTTAAAATCCATCTTAAACTTATCTTACTAACTCATTCCCATTGGCTCCTTAATCACAAGTTCATAAGCTTGTTTAAATTCTTTTTCCTAGGTTATATGACCCATTACATAATGTAAGCTCTAAGCCACATTAGTACTCGCCTAAAACTCATTCCTTAAAACATAAACCACCATTAGGTAAGCAATTTACCTTGTTTTCCTCAAGTTTCTCTTAACTTTCTCCTTAGGCTTCTTCCCTTGGGAATCTCGGCCACCATTAAATTTCCTTTGCCAATGTTCTAATCAACATTCAATGACTCTCATGAGTGCTAAACAATATACCAACCTTAAGGAATGAAAACCTAGGTTAAAAATGTGTTTTAAGGTATAAAAGTGGATGATTACCTTTGAAGTCTCAAAGTAGACTTGGGCATGAATCAAGAGGGACCTCCATGCTAAACGAGAAATTGTTAGGGTAAAACTATATATATAAAAAGAATAAAATGATGACCTAAACCTACAACTCTACTACGGGTAGCAAAATAAAACCCGGTCGGAGTATAGTGTAAGTATATTACGACCGAGAGTATCGAACCCAAGGGACTTATAGAAAACTAGTCCTAATCCGGGCAAAAGCCTATTCTATAATAAAAGGGGGGGGAAGTAAATGTAAGTATAAATTAAGAAATCTAAAACCTAATCTAAAATAGTATTTATAATGATTTACCCCAGATTCGTAATGGTAAACGTCATAAAGACACATATGATCACCCAGGAAAAGAATAAACTTCGAATCAACAAACTCTTGATAGTGCCGGATATCATGCCGGACATAATGCGCACGGCAGATTCAAAAACCTTGAACGTGTCGGACGTCTTGTACCCGGCATTCCACCCGGCATTATCAAAATGGCAAACTACTTCTCCAGTTCGAACCCGAACCAAGAACTCCCTAATCATTATCGAAGACTAGCAAATATTTGGTAATCAACGAACCGACAAGGGGAGAATAACATGGCTAATACTAAATCTTAGGTTTTCATCCTCTAAATTGTAGAAGACAAATGGAAAGACCACCTAGAGTTTCTCAACCTTTCTGCCTTAATAAAGTCAGAATTTGAAGTAAATGGAAGGAGAAGCAACTTCATTCCAATTGCAACAAACACAAAACTCCAAGTTGAAACTTATGTCTTTTATTGAATAATCATAGTGTGTTTACAAAGAGAACCATTTCTAACCAGAGAAGACAAAGAATTCTACATCACCATCCACACAACTACAAGAAGAGAATACAAAGAGGGAGAAGGAGATGTTAATAGCCTTAACCCGACAAGGTCTTCTTCTTCTCTTGCGTGGATGGATCCGTAGACTTCTTTAGACACCAACAATGGAGTGAGGCGGAAATATAGAAGTGAATGGAGTGGATTTGGTATGTTGAAGTGTGTTAATTGATATAGACTCTCGGCCTATTTATAGGGCTTCAAAATGTCATTTGTCGGGCGTCGTGCCGGATCACCAGTAGCCGGCACACGTGGAAAATGTGCCCAACTGTTAACGGTCGAAACCGTCAATTCCGCGCGAAACAGTACATATGCCGGGTAGGATATACCCGGCATCACACCCGGCAGCGGTTGGAAATCACGTGGAACACATGTGTTGTCGTATGGTCAACCGAAGCGACTCTATACTCATGCCGGATAGCATTTACCCGGCATCGCATCCGGTAAGTCCTCTTTTCTGTTCTGTGCTCATGCCGTGTAGAACCAACCCGGCACCGAGTCCGGCATCAATGGAATTTCTGCCTAGAGATGCGTTCCTTGTATATAAAACACATAAAACATAAGATTGTACAAATAATATACTTTAACGCATAATCTAACATAAATAACACATATATAACTTTATTTAGATAGATATAATATTAAATCTAATGCATAAAATATGATAAGTCTGCGGCTTATCAAGGCCCTACACTTACCTTTTGCTAGTCCTCGAGCAAAACAAGATTAGAAAGGACTAATTACTTATGCACAAAACAGATAAACTCTAGAATGACAATAAGATAATTATTCTCAACTCCCTGACTCTATTTCATAAGTGAAATACCCCGAACTTAAATATGGTGATTAAATTATTTTAGTATGGTATTTAAGGGCCTAATAGTTCCTAAGTAACTTTGGTAAGGAAAATAAATCCAAAACAAATAAAGAAACACTTTAAAAAGCGGAAAACGCTAAAATAAGCGTTAAATAACCATAGGAGGTACGAGACCTCGGTTAGAGTATTATAAGGATTCCTAAGGCTTACTCATGCCTAATTGGTATACGGGAATGATTCCCGAAGAAAACGGATCCAAATAAGGTATTAAAACGCTAATAGAGCTTTAGCGCACGTTTTTCGAGAAAACCCGAAAACGTGATTTTAAGTGGTCAAATGAACCCGTAAAAATTATAAATCATTAAACAACTATTACTAAGCATTAACGGAAGCTTAATAACCAATAAAAATAAAGAAACGAGAAAAATCCGGAAAACGGACCCGGTTAGTGAATAGTACCTAAACCGGGTAAATTAACGAGCGTTTTCTGTAAAAGACAAAAAAAAAACTGCTCCAGCTTAACAGTATAAGTGGGCCGGTTTTTATAGGGCATTAATACCCACTCTCACACTCAATTAAATATTACTCTCTCACACACACTAGAAGACAAGAAAACAAAAAGTAAAAAGTAGCCCTCTCTCCCCTCATTTCCTCCTCTCTCTCCTATTCTTTCCTTCCCCCATCATGAGACTCCTCTTCTTTCCCCCCCTTGCAGCAATTTTGAAGCTCTCAAAATAGCTCCAATGGCTTCTCACTTTCTTCCTCATGTTCTAACTCCATTTGAGCTCCAAATGTAAAATAAAATACATATTTGAACTCCTCTCTTCAAGCTCTACATTCCTATCTTTTCAAAATCCGAAAATGGGCAACTTTATCTCCATGGGTTTTGAGCACTTGAATAAATGACACCATTTCGAAGCATGGAGTCTCCTCTTCCTCCTAAGGTAAAAAGTTTCAAGAAAAATCCGTTTTTCTTTACTCTCTATAGTGGCCGATTTTGCCCCCTTTGTAATGCCTTTCTTTCTTCTTGATTTGAGCTTGGTTCAACTCTCCAATGGTGGAGGAACTCTTCCTTTCATTCAAGGCTTGAAAACCTCTCTTAAAAGCTCCAAGGTAAAAACCCTAACTAATGGTAATTTAAACCCTTCATTGAATTAGTGAAGTTTTAAAAGATAGAAGTTTGATTATATTCTCTTTATGTAATTTGGGTGTTGGGATGGAGTTTGGAAACTCCATCCCCCACATGACCGATTTTTGCAAGAAAAAGAGAAGGAGAAGAATTGGAAAAGAAATGAAGGAAATATAAGCTCAAGGTAAGAGCTCTTCCTTAATGCTAAATTTTAATGTATTAGAATAATGGGAATGGGTAAACCAATTTAAAGAAACCAAAATAATGTATTAGAATTGTAGTTGTGAAAGTTTGGGTATGTGTGAACAAGTATGTGGATTGTAGGCCTTAGAGCCAAAGAATTGTGTATGTGTATTGATATTGTGTTTTGAGGAAGTAATGATGTATTAAGATTGCTTTGTATTGCTGGTAGGACCCTTTTATGGGTGTGGCTAGAATAGGAATGATTTTGGTGATAATGGGTATGTGTGGATAAGTGAGAATTGTAGGCGAACTATGGCAAAATTTTAGTAGGAATATGTACATTTGTGGATGACTTGGTGAATGGGAGAACCAAGGTATGTATTGGGGATAATAGATATGTTTAATGACCTTGGAGTAGTGGTTGTAGTATAAAAAGGAAAGGGTATAAGATCTGTAGCAAGAAGTGTAGTAAAACATTGTAGAAACTAGAGAAAAACTAGTGCGCAAGATTTTGTAAAAATAGAGTTGTACTTGGGTATGGGTAGTGTAGTTGATTGGAAAAGAATTGAAATGGTAAGATGAAGTTAGGACAAGATGCTAAATGCAAAGAGAAGTGTAGGAATGCACAAGTGTGCAAAGTATGAAAATGTGAATGGAAATTTGTAGAATTTGAACAAGAAGTTGAGTAAGTATTGGACCATGGATTTAAAGAGTTTTAGTGAGTGTTTAAGTGTGTTTAAACATGTAGGAAACATGTGGAAAGATTGTGGAATAAGTGGAAAAAAATTGGGGTGAATTTGGAGTTCAGAATGTGTAGAAAAACGGTTTTAAGATGGGGTCTGTTCTGGACCGCCCCTAGGGACCGCCCCTGTGGGGAGGTCCAGTGCAGAGAAGAGAATAAAACAAAAAAAACGGGTAGCTTCTATTGTGGACCGCCCCTGGGACCGCCCCAGAGGGGCGGTCCTGATAAGTGTGAAATTGATATGATTTATAGGTGTTAAATTCTTATTTTATGTAGCATTTTTATGCGCTTTCTCACACTTATCGTATGCTTTTCATGACTCTTACTTTGGGTAAAATCTGATGCAAATTTATATTTTAAAAGCAGGAAATGATGGTGAAAATGCATAGATCTCCTCACAAGCTTTCCAACGCCGCAAACGGGGAACAAATCGGAGCTCATATGAAGAATTTAGACCCTGTCAAAGTTGTGTCCGATGTGATATATTTATATATATATATATTTACGAGACTGCCGTGAAAGGATTCAGAAGAAGAAGGGGTGAGATTGGAAATATAAAAGAAAGGAACTCCAAAGGTTTCCAAGAGTTTGAGATGTGAAAGGTCTTCATTTATTTCGAAAAACTGAAGGGAATTAAAATAATATCATCAATGAGCTAAGTGAAGGGCCTTGAATTTAACCTATAGATATGGTGGACTTTTGCAAAGAAACTCATCCACTCATCCACTCATCCACTCATCCACAATTCACGATTCAGGATTCAACATTCAGATTTCAAGACGAGGCATTTGGAAGACTAGCGCAGCGCCGTGAACCCTCTTCAACATCAAGAAGAGATTTTCTGCTCCGTTTTCACCAGTCCATTCAACCTGACTTCTAGCAAATCTTGAGATTAATTTGGAGATGACTTCTAAACCTCTCTCTCCTTTTATTTCTTCTCTAGATATGCTAGGCTAAGGGATTTTTCTCTGGGGGATGGTAGTTGTAAATAGTTAAACTTTACAGAATTATTATCAGTTGGTTTGGGATTTATATTGGGTTTGTTTCAGATTATAAATTTTCTATGAGCTATTAATAAAAATTGCTAATTTATTTATAGCCTTGCGAAATCTGTCAAGAACTGATCGGTAATTGATAGATAGGTCAAATAATCTGTTAGTCTGTGGAAAAAACTTTATCTGATTAATGAGTTTAGCCTTCAGATGCGATTAAAATTCTTGTGTTTATTCTCTCTGCATTTGTAGTGATAGGTTCATGATTTAATTTATCGCGTTCTATGCGGAGGAGTTCTAATTGGCTAGGATTTAGTCATATAGAAATTGTAAGAATTTGCCGAACCCTTTTCCCGAATCAACTGGGAATAAAACTGTAGGATTTAACTAGGATCCACTACCTGAACCCGGAGTTCCGCTTTTATTATTTGAATATCAGTTTGATTTTCTCTTGTTCTTTATTTTATTAATCGACAATTTTCCCCCAACTACAGCTTTCGCTAGGATTAGACTAGTTCGTTTAGTCCCTTGGTTCGACATCCCGGTAGCTTATTTTACTTTACTACTACGACCGGGATTTGTTTTGCAACCCGTAGGTTTATTTTATTTACTAAATTCTAGATTATTTTCATAGTTTTAGTAGATCAAAAATTCCGTTTGCAGGTCCAGACCAGAGATGAAGAAAAAAATTTGTTAAGGCTCCTAATGATGGGGGATTGATTGGTAATGGTTTTAGAAGTTGTTAAGGCCTTGTTTGGTGATATTTAAAGGTCCTAAGAAGTGTAAACAAGTGTAGGAAATGAATGGGAAGTAAGGACATAGTTTGACATGAGTGAAATTAAGTATACCGGGATAACGGGGTAAGTACGGGAGTAGTAATTATTTGTGTATTGTATGAACCTAGTATTAATAACAATGTTGGAAACATTATCAGTGGAACAAGTGTGAACCAAGGAACAAGGGAACACATGGTAAAGCTAACTCCGGTGAAAGGTATGATTTTCTCATGCCCCGTATGCTAACCGAGTTACGTTGATTTGTGTGCTGTATGCCGGCTAATCAAGACTAAAGCATGAAAACGGTTTATTGCCTTTCATTGTATGTCTCGCTGTATGTTGTGTGAGCTAACCCTTCTCGATTGATTGTGTGGCTTCACTTAGTGCGTAGACCGACTCATAGATGAATCTTGTTGTTTAGTGACTCATGGTAAGAGTCATGTTGTGAATTAACGGTAAAGTAGAAACGCACTAAACTAACGAACCAACGAACGTTAACGCAAACCAATGAACTCACTAGAATGTGAGAGAGTGTACGGGAGTAGTAACCTCCCGATAACGGTAGGAGAACCGAAATGAACAATCCACAAACATTAAGTAGTGGAAGTATGTAAATAACCCTATTAGAGGAATAAATGTTGGTGCAAGTCATGAATCATGAGAGTGGTAAAGAATGATGAGGGATCTTCAAACCCTCTTAGCAAATTAGTCGACCCACTATGAGAGGACCCGACTGATGTAAGTAATGTCCCGAACATGAGGGTATTCGATACGTTGGGGAAACCCTTAAACCTGAGAATACTAGACGGTGGCGATTCCCTAAGCTAGTGGAGGTTATCGAGAGAGATACTTCTAGGCTAATCCTTGGGATTTTAAGATACTCCGAGAGAGGAGTGTTTGGAATTTGAGTAGTCCGGTAGAAATGGACAATTGTATAATTGAGGAGCTAAGTGTATAGCCTTTGAATTGTAGGCCCGGTGGCGAGTATTGTGTATGACTCCGCCTAGAGACCAAAGTAATGAGTATTGAGTATTGCGTAAGTATGAGTATGTAATGAGTACCGGGTATTGAGTATGTATGAGTAAGTATTGAGTATTGAGTATTGAGTATGTATGAGTAAGTACGGAACATTGAGCAGTGAGTATGCACAAGTATAGTAACGAGTAAGGAGTAAGGAATCTGTACGAGTAAGGTAAAGAGCATTGAGTGATGAGTATGCAAGAGTAAGGGATGAGTATCGAGTGAGGAGTAAGTACGAGTAGAGTAACGGGTATTGAACACAGTACGAACAGAGTAGTGAGTAATGTAACGATGGAGTAATGAGTAAGTAATTAACACGAATGGTTGACTTTCGAATTGTATCCCCTAATAAGTATGAAACCTTGTACATGTGTGTAAGTGTTGTGATTGTATTGTGTAGTAATAGTATGTATGTATGCATGTAAAATGAACTCCATGTATATCCGACCCAAAGTAGTCAGCGTACCGCGGTTAGCACGCGGTATATGCGAATTTCATATACAGCGTAAGCTGACCCCCTAGGGGGACCGTTTTTAGTGCGCAGGTATTCGAAGCTGGCCACCGTTCGAGTGAGTAGGATGGGGACTGCTACATAAGCATGGGTAGTTGAGTAAAACGAATTGTATTTGTAACGTATTATGAATTTGGAAATCTAAACTGTATCGGTAATGTAAGGATTGTAGTATACTCGGTAGAGTAATGTATTGGAGTTGTAATTGGATTATGGTTGAGTATGCAATGGGAAGTATTATATTGTGTAGAGTACTCGGTATGTTCATATTCATCAGACCGATAGTATGTAGGATTGTAACTCACCTTGTTAGTCACGTGGGTGACTAATGGCATTGTACACCCGCCGTTGAGTATGTAATGTCCGCTGTGAAGGTAAGTATTGTACGGTAATGACGGTATTAGCGGTAGGGGTGTTACAAAAAGTGGTATCAGAGCGAAGGATGAAATACCGAGTTTAGGAAAATACCGAGTTAGGAATTAGAGACTTAGGGCTAAGGGTGGAGTGTTAGCGTGTGAGGTACGCTAGTTAGGTACCCCCGGGTGATCCGGAAACCTACAACAACCATACCCCCCCTCTGCAACCCCCGATATAAAGTTAGAATAATAACGCCAGAGAGATGGAAAGACCTCTCACACTCGGGTAAAACCTGATCTGGCAGTTGCAAAAACTAACCCCGCTAGAAAAAGGACCAGTCATACGGTAGAGTCCAAGAACTGGAAGCCCCGAAGACGGTTCCCGTTGGAACAACAACAACCGCATTCAATGACCATAGTCGAAGATCCTAGACACAGGATAAGGGAATTTATGGCACCATGGGGCGACGTGCTTCGCAGTCGCGAAAACCATGAGTAGCCAGCAAGAAGAGGAGTACAACGCGCAACGCGAGAGGAGCGAGGAAGAGTGAGAGTAACAAGCCGAGACAGAGGAGTCTACGGACTGTAATGTTTGATAATACCAATAACGGTATACAAACCGACTAAGGAATTAGTCGAGGTTGGAATAACACTAAACCTACATGCCAAGAGGCCGTAATAACCGAACAACAAAGTACAGATGACAATGAAAGTATTCATGGAACATACACCATAGGACCACAACGTGGTTCCTAAGGATAAGTCAAGTCTCGTTAACGCAATGAAGGTGTGAGACACCCGGACTAAACAACAATCATGTCAAGAACATTGAGAAACAACTCAGGAGATGGACCACCAAGGTCAAAAGATCCAAAGAAGATCTAATAAGACCCCAAGTATGGATGGAAACGATACCGTAACCGGTATGTGTTAACCGAACAAAAAAAACAACCTACCGCGCACTTGCCCAGGGCAAGTGCAACAACTACAAGACGGTTAGAAACTTCTAATGAAAAAAAAACAAGACTGAATCTAAGGTACATCATGAAGAATGAAGTAAAATATAGGATACTAACCTAAGAGATTGGAACAATGAAGCCTTGGAAGGGCCTAACGGCCCGACCATGGTATTAAGACATACCAGTCAGCGAGAAGCTGGGACTTGGTCAAGACCTCGGAACATGGCAACGCCATGAAGAATTTCTTTTCAGCCGAACCTATTATTTCAAAACCCAATTTCTCTTCGAAAACCACAAACCCTTCTTTAAACCTTGGATTTTAAAACCAAAACCGACGGAATTTCGGTGAGTATCATAGAATGATACAAGAGGAGCTGATAATAGAATACTTCACCTAGGCGTGTGACGAACACTACGAGTGTACCCAAATATGGATGTGGGACACCGCACTCTCGAAGGAGCTTGTGGGCCTAGCAGATAGTAGGGTAAGTGGTAACGTACCAACAAGGTTACCCCACGTATGTATACATGTAGTGTACGAAAACGGAGGGGAGTAGTCAACTCCGTTCTACAGGACCATAAGTAAATTCAAACCCAAAACAGTTGGATACTTCATCGAGCAAAGGAAGCTCAGGTAAGCATACAAGCTAAAGAGTCAAGAACTCGCTCAGGAGGATGATTAAGAGTTAAAGTGCGAGAAGCACTAACAACGGAACCAAACATTGGAGGCCTAGATAGAAGATATTGAAGGAAGTAAAGCATGATACTGGAAGGAATACCCAGTCTAAAACATGTAAGGCCAAACGCCTAACATTAAACACACCAGTGTTCAATGACGGGATGGAACTTTCCCAAGACAAACAACCACAAACAACCACGGGGTGATCATATAAGGTACCGAAGGATACATTCACCACCAAAGGAAATACCAACCGGTAAAAACATTAAGGAGAAACACCAAATGACCTACCCTAAGAAACGAGAGAGATTTATAACCCTTAACGGGATAATTCAGATCTGAACCGCAAGGTAGGATAACAAATGGACATATCATAAGTATCAGCCAGGCGTAATGGCATATTAATAACAACACCCGGGAAGCAATCCTTGAAGGGTGTCGGAAGCGTGATAAAAGTACGAGAGCTAGATGGAACACTCGGTTAGAACGCCGAAGGGATCCCACTTACTAGGGGATACCCTAAATAACAATGATGATAATCAACATCAAATCACTTACTCCAACCCAATTGATGCGTATAAGGAAGAAGCAAAGCTGGTGAACCGCCTAAGATGAGCAGAGCTCTAGGCAACAAGGCGTAGTATGCCATAAACCTATACAGGACACAACCCAAGGTTGCAAAAAACCAATGTGAACAATATGAAGAGTTGCCAGGAACGGCCACAGTGATGAGATGGTTAAATAACCAACGAGCAAGGATACCCCTCCTAAATGTGGGGACCGTAAGAGCGGTGAACACATGGATCCCAGGAAGGGATACCATCAATAAAGTCTGAAATAGATCCTTTCAGAACTACTAACGTAGTGAAGCTTGAGCATACAAACACTGCCAAGCAATGTAGGATAAGCATCAACAGCAGTTGTTGACAACCAAGGAGAGTAATCGATTCAGAAGGAACATGATATGTGGAAACGTAAGGTATAAGTGAATAACACTCAAGGAGCTTAGAAGTATTAACGCTGAACCATGCAATCAATGGTGGAAATACATGAGCTGAAGCTAGCAACAGCGGAGGCCATGTAAACCGACACTGTAGAATCAGTAAGAACATGGTGCGCAGCAGGCGACCAATGTAGGTTAATAATCACCCAATACTATGTAGTTGTTAATAAAGGATGGTGGACAGACCGGGCAACAAGCCAGGAGTCTGCACCAAATGATGAAACACCACCTGAAGGAGTAACGATCATTCCTATCGCGATCACATAAGAGAGTTATTGCCAGGAGTTTACGCCTCTGCACTCTGTAGGACTGAGTGTTTTGGTATTGCACTTGTGCAGTTAATGATCAAGTGGATAGCTAGGAAGATGGAAAAAGGTAAAACGTGGTAAATTCTTCCTTTCACCAATGAACATGGCATAAGCCAGCTAAGCAAAAGCTTAGAAACAAACCGTGCAGCCTAAGGCCAAGGAAGCACGAAGAGTGTGGAACACACTAATAATCACAAGATGTGAATTCCATTGGAATAAAAGTGAAAGGAGACTTAAGAAAGTCAGTAGGACGACGATGCATGGAAAATGCAAGGTCATAAGCAAAGAACACTTGTACCAAACAAAATACTGAGCATAATTCAGAAGCTACTGACAATGGAGGAAGCACTACAACTAAGTAGTGACTTAACCTCACCCGACAATAAGTCGGAGGAACCAAGTGAATGATCACTACAAAACACAACAGTATGTATATAGATTTCCAGAGAGCTGGTTATGAATCTAAAACTCATTGAGTTCGCGCACGGTAAAGGAATACCACGCTCGATGGAACAAACCTTATTCCCACGAAAAGAGGGGTAAAAAGGTGATGTTAAGGCTAACAAGAAGGGCGAATAACCCGAGCTATCAGAGTCACGCAGCAAAAGCTAGCGGGCCCAAAACTCTAAGTGAAATACACCTAGTGAATAAAAGGTCAATCATCAATGCCTTGAAGCCATTTAGGCTAGAACCGAACCCGGTTCAGAGTAGGGACTAACCGGTAATACGGTTAAGACCCATTGATCAAGGAACATTGTATAATAGACCGCATGGAAGTTGAACCGCTCCATGACGGCTAAATTCCTTCGACCAATGTCCAATGATGACACATGGTAGATTACGTGGGCGTAATCCCTTTTAAGGGGGTTAGAGCGAAAACCGCGAAATGTACGTTTTACGTGATAGGTGCGTAAACTACAATGCGCATAGCGCAAAAGTATTTGTTTTGATGATTGATACTTATGTTACATAAACATTTGTATTCACTCATCGTGTAACTATGGTTATTTGGGAAAAAAGAATAGGAATGGAGTAGATAAACCCCAGGGGAATGGAAACCCCGATTGGTAATAGTATGAGGAATGAGTATGTATGGGAGACTTGAGGAGTATAAATTGGTATGGAACCGATGTATGTAATGAGTATAAATCGGTATGAAGCTGATGTATTTTATGAGTATAAATTGAGTACAGTAAATTAATGGGATATTATACCCATGAATTTCCTAAGTATAGTAGTTGGAAGATGTAGTAATAATTGATGTGATGATTAGTAAATAAGTAAGTGGATTATATAAATTGGAAAATGTATGTGTGTGATTATGACTAGCAAGATTAAAAAGATAGAAAACGAAATAATGTTTGACGATCTGTCTGTTTGTATTGAGGTGGGAAGTGGAACTTGATTTGCTAGCGATCAAGGGAAACCGAACACAAATTGGGGTGGAAGGATAATTCAACATCAATGCTGATCACATTGGGGTTGAAGGACTCTGGAAGCTCCTTAAGTGGTCACAGTAATAACACTAGTAATAGGTATAATCATCATAAATGGAATTTAGGAGATGTATGCAAGTTTTCAAAATGAATTTCCAAAACTAATTTGGTACAATGTTTTCTTCAAACTTGAGAATGAGGATCGGTTTTGAAACGCTCCACGGGCGCTAGTGGATCTTCCATGCCTAGGCACGGGTATCCGGTCGAAACCATAGGAGGTGAAGCTAGTTTTGAGTCTGTGGAAGTGTAGAGTAGTTTGAAACCACTACACCGTTCGTAGGTGACAGTGTGTTTTGTATTTTTCCAAAGGCACTGGGGTGGCGTAGTCCCGAGTAAGTATGAGTAAGTATGAGTAAAGTATGAGTAAGTAAGTATGAGTAAGTGCCTGAGGATCTCTATATGTGCAAATGAATTTGATCAGAACCAAAGGACCGTAGAGCCGGAAAGTGTAAGTGCTCAAGTCATGACGGCCGTGAACCAGAAAGCGTAAGTGTTCAAACGTGACCGGTACCGGAGGGATCACTCGCCATTGGGGGAGGATGGTACCTAATTGTCTACGGATGGACCCCCTTGGAGAGAAGTAAAACGGATATTTTTGATTGTTATGCATGCAGTGACATGCTGTGTGGATGTGTAGTATACATCATGTCAGAAATTTGGAGTTTGACAAAGTTATATGTAGAGGTCATAACCTTAGCATAGAATATGTATTTGAGTAACAATATTAGATTCACCAACTTTGAGGGCAAAGTTCTTTAAGGGGGTAGATTGAAATACCCTGAACTTAAATATGGTGATTAAATTATTTTAGTATGGTATTTAAGGGCCTAATAGTGCCTAAGTACTTTGGTAAGGAAAATAAATCCAAAAGAAAAAAGAAACACTTTAAAAGCAAAGGGAAAACGCTAAAATAAGCGTTAAATAACCATAGGAGGTACGAGACCTTGGTTAGAGTATTATAAGGATTCCTAAGGCTTACTCATGCCTAATTGGTATACGGGAATGATTCTCGAAGAAAACGGATCCAAATAAGGTATTAAAACGCTAATAGAGCTTTAGCGCACATTTTTTGAGAAAACCCGAAAACGTGATTTTAAGTGGTCAAACGAACCCGTAAAAATTATAAATCATTAAACAACTATTAATAAGCATTAACGGAAGCTTAATAACCAATAAAAATAAAGAAACGAGAAAAATCCGGAAAACGGACCCGGTTAGTGAATAGTACCTAAACCGGGTAAATTAACGAGTGTTTTCTGTAAAAGACAAAAAAAAACTGCTCCAGCTTAACAGTATAAGTGGGCCAGTTTTTATAGGGTATTAATACCCACTCTCACACTCAATTAAATATTACTCTCTCACACACACTAGAAGACAAGAAAACAAAAAGTAACAAAAAGTAAAAAGTAGCCCTCTCTCCCCTCATTTCCTCCTTTCTCTCCTATTCTTTCCTTCCCCCATCGTGAGACTCCTCTTCTTTCCCCCCCTTGCAGCGATTTTGAAGCTCTCAAAATAGCTCCAATGGCTTCTCACTTTCTCCCTCATGTTCTAACTCCATTGAGCTCCAAATGTAAAATAAAATACATATTTGAACTCCTCTCTTCAAGCTCTACATTCCTATCTTTTCAAAATCTGAAAATGGGCAACTTTATCTCCATGGGTTTTGAGCACTTGAAGAATAAATGACACCATTTCGAAGCATGGAGTCTCCTCTTCCTCCTAAGGTAAAAAGTTTCAAGAAAAATCCGTTTTTCTTTACTCTCTATAGTGGCCGATTTTGCCCCCTTTGTAATGCCTTGCTTTCTTCTTGATTTGAGCTTGGTTCAACTCTCCAATAGTGGAGGAACTCTTCCTTTCATTCAAGGCTTGAAAACCTCTCTTAAAAGCTCCAAGGTAAAAACCCTAACTAATGGTAATTTATACCCTTCATTGAATTAGTGAAGTTTTAAGAGATTAGAAGTTTGATTATATTCTCTTTATGTAATTTGGGTGTTGGGATGGAGTTTGGATACTCCATCCCCCACATGACCGATTTTTGCAAGAAAAAGAGAAGGAGAAGAATTGGAAAAGAAATGAAGGAAATATAAGCTCAAGGTAAGATCTCTTCCTTAATGCTAAATTTTAATGTATTAGAATAAGGGGAATGGGGTAAACCAATTTAAATAAACCAAAATAATTGTATTGTATTAGAATTGTAGTGTGAAAGTTGTGTATGTGTGAACAAGTATGTGGATTGTAGGCCTTAGAGCCAAAGAATTGTGTATGTGTATTGATATTGTGTTTTGAGGAAGTAATGATGTATTAAGATTGCTTTGTATTGCTGGTAGGACCCTTGTATGGGTGTGGCTAGAATAGGAATGATTTTGGTGATAATGGGTATGTGTGGATAAGTGAGAATTGTAGGCGAACTATGGCAAAATTTTAGTAGGAATATGTACATTTGTGGATGACTTGGTGAATGGGAGAACCAAGGTATGTATTGGGGATAATAGAGATGTTTAATGACCTTGGAGTAGTGGTTGTAGTATAAAAAGGAAAGGGAATAAGATTTGTAGCAAGAAGTGTAGTAAAACATTGTAGAAACTAGAGAAAAACTAGTGCACAAGATTTTGTAAAAATAGAGTTGTACTTGGGTATGGGTAGTGTAGTTGATTGGAAAAGAATTGAAATGGTAAGATGAAGTTAGGACAAGATGCTAAATGCAAAGAGAAGTGTAGGAATGCACAAGTGTGCAAAGTATGAAAATGTGAATGGAAATTTGTAGAATTTGAACAAGAAGTTGAGTAAGTATTGGACCATGGATTTAAAGAGTTTTAGTGAGTGTTTAAGTGTGTTTAAACATGTAGGAAACATGTGGAAAGATTGTGGAATAAGTGGGAAAAATTGGGGTGAATTTGGAGTTCAGAATGTGTAGAAAAACGGTTTTAAGATGGGGTCTGTTCTGGACCGCCCCTAGGGACCGCCCCTGTGGGGAGGTCCAGTGCAGAGAAGAGAAGAAAACAAAAAAAACGGATAGCTTCTGTTGTGGACCGCCCCTGGGACCGCCCCAGAGGGGCGGTCCAGACCAGAGATGAAGAAAAAAATTTGTTAAGGCTCCTAATGATGGGGATTGATTGGTAATGGTTTTAGAAGTTGTTAAGGCCTTGTTTGGTGATATTTAAAGGTCCTAAGAAGTGTAAACAAGTGTAGGAAATGAATGGGAAGTAAGGACATAGTTTGACATGAGTGAAATTAAGTATACCGGGATAACGGGGTAAGTACGGGAGTAGTAATTATTTGTGTATTGTATGAACCTAGTATTAATAACAATGTTGGAAACATTATCAGTGGAACAAGTGTGAACCAAGGAACAAGGGAACACATGGTAAAGCTAACTCCGGTGAAAGGTATGATTTTCTCATGCCCCGTATGCTAACCGAGTTACGTTGATTTGTGTGCTGTATGCCGGCTAATCAAGAGTAAAGCATGAAAACGGTTTATTGTCTTTCATTGTATGTCTCGCTGTATGTTGTGTGAGCTAACCCTTCTAGATTGATTGTGTGGCTTCACTTAGTGCGTAGACCGACTCATAGATGAGTCTTATTGTTTAGTGACTCATGGTAAGAGTCATGTTGTGAATTAACGGTAAAGTAGAAACGCACTAAACTAACGAACCAACGAACGTTAACGCAAACCAATGAACTCACTAGAATGTGAGAGAGTGTACGGGAGTAGTAATCTCCCGATAACGGTAGGAGAACCGAAATGAACAATCCACAAACATTAAGTAGTGGAAGTATGTAAATAACCCTATTAGAGGAATAAATGTTGGTGCAAGTCATGAATCATGAGAGTGGTAAAGAATGATGAGGGATCTGCAAACCCTCTTAGCAAATTAGTCGACCCACTATGAGAGGACCCGACTGATGTAAGTAATGTCCCGAACATGAGGGTATTCGATACGTTGGGGAAACCCTTAAACCTGAGAATACTAGACGGTGGCGATTCCCTAAGCTAGTGGAGGTTATCGAGAGAGATACTTCTAGGGTAATCCTTGGGATTTTAAGATTCTCCGAGAGAGGAGTGTTTGGAATTTGAGTAGTCCGGTAGAAATGGACAATTGTATATTTTAGGAGCTAAGTGTATAGCCTTCAAATTGTAGGCCCGGTGGCGAGTCTTGTGTATGACTCCGCCTAGAGACCAAAGTAATGAGTATTGAGTATTGCGTAAGTATGAGTATGTAATGAGTACCGGGTATTGAGTATGTATGAGTAAGTATGGAGTATTGAGTATTGAGTATGTATGAGTAAGTACGGAACATTGAGCAGTGAGTATGCACAAGTATAGTAACGAGTAAGGAGTAAGGAATCTGTACGAGTAAGGTAAAGAGCATTGAGTGATGAGTATGCAAGAGTAAGGGATGAGTATCGAGTGAGGAGTAAGTACGAGTAGAGTAACGGGTATTGAACACAGTACGAACAGAGTAGTGAGTAATGTAACGATGGAGTAATGAGTAAGTAATTAACACGAATGGTTGACTTTCGAATTGTATCCTCTAATAAGTATGAAACCTTGTACATGTGTGTAAGTGTTGTGATTGTATTGTGTAGTAATAGTATGTATGTATGCATGTAAAATGAACTCCATGTATATCCGACCCAAAGTAGTCGGCGTACCACGGTTAGCACGCGGTATATGTGAATTTCATATACAGCGTAAGCTGACCCCCTAGGGGGACCGTTTTTAGTGCGCAGGTATTCGAAGCTGACCATCGTTCGAGAGAGTAGGACGGGGACTGCTACATAAGCATGGGTAGTTGAGTAAAAGGAATTGTATTTGTAACGTATTATGAATTTGGAAGTCTAAACTGTATCGGTAATGTAAGGATTGTAGCATACTCGGTATAGTAATGTATTGGAGTTGTAATTGGATTATGGTTGAGTATGCAATGGGAAGTATTGTGTTGTGTAGAGTACTCGGTATGTTCATATTCATCAGACCGATAGTATGTAGGATTGTAACTCGCCTTGTTAGTCACGTGGGTGACTAACGGCATCGTACACCCGCCGTTGAGTATGTAATGTCCGCTGCGAAGGTAAGTATTGTACGGTAATGACGGTATTAGCGGTAGGGGTGTTACAATAAGTATCACTTAAACCTCCTTATTCCATCAGAAACATATGAATGGGTATAAAAGCAAAGAATTTTCAAAATCAAAAACTTTTGGGCTATTTTGCATAAGGGAATTTTTGTAATCTCTCCTTTTTCCGGTTTCCATCACTCAGCTCTATTTTTCAAGAGTTTCTGAATGTGGCCAAGACACTCATCGATGGTTTTTATTATTCATCCCTATTTTGCGAGGGTTTCTGAATCAACCATGAATTTTTTTTTTTGCATTGAAGAACGGGGAATTTAGGAGAAAAATAAAAGGAAAAAACTCTCGTATCTTGCTTTTATTCAGAGGCACTTCATTGCAACCTCAAAGAATATATTGCTTTTCCTTTGGAAGAATATTTTTTTTCTTTTATCTTTTTTTCTTTTCCTTCTTCTTCTCTCTTTTTTTCACAAAAACCCTTTTTAAGATTTTCACCCAAAAGATTTTTCACAATTTGAAAAGAAAAGAAACAAGTACCCAGAAGTACAATAAGGAAGGAATTAGGAGAAAGATCATGTACTCATGTTAAATAAAAAGAATCAAGAAGTTAAAAACAGAAATATATAAGTCATTAGAAAGCTTACCTCTTGAGAGAACAAGCATTTAGTCATTCCTAATCTTATCTCAATCAAAAACATGCAAAAAGTTTAGTAAAACATTGATAAAACTCACAACTTATGCATATTATAAATAAAACTTATTTTTTAAGGGAGGTCCCTGCCCTACACTTGGCAGGAACACTGTCCCCAGTGTTCAAAAGAAACAATAAAAAACAAAAAAGAAGTAAAACGTGCTTTTTTAAGATTACTAAATAAATAATTTGAAAGAATAAAAAAACAATTCATAAAAGAAATAAAAGAGAATGTTAAGAAGGGCTCCCCTGTTTGACATTGAAGGTGTGAGGAGGAACCGCCCTACACTTAGCCTATTAGGCTATTTGGCATCATTTGAGATCCTGGGCAGGATGTGACCGAATTCGCATGCTCCCGTGGATTTGTTTACGTTTGGGACGGGAGTTGACCTTGCTGTCTTGGTTGCGTCAGAAGTTGTTGTAACTGCAACTGCAACGATTTGTGCTCTTTGCGAATGGTCGAGATCTCGTTGTGAGTGTCATGGGTCTTGTTCATCAGGGCTGACATCATGTCACGAAGTTCAGCCATTTCAGCCTCTGATGATGATGTAGGATGGGCTGGTCTATATTGCATTGGACCTCCCTGGTAGCCGACTTGACTCTGAAAGTGTTGAGGGGGTTGGTTCCCCTGTTGCCATGGCTGCCGATACCCTTGGTTACTCACATAGTTGACTTCCTCAACATTTTGAAAGTTGGGCATGTCAGGGCTTGGAGCGTGTGGTCGTGCACTAACCACATTCGCCTGTTGAGGAAGTTTGTTCATTGTTAGTTGCTCCACCACTTTTTGTAGAGCGCTAACCTTCGTGGAAGTTTGAGCATTGCTCTCCAACAATTGCTCATGACTTTGCATCAATTTGTCAAATTTTGCATCGCCCTCTCCCACTTGATATAAACCAGCGGTACTACCCCTGGTTCCACCGGTGGCCCAATCTCTAATCTCTTCACAAAGAGATTCAATTCCAGAGAGGAACTGATCTCCAGGCTTCTTCAATATGTCTGCACCAAGGGAGGATAGGATCATCGTCTTGCATTGGTTGACCAATCCTTTGTAAAACAACTGAGATAGTTGTTCCTTGGTGAGGCCGTGGTGTGGACATGTGCGTAGCAACCCTTTGAATCTGTCCCAAGTCTCACAGATGTTCTCCGAGCTAGGCTGTCTAAAGTTGTAAATGTCGGCGATCATCTCCAGGGTGCGACTAGGGGGCATGAATTTGTCATAAAACTTGGTTGCCATGTCCTCCCATGTGGTGATGGTACTGGGGGTTAGACTGTGGTACCACTTGCTGGCGTTCCCCGTAAGGCTATGGGGAAAGAGGGAAAGTCTGGCGTATTGGAGGACATTGTTTGTGGAGGTTAGGCTGTTTGTATGTTGTAGAAATTTGGTGATGTGGAGCAAGGCATCGTCCGGGTTTGTACCGTCGAACATACCCAACTCCTTGATGCATCGGATTTGATGATATGGCTTAAGTTTTTGCCATTCATCGTATTCGTTTTGTGGAAGGAGAGGGAGGTCAATTGCGGGCTTTTGGCCTTGGTTAGAAGGCCGGTTTATATTTCAGACGGTAGGTGCTGCCATTGATGTAGGAGGTAGGTGTTGGTGGTTTCTTCGTTGACGAATGGAGCGAAGAAGAGTCCTCTCGATTTCTGGGTCTAAATCTGCTAAATCTTCAGGAGAATTCGTGGACCGCAGAAGCATTCACTTTGATAACTTCAAGAGGAGCAAGAGAAAACATTATAATACTTCGTAATAATAAAAGAATTAATATAATGACATAATTAAACTTACGAAAATACAAGAAAAAATAAATTTTTGGTTATACCGGACAGAGTGTCGGGTGACTCTTACCCGGCAGTGGACTTCCTCCACTAATGCCGGGTTTAAACCATCCAGCATGTAGCCCGGCTTGACCAAAAAAAAACACAAAATAAAAAGATATGGAAAGTAAAAGATAATCCAAGTGTAAGACATAAAATGTAAGGTATCTTGCCTAACTGTCCCTACTAATTATGGCTAAAATATTGAGTAAAATTGAACATGCCGGGTAACATGCCGGATAACTTCTGTCTGGCTTCGGACTTCCTCCGAGATGCCGGTTTTGAGAAACCCGGGACAATACACGGCAAGTTAAAACTCGGAATACAAATTAAGAAACATAGTATAGGGACTGAAATAAGAGAGAAATAACGAAAGGAGTAGACAAGAATACATTCAAATTTGTTAAAACTTAACACTGTACGAAATTTTGAAAAATTTTGAACATGCCGGACATAATGTCGGGTGACTCCTGTTCGGTATCGGACTTCCTCCGAGTATGCCGGATGTAGAACATCCGGAATTATACCCGGCCTATTCAACCGAAAACAAAATGAACAACTTAAATTAAAGAATCAAAGAATTAAAGAATAAAGAATAAAGAATAGGGCGTTTTACCGAATTTAGGACTTGGACTAATTCCAAGTCCCCGGCAACGGCGCCAATTTACTAAACGAGAAATTGTTAGGGTAAAACTATATATATAAAAAGAATAAAATGATAACCTAAACCTACAACTCTACTACGGGTAGCAAAATAAAACCCGGTCGGAGTATAGTGTAAGTATATTACGACCGAGAGTATCGAACCCAAGGGACTTATAGAAAACTAGTCCTAATCCGGGCAAAAGCCTATTCTATAATAAAAAGGGGGGAAAGTAAATGTAAGTATAAATTAAGAAATCTAAAACCTAATCTAAAATAGTATTTATAATGATCTACCCCAGATTCGTAATGGTAAACGTCATAAAGACACATATGATCACCCAGGAAAAGAATAAACTTCGAATCAACCAACTCTTGATAGTGCCGGATATCATGCCGGACAGAATGCGCACGGCAGATTCAAAAACCTTGAACGTGTCGGACGTCTTGTACCCAGCATTCCACCCGGCATTATCAAAATGGCAAACTACTTCTCCAGTTTGAACCCGAACCAAGAACTCCCTAATCATTATCGAAGACTAGCAAATATTTGGTAATCAACGAACCAACAAGGGGAGAATAACATGGCTAATACTAAATCTTAGGTTTTCATCCTCTAAATTGTAGAAGACAAATGGAAAGACCACCTAGAGTTTCTCAACCTTTCTGCCTTAATAAAGTCAGAATTTGAAGTAAATGGAAGGAGACGCAACTTCATTCCAATTGCAACAAACACAAAACTCCAAGTTGAAACTTATGTCTTTTATTGAATAATCATAGTGTGTTTACAAAGAGAACCATTTCTAACCAGAGAAGACAAAGAATTCTACATCACCATCCACACAACTACAAGAAGAGAATACAAAGAGGGAGAAGGAGATGTTAATAGCCTTAACCCGACAAGGTCTTCTTCTTCTCTTACGTGGATGGATCCGTAGACTTCTTTGGACACCAACAATGGAGTGAGGCGGAAATATAGAAGTGAATGGAGTGGATTTGGTATGTTGAAGTGTGTTAATGGATATAGACTCTCGGCCTATTTATAGGGCTTCAAAATGTCGTTTGCCGGGCGTCGTGCCGGATCACCAGTAGCCGGCACACGTGGAAAATGTGCCCAACTGTTAACGGTCGAAACCGTCAATTCCGCGCGAAACAGTACATATGCTGGGTAGGATATACCCGGCATCACACCCGGCAGCGGTTGGAAATCACGTGGAACACATGTGCTGTCGTATGGTCAACCGAAGCGACTCTATACTCATGCCGGATAGCATTTACCCGGCATCGCATCCGGCAAGGCCTCTTTTCTGTTCTGTGCTCATGCCGTGTAGAACCAACCCGGCACCGAGTCCGGCATCAATGGAATTTCTGCCTAGAGATGCGTTCCTTGTATATAAAACACATAAAACATAAGACTGTACAAATAATATACTTTAACGCATAATCTAACATAAATAACACATATATAACTGTATTTAGATAGATATAATATTAAATCTAATGCATAAAATATGATAAGTCTGCGGCTTATCAATCCACTAGTCGTTGGTGATCAAAACAAGCTATTTCAAGGTGTGAAACAAAACCCTCATGGGATAGAATTTTCGAACATGTAGAAAAATGAAGGGAAGTTGATTTTTCTTCCACTTTTAT
>CM041776.1:441312501-441567906 GCA_023374045.1 Limonium bicolor
CTCCATTCATTGGGGCTGCTTCTATAATTCAATAAACATTGTACTTCCCTTAATAATAATGAATACATATAGTGATGCATGATTATTTACATGATCGGACTAAGACCATGGTTGTAACACCACCAATCACCGAAGTAGGCACACCTAATTTTATTGAAATACAATACATTTCGTTACATTCTTTTTGGGTGCTTGCTAAAGGCACGACCTGTCAAAGCAGGAGCAGTTGGTAACTAAAAAAGAAAGGATTGACAATAGATATTTCTTCAAATCATAACTAGCATTTGGGCAGTTTCTCCTAATATGTCCCCGTTGTCGACACAACCCGCACATTCGTCTTTCACGTTCATACGCCTCGTCCATCTCATTTGGAATACGTGAAAATGTTGGACGTCCTCTGACTGTACGCATCATATTTGGGTCAGGAACCACAGTGAGGCCGACATACGAAGGCCAGTTGCCTTGGTTACCTAAAGGAACAAATTTGTTCTCCTGATATGCCTGTATCATCGTATCAAGTCTGTAAACGCTATGAACATAGTTCTTCCAATCAAGTGTGGTGCTGGAACAAACAACCATAACGTGTGAACAGGGGTACTTAAAGGCCTGCCACTCCCCACATTCACATAGTCTTTCGTTGATTCAAACAACGAATTTTCCTTTGTCTCGCCTTAGGGTGGCATCACCATTGTCAACGACCTCGAATACCAAATCCATCGAATCAATGACAACCACACGGTGATAGTTCGATAGGATTTGGTTCTCGTTAACCCTTTCAAGCAGTTGCCTTGTAAAAATCGATCCGCTATTCCTTTGTGCAGTATAGGTTTCCAAGTTATCCCGGAAATAATCAATAAGCTGTACAGTGTGCTCTCCACAATTGCTGTCAACGGGCAGCAAGTGAACCATCTTCAACACACCATTCATGCATTCCACCAGATTGGTGGTTGTATGACCCCCGTATACCGTCATCATAAGCACGGGACCATTTCTCCACTGGGAGATCATTGAAGAAGGCAGCAATCGAGGGGTGAAGAGATATTAAATGACTCAATCTTCATCAACAATATCCTTCCTAAATGAGTAACCTAACAACAAACAAATAAAAATCAAACAGTCATAAACAATTACTACTAACTTACAGTTAATAAACAGAAGTATAAATCAAATAATTACCGGTTGTTTATCAAAAACTTCTTCCATTCCTTGTTCCCATATCTGGTTGAAAGTTCGAAGCTACGTGACGGAGACACAAGAAATGTTCTGCGTTATGGTGGAAGCCAGTATTGATTCTCCCTCATAATTGACATTATAGCTGCGCGGCACGAGTAATTACAGCGACATCACAACGTGGTCCGATAACTTTGTTACGCACACGATCGAGAAAATATTTCCAGTCATCCCTGGATTCCCCGGAAACCAAGCCGAAAGCCATGGGAATAATTGTTATTACCATCTTGCGCAACAGCCACTAGTAACTTACCTTGTACTTTCCCGTAAAGGTGAGTCGCATCTATTTGCAGTAGGGTTTCATGTACTTGAAAGCAGTTATGCATGGCCCGAATGCCCAGAAGCAACGCTTAAATTGCCTAACTGATGTGGTTTGCATCTCGTTCTCAAACACAACATTAGACTCCAAACACAAACGAAGTAGGCATGTAATGTCTTATGGTTAAGATGTACTGGGTAGTTCGGCATATGACTGTACCCAATCCCCGTAAACTCTTCTTATGGCTTCAGAACGACCCAAACCAAGCTTTTTATAGCTTATTTCCTACGATACTCCTGGCGGATTAATTGAATAACCGTCTTCACTTGTAGTCCCGGATTCTCCTTCACACTCGGGGAATCATCGCCTCGGCAAATGAAATGGGTAGGTTATGACCGGTCATTATCTAGTTCAAGACAGGAGAACACGAGTGAGGAGTGAACTTACGTACACGCCATTCAAATGCATCCTTCAGCAGACATGCTCGAAAATAGAACTTGCATCCTTCATCTTGTCGACACTTTAACGCGTAGACTTTTCTGGTGTTTTTGTTGGGTAGAAAATCAACATTTTTGCAAGTGATAATCTTTGAAGCCATAACAAGAACTTTTTTGTTCAAAACTCCTGACCTTTGACAAACTCTTGCCCTGGCCTCCAATACGGTATACCACGTCGGTCGAGATCTGAAGGCATTTGGCTTATGGCTTGTAGTCTACCTGCGTTAAGAATGAAGCAATTGGTGGTAAGGTTCAGCTGGGGTCGAAGGACGGCTTCGTCAATCATCATCATCATCATCAGGGAAGTCTTCCGGCTCCATCTCAGGATCATCTTCGAACTATGTTCATCACCCACAAATTAACGGGGTTATTCTCGAATGAAGTTGTAGCAGCAGACTGAACTTCACTTCCACTTCCAGGTTCCTCACGATATCGAGATTCTGCAAGAAGTGGATATCATCATCCTAACAAGAGCGTCGTTGTGACTTGAAGAGGAACAAATGAAGGGAGTGGGTATTGCTCTCGAGCTTCGATAAACGATGGAGGTAATCACGTAATCTCCTCCCAAATCTGAATCTACTTGATTTTTAACATGATTTTTGAAAGAACTGATGTGGCTAATTCGGATATGTGTGTGAATATAAACCTAAGGAAGGAGAAATATGAAAATATACTCCATGATTTCCATAATTGAGATCTATATGAAGATAGAGAGTACAAGGAATTTCCATAGTTTAGATGGTTTTGACAGAAAGGAGCAAAGGAAGAGGAAGCAATATGATGCATATATATATAGATGTTGTGAAAAAACTAGTCGTTAATAGCCGTTGGGAGAAGAAAGAGCCGTTGATGTCTCATTTCTAAAGGAGACTGACTTCTAGTATGCGCTCCCTAAACAAATAGCCGATTTTAAAAATACAGATTTGTAATTTGTAAAGGAGGCGCACACTGTAAGTCAGTCAGCCAGGAGGCTGACTTCCAGTGTGCGCCTCCTTCATAAATTACAAATAAAAAAAAGAAAACGTGCACTAGTGGCGCACAATAGAAGTCAGCCTGTTGGCTGACTGACTCCTATTGTGCGCTTCCCACTCAGCCAAAACAAAAAATCACACCTGCTGTGTAATTACGGTGAAATTCAACCGTGGCTGGGAATTGAGTTGTGAATACAACTCTGGACAGGAAATTCCAATGCATGTGGATGGACGGTATTGTGCTACGACAACATGCTACTCATGCGCTCCATCTGCGACCTATTTCTCCACACATATGATGCATGCCCAAATTCACGCCGTAATAATGAAACTGGATCACCCTATGGATGTGATGTTCAATCATCTACCCCTGGCTCGAATGAGGATCTCCCAGACACCTCCAATGGCACCCGTAAGTGTAAATTCAATGATGTCTTGATGAAGGCCTCTGAAACGGAACTTTGAGACCATCGTTTACCTTAGGCAAGACGAAAAGGGAAATTACGACCATTTGAGGGCCAAGAAGTTCCAGGGAGGAGACTTGCAACATCTTTTGAGCACCAGAAAGGGTAAGGTGATTCTGAGTCCAACTCAGAATCACCTTGGGGTTAAGCACATGATTTCTAGTTGCATGGGCGTTGACACAACCCATGCAACTAACCACTTCAAAGTTGTGTCCCGTTTGGTTGGTCCTCGGCTTGGTTTTAAATTAGTATCTAGAGGTTTGATGGTGTTAATGATGTTTTTTACGTGATCTTGTTTGGCTTGCCGCCTGGTTGTTTGGTGTTTTTGGTTGGTGAAGAATAGTGTTTTACTGGAGACGAAAGTAAACAACCTAATATCCTCATGGGGAGGGGCTTAAATAGTACAAAAGTCAACCAAGCTTTGCCTTAACTTAGATGAGTTAACAAGCATTACCTTAGAACCGCTGACTAGAAGGGAAATAAGACTAATCTTACCAAAACTAGAAAATTAACACTCAATATACCTAATTACCAAGCTAACCAGACTATCAGCACCAGACACGAACCACACCAAAACAAAATCCTAGCCACCACGTCATGGCGCAGGACCAAAATTTATGGAAAAAAAGTCCAAAATAGCACTTTAGAACAAAAATATTACTTATATTAACTTCCAACCAAAACTAATTCCTAAAATAACCTTCCGGGAGAAATCGTCTCTTCAAAAGATGATTTCATTAATTGTAGAAGTTGAAATCGTCTCTTCAAAAGACGATTTCACTTATTTCTGAGAAACTGAGAAATCGTCTTTTGAAAAGATGACTTTAGACTCTGAATCAAGCTGAACCATCGTAACATTTCAACACTTAGAATTTTCTTAAGTGTTGGGTAATAGGTGAAATCATCTTTTCAAAAGACGATTTCAATTTCAGCAATTTGTGAAATCATCTTTTGAAGAGACGATTTCTCTCAGAAGTGTTATTTTAAGAATTAGTTTTGGTTGGAGGTTAATATGAGTAATATTTTTATCGTGGAGTGTATGAGTGCCCCACTTGGAAAAAAATACCACCAAAAAAATGAACAAATATGCAAGCTCCTTCAAAAGAAATGCAGTATGCAATCTCACTTCAACCACTTCAGTACTTACTCTCACATCAGAACCGCCAAACTACATGCGAACGGTTCTGTAGGCTTAAACCTTGCCGCCGAGAGGATAAACCCAGAACACAAACAGGACAGCGGGAGAGGTTTATCCGGGCACACAGAGACAGCGAGAGAGGCTGGAGATAAAGGCGAGTGTTTTGTGCCAATTACACATGCTAGAGGCATGATATCAAGCGTCTCAAAAACATTTGAAATTCCTCGATTTGCAAACCTAACCCACCACCCAAGGATAGATCGTCGTGTTCGGTGGCGCAATTACAGAGCATGGACACTTGCCCCTCAAATTAGATTGCGCTTTGGGGGTTTGTCAATATATCGTTCTAGCAGTAGCCGCGGCGGATTTAGAGCTCGCTGCACTTTGGACACGAGCTCAAGCCCAGCTACTTATGTTGATGGCGAAGGAGGAGCAGAAGATGCCGAGGCGATGAAGCTGTTCGAGGTGAGTTGGTAATGAGTGTGTCGTTAAGCCGGTATTATTTGCATCTGCTGTTCTAGTATATGCAAGAAAAAATGTATTAGCGCCGTGAAGGATGGATAGAATTTTAATAGCTTTGTACTGTGATGAGCTGGACATGACGATTTTCCAGATAGGCACGTTGAACGGCTGCAGCTACTCGAATGATTACCTCGTAGTTTATGCAACAAGTAAGCTGTGTGGTTATGGATCAAATTTTGCATACGAGGCTCTCCCGTCCCCAGTTCTGTCTCTCGGCCCCCACCTTCCCTTCCCCCTGGAAACTGAAATCCAATGCGTAATGAGTTGTATGTTGGAACTCAACTTCATCTCATCAAACTGATTATAAACTTTTGTTTCTAAAGTTTGTTGTGTTTTCCTTTCCCTCATTCTTGGTTTGTATTTGGTCCGGAATTTTCTTACCGCACAGTGGAGGTATTGACTGTCACTGATTCCCTTTTTTATGACTGTTTACTTTTTTGTAATTTGCCGTGACACTCGATGTAATTCCCTGCTGCAATGGGAAGTATTTGGATGTCATCTCGCCCGCCGGTACATTGTACAGAACTTGCAGTGACTGCTGATCCGATAATATTATGCACCGTTCAAGATTCTTTTTTAGAAGGCTAATATATTCACTAATATACCTTTCCAGAAAATCAGAGATGCTGAAAGATCAAGAGTGGAGAAACTCGAGGAATTTGAAAACAGAGCCAATATACAACTGGAGAGGCAGATCATGATGGCCTCAAACTGGAGTAGGGCTCTGTTGACCTTGCGGGGGAAGTTAAAAGGAACTGAGTGGGATCCTGAAGATTCACATAAGATCGACTATAGTGAATTCTTAAGGCTTCTTAGCTCAAATAACGTTCAATACATGGAGTATTCAGACTTTGGTCAGAAAGTATCAGGTTGACAAGATTACAGCGTTAATGCTCCAATACCCTGATTCTTGACTTACTTCTTTCATCTTGAAAGTTTTAATTCTTTATATTCTAATTGATCCCAGCTGTGTATTTTAATGTAGTCTTTAGTAGGTTAGGTGGGTGGGTTGGGGGGTAGGATTTTTCATTTTCAGCTCATTTCTGTTGCTGATTATTCCTTACATTAAAGCTTATAATAATTTATTAAACAAGATGCCTGAACTGGTAGTTTGCAGTATTTTACTCTCATGATGTATGCACCGATATTGTATCTCTTAGACTCTGAAAACGTACTTTAGTTAGTTGTGCGAGTCAGTATGTGCTGTAGAGTTGAGCAAATTGGAATTTGATGACTACATGCCACTCCTCTCCTATATCTTATATGTGTATGTTGCAACTTGGAATCATAATCTTGTCTCCCGAGTCACCATTGATTGCTTCCAGCTTTCCCAAATGGCTCTTGGACATTTCATCTGTCAAATCATTCCAATTTAAATACTGCATATAGATTTTAGATTCTTAACAGAACTTCTGACATCCCTTGTTGTATTTTCTGCAGTGATTTTACCATATTACAAAGAGGAAGAGAAGAAAGGGAAAAGTTCAAGAATTAGTCCAAAAAAGTACATTGTATACAAACGTCATATAGTAGACAGAATGCCTGTTGACTGCTGGAATGATGTCTGGCAGAAGTTGCACCAACAGCTAGTGAATGTTGATGTGATTAATGTGAAGACTGTGCCTTCTGAGGTGTATTCTACTGTTGCTATTACAGTTGTATGGTCCATGAGGCTTTTTCTTGCTATAGGGTTTTATCTTTGGATTGATAGTGTCATGAGACCTATATATGCAAAGCGAATTCCTGGTAATGTTGGCAAAGGAAGCAAGAAGAAGAGACAGAAAGAGTCTCTCAAGAATGCATCACTTGGATCATTGGGCAAGAGCCGGTAAGTAGAATGGTAGCTTGGATTTTCAAAGTTAGTGTATGCCCTGCTTTATGATTGCCTGATGTAGATGGTTAGATTTTTTACCTTGTTCATACATCCTTTTATCCACATTGTCACACCTTGAGTTTTATAGAAAGGGACTCCAACTAAGTGTTGTTCAATGAGCCAGGGCGAAGTTCATTTCAGCAGAAGAAACTACTGGAGTCACCTTTGATGATTTTGCTGGGCAAGACTATATAAAAGAAGAACTCAAAGAAATTGTGCATATACTTAAGAATGAGGAAGAGTATAAGGAAAAAGGTATATATTGCCCAAAAGGAGTTTTACTTCATGGCCCTCCTGGAACTGGCAAAACGTTGCTAGCTAGAGCTATTGCTGGGGAAGCAGGGCTTCCCTTTTTTGCTGCTAATGGGACTGATTTTGTGGAGGTGAGTCATCATTGCTGCAGGGAATCACCTATCTAGTTGTGTCTAGCCTTTTGCTCTTTCTCCTCTTCTCTTTTTCTGTATTGTGTTGCTACTGTAGTAAAATATACCTGGTACAATGTGCACTGGGATATAACTAGATGTGCTGTCACAAAGCCTGCATCAATGATGTCTGTTATAATTAATCTAAATCTGCTGAATGTGATTTCACTGCCCATGGGTGGGCAGATAGTACTAGAAGTGTTTTTGACCGAGTGAAGTTGTTATAGTTACTATAAAGTCCCTGTTTGACAGTAAGCTTCTGCTTGTCAGTGGACACAGGAAATTTCAAAAATCCTCTAATTCTGGCTTAACTTGGCCCCACCTTGTAGACACAGGAAAGGAAATTAGTTTTAAAGAGACTGAAACTTGCGTTTAGGAGAAATGATAAGCTCCTCACCAAACGGGCCCCAAGTTGTAAAACGTGCTATAATTCCAAAATTCCTTCTTGATGCTTTCAGAAGCCTATACTTATCTCATTTACAAACAATTTGCTACTCTCTGTGTCACCCCAAATTTACATAAGAACTAAAACGAAATTCAACCAACTGCTTTTTTCTTTTATGAAGCGTGAATATGAGCTCAAGGTTCAATTCTTCACATAATATCATTGTTTCACTGTATAAATCTGTAAATTCCTTTCCTATATACTTTGTTTCAGATGTTTGCTGGGGTTGCAGCAGCACGTGTAAGAGATCTATTTGCCAGTGCCAGATCTTATGCACCTTCCATCATATTTATAGATGAAATAGATGCTATTGGCAGCAAACGTGGTGGACCAGACCTTGGAGGCGTAAGACTACTTCATGTTTTTGATATTCAATGAATTTTGACTTCTTAAAAGATGGTAGTCTTGCCAGAAAGTAAGGTGACATGTATTGCATTACATTTGCATCAAATGTTCCTAGACAAAATGCATGTTGTATACTGGATGACTGTTTGAATGGTGTTAGCCTTTAGTCTTATCATTTGATGATCTGACAGAACCTAAACATTGATACTGGTGCTAAATGATGTAAAATGACATGACTAGCCATTTTAGAGTAACTAAATACCCAAGGGTTTGCTGATTGCTGTGATTTGGTCATATCCCAATGGGATTAACCGTGGATTATTTGTGAAATTTTTTGTACTAGTATGGAGAATGCCAGAAATGGTCTACTTAGGGGGTGGTTGGTACAGGGGAAATGAAATGAAGTCGGTAAAGGAAATGCAGGGGAAACGAAAAGAGTTTCCCTGCTGATCGGCAGTCACTATAGTCGTTCTACAGCCACGGGTTACCGTTCAGTGGTTGCCAGTCACCGTCTAAAGTCCCCGGTCACTGGTCAAAGAGTTTTAGGGAAATGGAATGTTTTTCTCTTGGAAGAAACAAGGAATAAGTTGGAGGGTTTTAGGGGTAATCCCTTTCCCTATCATAAAAAGAGGGTAAAATGGCTAAGCGAACAGTCAGAAGTGAAATCATTCCGAGTCTCTGCAAACAAATGCCTTAATGTTTACCATCCAGTATAAAGTAAATGACAAAAATAGGAGGTTTAAATTATAATGAAATTGCTGACACACATCCATTTTGGCAAAAAAGTAAAAGAATATACCAACCTCGGTGGCTCGTCTGTAGTGAAAGGAGTGAAGAAGTCACCCATGGCCAAAAGTCCCTGGTTCAACACTCACTCATTGCTGGAATGATCTAAAAAATTTAAAATTGCAGACGTATTTGGGTCTGTGAAATCAGGAGATCATAAGAATACGTGAAACTGCACACCGATGTGTCATTTAAGTGGAGAATTATATAGAAGAATTCAGAAAGGATGATGAAATTCTGAAAAAGCATGCCAATTGGGCCAAAAACAAAGCTATGTCTGACATTGTCGTGTGCTTTTGACGTGTTGGAAATTGAATTATAGAAAATAGATAATCCAAATCGAATATATTTGATATATGATCTCATAGAGCCCAAGATGAAGAAAAGTACATGTGGATGAACATTTTTTCAAGACAACCTTATAATGATGCCACCATAGGCTGATGAGTTTTATTCGCTTCAGGAATCTTGATAGCCATTGAATGGATGAAAATGTCAAAAGAGTCTTTTTTGGTTCTGTCCACTTTTGGTTTTGCCCACCTTTGGTTCTGTCCACCTTAGGTTATGTTTAAACATTTCAAAGCATTCACTGTACTAAAACAGATATCTGTCCCTCGTTGTGATAAATATGATACAGTTGTTTGCTAAATAGAACTATTTGCTTGGTGAAGTCGATTCTGTTGATTTTTCTTGAAGTAAATTGCTACAAGAAGGACAAGATGATGCTTGTTTTCTGAGAGTGCATGTTATCCGGTGTTCTTGTCATACTTCGTTATGCGGACAGTCACTTTCAGGAGAAAATTTCTGTGCTGGCTGATATGTCATTGTGATTATAGTTTTCTGCCAAAGGCAAACCTTATGATGCTTGCTGTTATTCTTAAGCCCTAGTCTTCTCTTTTTGGTGGTCAATAATAGTTGATATTACCTCTTCAGGGTGGGGCAGAGCGAGAACAAGGCCTGCTTCAAATACTAACAGAGATGGATGGATTCAAAGAATCAACTGAGCAGGTATTTTTGTTTGGTTTATTATCACTGAAGCAAAATAGCCGTACAAGTAACTTGCATTAACTTCTAGTGAGGGCTCCTCAGGTGCTGGTTATCGGGGCCACCAACAGACTGGATATCCTTGATCCTGCTCTTTTGAGGAAGGGACGATGTGATAAGATAGTTAGAGTTGGCTTGCCTTCTAAAGAGGGTAGATTGGCTATCTTAAAGGTAGTCAATTTCCTTGCTCATTCAGATGCATTAGTTGGTTAATATTGATTCTTTCATTTTTGTCTTTTCTTCTTATTTTGTCTACCTTATCTTCCCTTCTTTAAAGGTGTGGGTGTGTATACAAGAGCTGATAGGATGATGCCCCTTTTTATGTGTATCATTCGATCTTGTGATTGCAATCTAATATAGAGAATCTAGACATCCTCATGAGCTTTTATGTCTACGGAAGTCTTCTAATGTGTCAAATATTTGGCATGCTGCATTGTAGGTTCATGCAAGGGATAAAAAATTTCGTTCTGAGGAGGAGAAAGATATTCTTCTACAGGAAGTAACCGAAATGACGGAAGATAACACAGGAGCAGAGTTGCAGAATATTCTGTAATTTACTCGTGCAAGTATTAGTTCGTTGTGATTTATCTAACTAGCACTGAATCACACTGAAAGCATGTGTCCTTCTTTCAGCAATGAAGCTGGGATTCTCACCGCTAGGAAGGATCAGGACTACATAACTAGAGTGGAACTCCTGGAGGCCTTGGATAGGGTAATATAACTGATTATGGATTAAGAGTAGTTCAGTTTTTCTGTCATTCATAGGATTGTATTCTCTGTTTTTGAACTTTTATATTTGAACTTCAGCAAAAAGGTACATTTAAAACTGGACAAGAAGATACGGTTCTCATTCCAGCAGAGATGACACTTAGACTGGCGTATAGAGAAGCAGCTCTAGCTGTCCTTGCATGCTATGATCCAGACCCCCTTCGTCCGTTTGTGAGGGTAGGATATAGATATTATACACTCTTGTAATTCTAGCCTGCAATATATTCTTTTTGCTCATATGTAACTCATATCCCTTTTCTGTTATAATATTATATTACAGACTCATATACAACGCATAGGTCACCGGCCAAACATAATATTTGCAAAAGCTCAAGGACGGGTGTTTGCGAAAAAGTCTGATTATGTGAGGGCTATAGTGAGAGCCTGTGCACGTAAGTTAGTCTCTGCGAGAGCCCGCAGTATGTTCATTTTTGGCGGTTTCCATGCTTCTTAGTTCTGAGCTTATGAAGAAGACTTCTATTCTTTCCTTTTACATTGTATGCTTCATTTTTCCTTGGATGGTTGGCCTCTACTTTGATAGAAAAGGTCTTGGCTGCTAGCAAGAACTGTTTTTGGGAGATACAAAAGGTGAAAGCTATTAGAAAAAAGAACTATATAAGAAAACGACTGAGCAGTGCCTGAAATCCAAGCATGGATTATGCGTGATTAAGCTAAAGCGGACAAACTGAAGAGCTTAGGTTTAGAACTGCGTGCATGAAATGATGTAACGATGTTGTAGAAGATTATAAGGACAATAATTAAGTTAGGGTCAAACAACACTTAATAATTGCTAAAAGCAAGGATGGGAAATTGCATAATATGTATGCCTACTGAATATTATCATGGGTGATAGAAATTCAGACTAGAACTTGTATTTGCCAAGCGCAGAATATATTTTTTAGTACAAAAGCACAATATATTTGTCGTTATAATGTAAGCACGTATTCTTTTAGTTATGTAGGTTTTTTCTTATTGTCTCCCGGAAAAAGCCTGTGTAAATAGAGCAGAGGTATGATTGATGCGTTTCTCAATGCTCTAAGTGAATGATTATCCTATCTATGTTCAGAACCTGAAATTATTACTTTGAACTATTTCAAGCTGGCACTAATTACTTTAGAAACGTGCTCAATTGTTTATTTTTCCTCCTTACGATATATATATGGTATTATACCCTAGAGAAAAAGATAACTTTATGTTTCTGACTTCTACTTGCATTGATTTAGAAAGTGAAATTGTCCAGATGGGGTGGCTTACAATTTTTTTTCTACTTTAATATAGCCTCCAATTTTCTAATGATTTCATAGGCAAGCTTTACCAAATTTCAATGTTTTTCCATTACAGCCAGGGTAATTGAAGAGGAGATATTTGGTATTGAGAACCTATGTTGGATTTCTGCAAATGCTGCATCAAGGGCTTCAGCAATGGCAGAAAAATTTATATTGCGGTCTGGAATGACTGCATTTGGAAAAGCATATTACAGGAATAGTCAGGATGTTGTACCGAATGTAAGCCACCCGCATCCTGTTGTCCAATTGAGTGCTTTCTTAATGATCTTAGCTGTGTTTTTTTTTAAAGTAAAAAAATGGAATAATTTGAACTCGTAAATAACAAATAACTTGATTCATGTATCGTTAAGATAGCTTGAAGCCAAGCTTGATGCACTGCGGGATGAGTATGTTCGATTTGGAGTTGAAAAACATGTGCATCACTGTTTCGCGAGTACCATGAAGCGGTGGAAAAAATAACTGGTAGCATTTGTGTTTCATCTTAACATCAGATTTTTGTGTGGTCACTGTTGCCGTAAAATTTCTGTTGGTCATTAATTGCTGCAATATTTGCAGTGGGGTAGAACTGCAAGGTTATCTCATATGCACTTGGCTAAGACTGTATATCATTGTTTTGGCAGATATTTTAATCAAGAAAGGACATATTAGTGCTAAACGAGTGTGGGACATATATAATACATCCCCTCGGATTCCCCAGGTAATCTCATCTTGGATAAATCTTATAGATTTATCCAAGATGCAGTATTGACTATTGAGTGCTTCTTTCATCATAGTTGTATCTGTTCATCGTTCTAGCCAACCGCACTCTTACTGTAATATTTGTTACTTTGTTAGCTGCTGAAAATATGCATGTGCTCGCTAAGTTTTTGCCAAATGTTTATAGGATCTAAGTATACTACACTGTTTCTTTCCTTCTGAATCTAACAGCAAACCTTCTTTATTTTGGCTTTTCTTTTGTGCCTGCTATAATCTCCGATACTTGAATTTTTTATTGTCACAGTTGATAACTTGCTGTAATTGTTGTTGGAACGTAATTTGCCTGATCCATTTTCCTCCTTTTATTTACCAATTCAGCTTCCAGTGCCCCCACTTGATGAGTATGGTGCCCTGATATATGTTGGAAGATGGGGAATTCATGGCATCTCTTGTCCTGGGAGGGTTACTTTTTCTCCAGGGTATGCCGGCTTTGCAACTTTTGGCGGTCCTCGTCCCATGCAGGTAAATTAATTAAATTTATTTCTAGTAGTATGATTACTCGAATCTAACTCACTCACTCGTCTGTTGTTCATGATTTCGCAGACGCAGTTCTTCCGTGATGATCTATTGGACGTTGTTGATGATATAGTGCACCAAAATCTAGAGGAGATAAAGAAGATAAACGATGACACAGAAGTGGAGGACAAACCAGTCGTGTTGATGGCCAGCCATTTCATATGAAGACTCTGGAAGATTACTCTTTTGTAAGAGGTGTTCTACTATGAATATTAGCTCTGATCTTTGAGTCTGACTTGACACACGATCTGCTTCTCCCCATTAAGGAAACCAATTATCTGTTTCACTGAACCTTCCATCCTTCACTGTAAATGAAACTTTTATTCTCCTTGACAACATCTCTGGATGGTCGGTTCTGTGCATGGTTTTATATCTCTGCGTGCAAGAATTTGCACAATGCTGGCTTGGTTGAGTATGTTATCCTTGCTTTCAAAGTGCTTACTTTTTTTGCAGGAGCATGATGAGTATTTACTTGGCGCTATCCCAACATCTGTGAAGGTACAAAAAGGTTTCTGAGAATGATAGCGAAGAATCAGTTTGGTGGCACGTGATGGACAGGGAGCAGATAATTTATTGAAAGAGAATGAAGTTCCTGGCTGAAGTATAATTCTCCTTGAGCCAATATCACATTTTTGTCAACGATATAAAGAGTTCTGAAACAATCTAAAGAGGACCTTGCAATCAGTTTTTTCTTTGATTAAGGTTGTGTATCAATTGGTATGAGGAAGAATTGGCAGCAGGTCATGTAGGTAATGGTGGATGTTTCTGCGGTTAGCAGAGTGTGACACTAGAACTCTATGCTCCAAAATAACCAGATATTGGATCAAGCTTATTTATTAATTAATTCATTCATAACGTCATGTGCCATTGTGCTCAACACTTTCTTTCTACGTAAGCAGGCATTGTACAACACTTTCATCTACATAAGAAGTCGATTCTTGATTGCCTTACTTTCTGTATATGAGCGAATCAATTATAAATGCTTCAGAGAGTTGCTTTTAGGTACTGTCATAGCTAGGCCCAGACGCTGAATATCAAATGGCCAGAATTGGCATCTTTTGGAGCAAGGGCAGAGGTGAGTACGTTAGTAGCTCGGCTCGACTTGAGAATCCATTAGGTACTCAAATTTTGACCAAAACAAGAGGCAGCTCGATTTGACGCATCTCGAGATAGATAGATGCTTACGGTTCAATTGTTGCAGTCGCTCTCAACCTTAAACATGTCACTGACATCTTCAGTCGATGGATTCAGAGTCGTCTTGGTATAGCTCAACCTGGACTTCAAGCTGCTGAATGGCTTACTCATGGGAATCTCTTTCGCTAATGCCAGATTGTTAATGCTCCAAATCCCTACACCTATAAAAAACATACAGAACGCTCCCGCCTGACGCTTGTTCTTTTCTTCACTCTTGCAGTCGCTCTTACTTGCTCCACTCTAAAGCTCCATTTCGCCACACAACCACCCGCCCGTTCGTTTTTAACTATTCGCATGGGGCAAATGTCGTATGATGGACAAGTGTTGTTTTAGTAGTGGTTATGAATTATTTTCCCCTCAAATTGATCCCATCCATTAGACACAGAAAGAGACATTAATCAATAATGTAGTAAAACATGTGTTTCAGTTTTTTTAAGCTGACAAACGAACGGTATAGTCAGCTCCACCCAGAAAACAACATAACCCCTAGTTCTTGTGCGGGCAATTGCTTGGTGAATCAGTTCAATTTCTGCACTTGTTTGTGTGAGTTTTTTCTGCTACAATCCCAACTAATACGTCAGGTAGGGTTGTCCATTAGGTTTGGTTAATTTGGTTATACCTGAACATCTAAATTATTTTGGTTATTTTTAAGCGAAATTTTTATCCAATTTTGTAATCCGGTTTTTCGATTATAACCGATTTTTTTCCGATTCGATTTTCGATTACATGTGTGAAAAATTCGATTAACCAAAAACCAATATATAATCTAAATAAACCGGTCTGGCTCCGCATCGTCTGACTCCTAAGTTGTCTCCTCACATTAACCTCTCTCTTTCTCGACTCTCATCTTCAGTCTTCTCAGTTCTCGCCGCCACGCCCCACCCTACTACTGCATAACCCTAAAAATTTAACTCGCGTATACACACACAATTCTCTCTCCGTCTCTACCTTGAATTGAATCTTCCTCTTGTCGTGGTCCTCAAGTCCGGTCGGACCAGTCCTCCTTGTCGTGTCTGCATCTTGCTCGATTACTTCTCCTTGGTGTTGTTGGTCAAGGATATCTGTCTGGTGACCAGGTACATAATAATAATTAGGGAAAATTCACAATATACCCCTGTTTTCTTTCGTAATTCACAATATACCCCTGTGATTTTCGTAATTCACTTTAACATAATTAAATGTTGTCCAAAATTGATGAAACTTTACATGGACGATGCTAAAGTGTTATATTTTGGTCCATTTCAAAATTTGAAGTTTTTTAAGCTCACATGTGACCTGTGGGACCCAGAACATTGACTGCTCATTGGGTCCCACAGATCACATGTGACTTAAAAAACTTCAAATATGATATTGGACCAAAATATAACACTTTAGCATCATCCATGTAAAGTTTCATCATTTTGGACAACATTTAAGCATGTTTAAATTTGAATTACTAAAACCACAGGGGTATTTGTGAATTACGAAAGAAATAGGGGTATCTCGTGATTTTCCCTAATTTAATACTGGAAGCACATGTATATACTACTTACATACTACTTCCTCCGTCCTGAATTGACCATATTGTTCACTATTTGGACATGTCGCTTGACTTCAATATTTAACATATAAGATAAAATAATTTTTAAAATTTAAATTTTGTAGTTATTACTTACATGACGGTCAATTCAGGATGGAATGAGTAGTAAATATTAATATTATATAATATATGTAAATCCTCTCATGTAATGTCTGTGTAAGGTAGGACTAGAAAAATTATGTAAGTGTTTGAGTCGGTGTTATTTGATTTGCACTTGTGACACCCTAGGCATGTGCCTATAATTATCAAAAAAAAAAAACATTTGGGGATTTGATGATCTTATTATTTGAGTAGCATCTGCCTACATCTATCAAGAATCTCGATAGTCTTTATAGTATTTTTGTTTCTTCCACACAATAGGCTTGGTATTCTACAACGTTTTTGACGTGGAAAGATGGATTGAGGTGACATGATGAAGTTGAACTATTTGTCAACTGAAAATGCGATTGGAGATAATTTTCCAGAACTCTGGAACTTCGCTCTTCTCTATCTAACTTGAGCATCCTTAAGTTGGACATCTGACCATTGCATCCAAGAATCCAATATGCGGACTAATGGTGGCCACGGGTCCGGTTCCACCGGTTCCGGTTCCACCGGTTCCGGTTCCGGAAAATGTGTATTCGTATTCGGAACCGGTCTGGGCGGTTCCGGTCCCGGTTCCGGTTCCGGTTCTGAAATCTGGATTCGCTTCGGATTCGGTCAAAAAACCGGTTCCGGCCGGTTCCGGTTCTAATCGGTTCCGACCGGTTCCGGAGCGGTTCCGGAAAGATTCGATAGGCTCCAGTTGCTTCGTTTTAGCTCCGATTTGAGATCCGTTTGAGCGCACACATTGCTCTTTTCATCCACTTTACTCCAAGATAGGTTATTCTTCAAGTTTATAATCTTAAATATGTAAGAAACAAAGACTTAGGAATTTTTATTGAATTTACAAAAAATAAGAAACAAAGAGAATTTTATTATATGATTCACTGCCTCATTAAAACCTTATTAGGTAAAAACCCATTGGGAAAACCCTAATAAGGAAAAAGAGTACAACTATTTTCTTCAGAGGAGCGCGCGCCCGAGACCCAAAACGACGTCGTTTTGGCCCGATTCCAACGGTAACTTCAACCGGTTCCGTGGCGGTTCCTGTTCCGGTTCCACCGGTTCCGGTTCTCGGTTCCGGTTCCCGGTTCCGAATCCGACTACGGTTCCAGGCGGTTCCGGTTCCGGGCCCGGTTCGGGCCCGAATCTCAAAACATGTATTCGTATTCGGAACCGGCTGAGGCGGTTCGGTTCCGGTTCCGGTTCCCACCGGTTCCCGGCCGGTTCCGGTTCAATCGGTTCCGGGTAGAACCACCGGTTCCGGGTAGAACCGGACCCGATGACCACCATTAATGCGGACGGAGTTTCAAATTAGGATATAACAGGTACAACTAAACTAAACTAAAATCAGACTGGGTAATAAATAATAATCCCACAATTCTGGTTAAACACTTAATTGTAACACTTAGCGGGTCAATAATTCCGGCATTCTTCATCGTTTCTTTCTCTCAACGCTCCATCGCAGACTGAGCTTTCACCGGCGTTCTAGATTTTTCTTCTTCAAAGCTTGCAAGCTTCTACTGCAGGTTCTCCTCGACGACAACCGTCGTCGCATTTCTCCTTCTCCCCCGGTTTCTTTGGATGCTCCTTTTGTCGCTGAACTTGGCCATTGACGCAGGCTTGCTAGCTTTAACGGGTGGTTGTTATCGACGAAAACCTTCTCGTCACTCGGAAGCCTCGACAGTCACATTACATCGACGATAACCGCACCAGATTTCGTCCTTCCATGGTAATTCCCGTTCCCTAATCGGCTAATACTGTTGACTTCGATTGTGTATATTGTTTGAACTCTGTATGTCCGAATTAGAGGAAGGAATTTTGTGAGGTTGTATTGATGTTTCCCGTCGAATTTGAGGAAGCAGTTTGTGAGGGCGTACTGAATTTTTGATTTTGATATGTTCTGAAGCTTTGTGTTGTTGCCCGTCGATTTGAGGTCACAAATAGCTTCTGAGTGCGGCGACCATTGTGCACTCTGAAACTGGATACGATATTGCACGTTAATTTGAGGTCACCTGTGCTGAAACTCGATATGATGTCAGCTCTGGTGCACCATCCCATATACACTACTGTGCGCCATGGTGGCTGCTAGTCTGTGCTGAAACTCGATTTGATCTCATATAGAAGGGTGCTCATCATATCTCAATGTTGTCCCACCCCCAGACTATCATACAACCACCAGCCATTGTTGCCTTGCCATCATGGCAGTCGCTATGGTGCACCATCCCATATTCACTAGAAGTGGTGACATTTATGGCCATTGCTATATATGTTGCAATCCAATAGCACCATGGCGGCTCTGTGGGTGCCATTTGACAATCCTGTGTGTTTTATATTTATTTAATTGGCTTTGTCATTGAATTGCTTAAGTGAAGCTTGTGATTAGGTTATTATCTAGATCTTTATTTTAAGTCTTATTTGCTTCGTTTGAGAATCTATCAGCTGCTGTGTTGATGAGTTTGCTAATAAGTTTCTCATGATGAAAAATAATGGTCACACTATATAGGTGAGAGGATGCGGGTGAACATATTTCTCAATATGCAGCTCAGTTTGCTTTGATGTTTTCTAGATTATGGTCATTATCATTGCCACTTGAGTAGGAAAGCTTATAGTGGCAAGAATGGTTCTTCAAAATGCTCATTTTCTCAAAATGTCCCTCTCAACATGCTCATGTCGCCAAAAGCCAATATTTTATTTTTTGCTTCAAGCACTCCACTCCTTCCTTGTCACCTTCACTGTCCGAGTCACTACCTCTAGATGCCACCATAGCCCAGATCGTTCTCAAAACATCCAATTTCCAGACCTTGACAAAAGCCCTCCGCGAAAACCCCTCATTCCAATGGTCCAATGACTTGGTTGATAAGATTCTCAAGCGCCTATGGTTCCATGGACCAAAAGCCATTCAATTCTTCAAAGCATTAGACCGCTTCCACCCACAGTACTCCCACTCTCTCTCATCATTTGACCATGCAATTGACATTGCTGCACGATTACGTGATTTCAAGACCCTTTGGACTTTGGTTGCAAGGATGAGGTCACGGGGAATTGGCCCAAGTCCTAAGACATTTGCAATTATCATCGAGAGATATGTTGGCCTTGGAAAACCAGATAGAGCAGTTAAGATCTTCCTGTCTATGCATGAGCATGGCTGTCTTCAAGATTTGAATTGCTTTAATACCTTACTTGATATACTGTGCAAGTCAAAGCGTGTGGAGAAGGCACAAAATCTGTTCAAAATTTTTAGGGGAAGGTTTAGGGCTGATGTAGTTAGCTACAACATACTCGCAAATGGATGGTGTTTGATTAAGAGAACACCAAAAGCTTTGGAGGTTTTGAAGGAGATGGTGGAGAGAGGGTTACATCCAACAATGATAACTTATAACATAATGTTGAAGGGTTATCTTCGAGCTGGGCAAACTAAGGAAGCTTGGGATTTCTTCTTGGAAATGAAGAAGAGGAAATGTGAGATTGATGTTGTTACTTATTCAACTCTTGTTCACGGATATGGAGTTCTTGGAGAGATTAAGAAGGCCAAAAGGGTGTTTGATGGGATGATTGATGATGGTGTTCTTCCCACAGTTGTCACTTACAATGCTTTTATCCAAGTCCTGTGCAAGAAAGATACAGTGGCTAGTGCTATGTTAGTGTTTGAGGAGATGTTGAAGAAAGGCTATATGCCTAATTTGATAACATATAATGCGTTGATTAGAGGGCTGTGTCATGTAGGAGAGATGGAGAATGCAATGGAGTTGTTGGGTCGAATGAAGGATGACGGGTGTGAACCGAATGTGCAGACATATAATCTTTTGATCAGGTACTACTGTGATGCTGGTGAGATCGAGAAGGGTGTGGAAGTGTTTGAGAAGATGAATCAAGGTGAGTGTTTGCCGAATCTTGACACGTACAATGTCTTAATTAGTTTGATGTTTGTGAGGAAGAAATCTGAGGACTTGTTGCTTGCTGGGAGGCTGTTGGTTGAGATGGTTGAAAGAGGGTTTCTGCCAAGGAAGTTCACATTCAACCGTGTATTAAATGGGCTGTTGTTGACTGGTAACCAGGAGTTTGCGAAGAAGATACTGAGAATGCAGAGCAATCCGGGACGCCTCCCCCGACATTTCAAATTGTGATAATGAGGTTGCATACCTTGACAAATTGAGGATGTGATTTCAAATCTTGTTTTACTAACCTGGAGTTGTGTTTTCCCTTCCTCTGTACCAGATTGTAGTAGTATTTACTTCTCTCAATTGCAATATAGATTTTTAATTTTGTGGCATGATTTCTTCATCTAATTGTTGTAGTAATGCATTATGATGAATAATCACTTTACCATATGAATTAAGAATTCATATCAGTAGCAATGCTTCTTGCGTTTTGTTTCTCCCACCGGTGGATATGGGCAATTTTCACGTCCTAAAGGTGTAGAGGTGCTTGCCCTATTTACACACTTTGAAAAATCATGATTTGTTCGACGTTCGTGAGATGGAAATAAGAGGATCCGTTGATCGATGGTTGACAGAGAATTTCGGCAGTGGAAATTCATATTCAAGTTTCAACCGTATCTAATGAGATGTTGTTGACTGACAGCCAAGATGATGATACATTGAGGATGTATTTTCATATTTGAAGCTCTGTTCTTCCTTCCTCTGTAACTTTTTGTAATGTTTATTTCCCTCGGCTACAACTACAATGTAAACTTTATGCGTTTGTTGGAGAATTTCACCGTCCACTTCATGTAGTAATAAAGAATTATTGCAGTAGTGTATGTTAATCAAATTGAACCGTCAAAGACCTGTGCTGGCAGTGCTCTAGTCAAACCAACGGATGTGTCTACAAATGTGCTCGTAAATTTTATTCTGGGTGCATGTTTAGTTTGAATAGGTGTACGAACTGCAATTATTTAGCGTTTACTGGACATGACTATAGACCACGGTTACTTGCGTTGTTGCGACAATGCTGCTCGATTTGCTAGGTTTTCAGGTCATGCAAACACAATCATTTGGTGGGGGCGGTTAAACCCAGAAAAGAAGCTCACACAGAAATGCAAATTGACAACACAGCGAAAATAATCATCATACAACTGGAATCATGAGAAGCAGCAGTAATTGACACAATAACATATTCTGCAACACAGAAAGTAAAGGGGCTCTCAAGTCAACTCTGATCATGTCATAGCACGCACTCGGGCTTATTTTGAACTTGTGGTTAGCATGTTGCAGAAGTGGATTCAAGAGATTTAGGATGATGATGACCCAGGGCTGATGAACTCCGCGATTTTTCTCCAACAACTTCAGTCTTCTGGATACGCTCATGAGTATGGACATCTCCTTCAATGGTCACAGCTATGGACTTCTCGCCGTGTGGGCCTCGAACCACTTCAGCTTCTTTAACTTTCATCTTACCGTCGATGTCTATGTCATCAGATTCTCTAACAACCTTGTTCTTTCTCCATTTGATGAAGTAACATACAGCTACAGGCAATAATGCAAGAGCAATAAGACCAGCTAGAGGTACCAATACCAGAACAATGATGACAGTGCCGCTGTGGGCCATGTTGATGATCAAGCCAGAAAAACTTATGAAGTGATGATGATGGTGTATACAACTGTTAAGCTTTTAGTAGGAACGAATGTCTGAGATGGATGTACAGTTTTGTGTTCTCCGGTTTTTATAGATTTTGGTTTGTAGGCAGTCATACTAGTGGCTATTTGATTGATTACTCAAATGCCCGAAATTGCTTGCCAAGCTTTCATATACTTGTCTTTCATGCTACGATAACACCAGCTAGGCCATAAACAATTGGCATTCCATCGAAGCATTAGCATTGTTTGAAGGAGACTTTTCCCCAGCTTTACAATCAAACAATAAGGGAGTTATAGCATATCCTTGCTTCTACATTCACATCCAAATCCAAATCCAAATCCAAGACCGACTATAAGGCTTCAATCTTCAAGGAGAGATGAAAACCAGTTACTAGCAAGCTGCAGCTGATGGCCAAATCAAGATCACTTGGCATAAGAACGTAGCCCAAAACCTTGGAGGGATTGACCGGACAACTTGCAACAACAATACAACCAAAATCAGAAGAGGCAGGACCCTTGAATTACTCTGACTCGAAGATAAACAACACTCAACTGACAAATCATTGGAAAAGACAAATATTCAAACTAGGAATAAAAACTTCCCGCATAAAGAAAAGCCACACTAACGAAGTACAAAACCAACTACATACAAAACCCAGTTCATGGGCTCACCAATTAAACTTAAAACATACTTAAAAAGAGGACAAGAAGGACAGAAAATCTTAGATAGCAGCATTTTGAGAAATACCAAGTATAATTCAGATCAAGAACCTTCAGAAGGGAAACCCTTAGTTCCTGTTTAGGTTCTATCTATAAATTCAATATGTAAATTGTCGTTTGCGGGGAGAAGATTTTGACCATATATTTAAATTGAGGCTTCATAAAAGAAAAGTAAACAAAGCCCATCAGCTCCGAAGACCGAAGAAGTATCATCCCATAGGAAATTACAGCAAAATTATAGTAGTTCCTATCCTAGAACAAAACTATGTACTTCCACTGTAATTATCTCTCTCGACAAAAATGTTTTTGCATCCTTTACAATCCAATCTTTTTGATCAGTAAACCGCTAGCCGGTAGGAAGGCGAAATGAGAGAAAAAAACAAAAGAATGTTACATTTGAGATCCCTATTTGTTGCACCAGGTGGCTGCTCCTTGTCCTAGCTAACAGAATAAAACCTTTGTAATCGGGATAAAGTGATAGAAAGGAAGAGGATAAGAAGGGATCAGAAGTCACAGTTTCAAAAAAATTTTGATCCGACATCAGTCAGATCAGATCTTCAGGTCAGTGTTTTAATCTCTCAGGAGAATTGCAAGCCTACCACCAGATAACAAACTCCAGTATTTTCCAAGCCTCTCATTTTCTGCTCCAACATATATTAAGACAAGTGACCTCGGCCACCATGATAATGCACATCTTCTTCACCTTCTGTGTCACTGTCAGAGAAAAGATGCATCAAAACTATCTCATTCCAAACATCAGGAACTCCTGGGAGACACCAGTGACTACAATCATCCACAGTTTGAAGGAGGTTCCAGGGACCCACGTGCGCATCACTCCGGTAAGCAGACAGGAGAGTTATTCGCAGAATGGTGACACGTGCTGTCATGTTTGCCACAACTTCCATGATATCATCTGTGAATCCGCTCTGGTAACTCCCTTCCAATTCTGACATTGGGTATTGGGTCACAGTGCACTGTGAACGGGATTTATCACTGAGTTTCAAGGGAAAACAAGAAAATATATTACTTATCGCCGAGTTCTTCTAAGCTATGGTTTCTGGACAAAGGAACTGGAGGATTTCTCACATCACATGGAGACATGAATTGGAGAGTCTATGACTAATCTAACACAGCATGTAAGATTGAAGAATTCAGGAGTTACCTCCAGTGTGATGGCTCGAAGGTGCGGAAGAAAACATGAGTCCTATTGGTGTCGACTGAGTTTTCCACCCATGATGCCCATGTTTGTAGCGCTCTTCTGAAAGCTTCTCTGATTGGCAATCCAAGCTTCAATGAGCCACCTATTTGAAAATAGCAACCCCTGTTAGCAAGCAGGTTGCAGAAAAAAATTTAGTGAGCCTGAAACTTTATATTCACTTGCAAATAAATATATCATTCTGAAATTTGTATTAGATCATAAGCAAGTAGCTGGACAGAATTCCGAATTAAAATGTGACGATGCTAGTTACTACTGTATCTGTATTCATTGTTCTCAAGTCAACAAACTGCAACATCAGTAGAGTCATGACACTGTGTGTGGGGTTCCTAGCATCTGATAAGATCAAATATGTATACTTATCTACAAAACAGATCCTACAGGTACGAGTATAATAACAAATTTATAAGATATTGGGGTTCCATTTTGTTCCTTCTTTCTATTTAATGAATCCTTGGCCACCAGAAATGCACTGTGGACTTTACTTTAACATACAGCAATACAGAACAAAAGGCTCTATAAAATCAGTTTCTGCAGGTATCAGCCACAAATATTGTGAACTCAACACGACCTTATTTGGGGTATAAATGCAATAGAACCACAATGAGAAAATGGTGATGTTTATGGAGAGATAACCGGACATCTTCCACTTATTCTCATTTTACAAGGTAAATCAATTAATAAAATCAATTCCTCAAAAATGCCACTCAAAATGACTTCCCTTTAGTTCCCACAGATTTTCAGCTGAGTACACGTTCCCAGTAGTCAACAGTTAGAAAATCTAGAAGGTTTCCTTCAAAACTCCTCACTAAAAAGTTAAATATAGCTATTTAGATGAGAAAACCCCAATAGAATGTCATCCATATTTTCCGCCTAAACTACCAAATAAAAGGAGCTTTCGATAAATTCCCAGGGAAACACTAGAGTTAATGGATTCATGAAAAGGACCAGTGGAGAGACAGTAATACTGAACTGTGCAATTTACATAGTTCTAATACTTGAGAAGGAAGCAAAAGGGTACGTTCTCTGAAAGGATGGATACTCACTTTGCCTTCTCTATAAACAAGCACTTCATATTCATACATCCACAAAAAATGCAGATACTCATCAACTAAAATTTTTAAGTACACAAAGAAATGGGAAATCAGAAACTTACGCTTCAAACAGTTTAGATGGAACCCACCAATGTCCTGTGTTAAATATGAGAACATCAGTATGAACCCATTTGTGACTTATGTCATCCAACTTATCTAGCTTGAGGGTTGATTTCACTCTCTTAGGAGCATGCCGTGGAGCCAAACCAGGTCGAACCAGGAATACTGAGCGGAAGAACTCAACTGTAATATTGAATGAGCTGAATCTAACACCCAAGTATCGTATTGTTTTTGATATCTGGTTCCCACTGACTTCATACACACTACTCTTATCTTCCACCCCATTCATCAGCAGACATACCATAGACTCCCATTGTGTTCTACTCATAGAATCTCCCACAAAACTGATCCGTTGACCACGGAGCTTCTCTAATAAAGCAGTGGATTTAAACCGTGAAATACTGCATTTTCCAGGCTGCCACCTCCACTTGAGGTAATCCGCATCTTCCCTTCCATTAGCCAAACAGTTGAATCCTTGTTCTACAAATGGGCACTCTGAAGAATTGTACAATGGGTAACTCTCGTCCCAGACCCATCTTCCATCAGAAACATTACAATATTTCCAAGAACCATTAGCTTCGGATACACTATACCCAAGAAAGGCCTGCCTATTGTGACTTGGGAAAACATAGAAGTAACCACAATAGATCGCTAATATGAAGGTAACCAGAGGTCCAAGTATGATGAGCAGATAGAAACCCCGAGAGGCCCTATGGTCTGAGGTGTGGATATCACGATTGGGAGCTTCTTGGTTGTAATTAAATCTTGGACTTGAACCGTTAGTCGTTCGACGGATAGATGTACTCCTACTCAACGATACGTTCCTACTTGAAGAGCTCATTCTCTCAGTGTTCCATACCACCTAAAAGAATGAAACCCAATCCCACAACCATGCTGTCATGCCATTGATCCCGGGAAATGCAGTAATTAATAAAACAGACCAAGATACCGCCAGAGAAACTCCAACTAATCAAATGTCAGAAGCGCAGGTTGCAATCGATACATCCATCCAAGATTTCAGTTAACAGATCCGATAAAATCAGAAGCTAAGAACACCCCAATAATAATCGGTGAAATCGATACAAAACTTCACGCCCTCAACCAGAATAAAGAGGCTTCAGTCGTTAATCGCCCGATAACAAACAATCCCCAGATAGATGTAAGTATAAGCAAACGGAGAGTTCCCGAGACATGTAAATGAACCCACTTAATCGGCAAGAAATTTGGAAGTTCGATCTCACCTCGTAAGCGTATCAGAAACCGAGAAAACCCAGAACAGGAGGCGGAGATTATTAAAGAAAAAACTAGGAAATGCTGGATTGAGAGAAGAGAAGCGTCGATTCATATAATATAGAAGAAGATGGGTGCCAGATAGATAGTAGATTAGAAGCTTGTTGGGGAAAGAAATCAACAGAAATCTCTGTTGCAGAGATCGACAACCCAACAACAGGTGGAATGTACGAGTAATATAACAATTGGAGAAAGCGACAGATTTGTGAGCCTACGGGAAGAGATCAGTGTTTTATTTCGGACAGGGAAAGAGATGAAGCGATAATACATGCCGGAGTCTGGTTTGTGACATTGCTGCGCAAGCGCTGGAGACCAAAAAATCAGACCCGAGTAATAAGTTTAGCAAGCAACTAGAAAATTAGTTATGGACGATAAAGGTGATATCGGGCGATGCGCTAGCGATCGTGTTTATAATCTGTTATTAATTGTTAATTATAAGCAATAAATGCACTTTGGCGATATAAAAACTGAACTCGTACGCTCAGTCGTGTTTTCACTTCGCACAGTCGGAATTTTAAAAAACTTTACGATCTTGCCCCTATTAATATCTTTCATAAATTACTATATTAACCACAATTTATAACATATTACGAGGTGACCCCAAATTTCATTACGCACAGTCGGAATTCCAATACGCTCAGTCAGAAAATGACCAATTTAGGGGCTAATGTAGGCAAAATTTATTAAAAGCGGTTCGAAAAAAGCAAAGAAGGATTCCGAAGTACTTATATAAGTAAAAAAATATACCATAAAAATTATCAGCAAAGTATACCATGACAAAGTAGACGAAAATACGAACGCGTCGGCGCAAACGGATCGAAAAACGGACCTATAACGAAGAAGATATGGCAATTTTAAGACCGGAACTCGGCGCAGGCGCCGGTAATAAAGAAGACCGCGCGGGCGCCGGTAAATAAGACCGCGCGCGGGCGCCGGTAAAAAAGACCGCGCGGGGCGCCGGTAATGAAGACCGCGCGCGGGCGCGCGTCATTCTTTACCGGCGCTGGCGCCGGCCCTTCCTTACCGGCGCCTGCGCCGAGTTCCTGTCTTAAAATTGCCATATCTTCTTCGTTATAGCTCCGTTTTTTGATCCGTTTGCGCCGACGCGTTCGTCTTTTCGTCTACTTTGTCATGGTATACTTTGCTGATAATTTTTATGATATATGTATTATTTATTCTTAAGCACAACATTAACTATCATCGACGTCTTGTTTGAAATTGCCTATCAACCACTAATTACATGTCCGTTGAAGAAGAATCTATTTGAAATTCATTGAAATTTTCTATCATTTCCACCAATTTCACGTCCATTGACGAAGAATCTATTTGAAATTATCAAAATTTCCTATCAATATCAATATTAACTATCATTAACTTCTTATTCCATAGTAAAATAATCAAGCATGTTCTATTCTAATTAACAGATGAATTGGACACTAATATAAATAGTTAGATGTATCGACATTAGCTATCATCGATGTCTTGTTCGAACTTACCTATCAATTCCACTAAATTCATGTCCATTAAAGAAGAATTTATTTGACAATCATCAAAATTGCTCAAAAAATGTCATCGTTGAAACATATTTTCAATACTTCAAAAGCGAGATCGGTTTGTCGTCGGAGATTGCTCAAAGAATGTCATCTTTGAAACATATTTTCAGTACTTCAAAAGCGAGATCGGTTTGTCGTCAAAAATTGCTTAAAAAATGTGTTTTTTATAACAAATGAAAATGTATACATCTTTGAAACATCTTTGAAACATATTTCAATACTTCAAAAGCGAGATCGGTTTGTCGTCAGAAATTGCTCAAAAAATGTTTTTTATAACAAATGAAAATGTATACATCTTTGAAACATATTTTCAATACTTCAAAAGTGAGATCGGTTTGTCGTCGGAGATTGCTCAAAGAATGTCATCTTTGAAACATATTTTCAATACTTCAAAAGCGAGATCGGTTTGTCGTCAGAAATTGCTCAAAAAATGTCATTGTTGAAACATATTTTCAATACTTCAAAAGTGAGATCGGTTTGTCGTCGGAGATTGCTCAAAGAATGTCATCTTTGAAACATATTTTCAGTACTTCAAAAGCGAGATCGGTTTGTCGTCAAAAATTGCTTAAAAAATGTGTTTTTTTATAACAAATGAAAATGTATACATCTTTGAAACATCTTTGAAACATATTTTCAATACTTCAAAACTGAGATCGGTTGTCGTCAGAAATTGCTCAAAAAATGTTTTTATAACAAATGAAAATGTATACATCTTTGAAACATATTTTCAATACTTCAAAAGTGAGATCGGTTTGTCGTCAAAATTGCTCAAAAATGTCATCGTTGAAAATATTTTCAATACTTCAAAAGCGAGATCGGTTTGTCGTCGGAGATTGCTCAAAGAATGTCATCTTTGAAACATATTTTCAATACTTCAAAATCGAGATCGGTTTGTCGTCGGAGATTGCTCAAAGAATGTCATCTTTGAAACATATTTTCAATACTTCAAAAGCGAATCGGTTTGTCGTCAGAAATTGCTCAAAAAATGTCATCGTTGAAACATATTTTCAATACTTCAAAAGTGAGATCGGTTTGTCGTCGGAGATTGCTCAAAGAATGTCATCTTTGAAACATATTTTCAATACTTCAAAAGCGAGATCGGTTTGTCGTCGGAGATTGCTCAAAAAATATGTTTTTTTATAACAAATGAAAATGTATACATCTTTGAATCATATTTTCAATACTTCAAAAGCGAGATCGGTTTGTCGTCAGAAATTGCTCAAAAAATGTTATTTTTTTTATAACAAATGAAAATGTATGCATCTTTGAAACATATTTTCAATACTTCAAAAGCGAGATCGGTTTGTCGTCAGAGATTACTCAAAAAATGTCATCTTTGAAACATATTTTCAATACTTCAAAAGCGAGATCGGTTTGTCGTCAGAGATTGCTCAAAAAATGTGTTTTTTATAACAAATGAAAATGTATACATCTTTGAAACATATTTTCAATACTTCAAAAGCGAGATCGGTTTGTCGTCAGAAATTGCTCAAAAAATGTTTTTTTATAACAAATGAAAATGTATACATCTTTGAAACATATTTTCAATACTTCAAAAGCGAGATCGGTTTGTCGTCAGAGATTGCTCAAAAAATGTCATCTTTGAAACATTTTTTCAATACTTCAAAAGCGAGATCGGTTTGTCGTCGGAGATTGCTCAAAACAATAGTTCTATTGACGATCTACTACTAGACTGCAAGAGCGATGAGGAAAGACTAAAGAAGATCAAGACTTCAAAGTGTGCAGTAAATGATGACGACAAACATGAACTACTTCATATTGACGATCTTCTACTAGACTGCAAGAGCGATGAGGAAAGACTAAAGAAGATCAAGACTTCAAAGTGTGCAGTAAATGATGACGACAAACATGAACTACTTCATATTGACGATCTTCTACAAGACTGCAAGAGCGATGAGGAAAGACTAAAGAAGATCAAGACTTCAAAGTGTGCAGTAAATGATGACGACAAACATGAACTACTTCATATTGACGATCTTCTACTAGACTGCAAGAGCGATGAGGAAAGACTAAAGAAGATCAAGACTTCAAAGTGTGCAGTAAATGATGACGACAAACATGAACTACTTCATATTGACGATCTTCTAATAGACTGCAAGAGCGATGAGGAAAGACTAAAAGATCAAGACTTCAAAGTGTGCAGTAAATGATGACTACAAACATGAACTACTTCATATTGACGATCTTCTACTAGACTGCAAGAGCGATGAGGAAAGACTAAAGAAGATCAAGACTTCAAAGTGTGCAGTAAATGATGACGACAAACATGAACTACTTCATATTGACGATCTTCTATTAGACTGCAAGAGCGATGAGGAAAGACTAAAGAAGATCAAGACTTCAAAGTGTGCAGTAAATGATGACGACAAACATGAACTACTTCATATTGACGATCTTCTACTAGACTGCAAGAGCGATGAGGAAAGACTAAAGAAGATCAAGACTTCAAAGTGTGCAGTAAATGATGACAAACATGAACTACTTCATATTGACGATCTTCTACTAGACTACAAGAGCGATGAGGAAAGACTAAAGAAGATCAAGACTTCAAAGTGTGCAGTAAATGATGACGACAAACATGAACTACTTCATATTGACGATCTTCTACTAGACTGCAAGAGCGATGAGGAAAGACTAAAGAAGATCAAGACTTCAAAGTGTGCAGTAAATGATGACGACAAACATGAACTACTTCATATTGACGATCTTCTACTAGACTGCAAGAGCGATGAGGAAAGACTAAATAAGATCAAGACTTCAAGTGTGCAGTAAATGTCTATTTTTTTAGTTTTAAACAGTAGGGATTTTCCATATACACTAACATTGTCTATCATTTCCACCGATTCCACTAATTAATTCATTTTGACAACTGATGGCCGAATTGCATTCCACAATCCTCAAATGACTAACATGAAAACCCTAATTGGAGGGTAAATGGTACAACTTATTCGACACATGCATCATTTTAAATCCCAGAACAATTAACAATTCAAATGACTAACACGAAAACCCTAATTGGGGGGTACATGGTAGAGGAAAAGAAGAAATCTGATACATTTTGACAGGAGAAGTGAGAGGATGAACAATGGCGTTAGGAATTAGTCTAGGTTTTAGTGCTAATTGTGGGTGCGTTAGCCCTTTAGTGTATCATGATTCTCGTGGATTCTATTTAGTGAATTCTTTTAAGAACAACGAGATCGATTTGTCGTCGGAGATTGCTCAAAAAATGTCTTTTTTAAAGACATTTAATTGTCATCTTTGAAACATATTTTCAGGACTTCAAAAGCGATTTTACTTCGGAATTACATACTTCGACAACTGATGCCCGAAATGCATTCCACAATCCTCAAATGACTAACATGAAAACCATAATTGGAGGGTAAATGGTACAACTTATTCGACACACGCATCATTTTAAATCCCAGAACAATTAACAATTCAAATGACTAACACGAAAACCCTAATTGTGGGTGCGTTAGCCCTTTAGTGTATCATGATTCTCGTGGATTCTATTTAGTGAATTCTTTTAAGAACAACGAGATTGGTTTGTCGTCGGAGATTGCTCAAAACGATGTTTTTTTTACAAATGAAATTGTATACATCTTTGAAACATATTTTCAATACTTCAAAAGCGAGATCGGTTTGTCGTCGGAGATTGCTCCTAAAAGGTTTTTTTATAACAAGTGAAAATATATACATCTTTGTAACATACTTTCAGGACTTCAAAAGCGATTCTATTTCGGAGTTTCATTTTCAAACAACATTGTTCGCACGTCATTTCTCATAATGTTACAACTTATTCGACACACGCATCATTTTAAATCCCAGAACAATTAACAATTCTGTTGACTACCAGTACATGAAATCCAAATGTGTTTGCACTAATCAAGTCGGGGGACGTCGTCTCCTCGTACTAGCCCTGTAGCATGTATTGTGTTCCCTACGGTCCGCCTCAGCCCTGCTTCGTTTTACTATCGAATAAGAAGTCAATGATAGTTAATATCGATAATGATAGTTAATATTGATATTGATAGGAAATTTTGATAATTTCAAATAGATTCTTCGTCAATGGACGTGAAATTGGTGGAAATGATAGAAAATTTCAATGAATTTCAAATAGATTCTTCTTCAACGGACATGTAATTAGTGGTTGATAGGCAATTTCGAACAAGACGTCGATGATAGTTAATGTTGTGCTTAAGAAGAAATAATACATACATATACATAAAAATTATCAGCAAAGTATACCATGACAAAGTAGACGAAAAGACGAACGCGTCGGCGCAAACGGATCGAAAAACGGAGCTATAACGAAGAAGATATGGCAATTTTAAGACAGGAACTCGGCGCAGGCGCCGGTAAGGAAGGGCCGGCGCCGGCGCCGGTAAAGAATGACGCGCGCCCGCGCGCGGTCTTCATTACCGGCGCCCGCGCGCGGTCTTTTTACCGGCGCCCGCGCGCGGTCTTCTTTACCGGCGCCTGCGCCGAGTTCCGGTCTTAAAATTGCCATATCTTCTTCGTTATAGCTCCGTTTTTCGATCCGTTTGCGCCGACGCGTTCGTCTTTTGTCTACTTTGTCATGGTATATTTTGCTGATAATTTTTATGATATATGTTTTTACTTATATAAGTACTTCGGAATCCTTCTTTGCTTTTTTCGAACCGCTTTTAATAAATTTTGCCTACATTAGCCCCTAAATTGGTCATTTTCTGACTGAGCGTATTGGAATTCTGACTGTGTGTAATGAAATTTGGGGTCACCTCGTAATATGTCACAAATTGTGGGTAAATATAGTAATTTCTGAAAGATATTAAAGCAGGGGCAAAATGGTCATTTTCCGACTGTGCGAAGTGAAAACACGACTGAGCGTATTGACCCTATAAAAAAGCGCAGAATCGATTACACGGCTGGGTTGCACTGTGCAGTCCACTTATGTGGCAGTCCAGTCAATGTGCTGACTACACGTGGTACATGAGTGAAAATAAAATTTATATTAAATTTAAATGGTTGTAACTTTTAATATAAGTCCAAAATGAAAAAAAATTATATCATTGTTCACCTAAATTCGAGCTCTTCAAAACAAGACCAGTCATGAATATGTTTTGAAACTTTGAAAAAAAATTATTTTTACATGTTATGATGATACACTAAAATGATAATATGATTCATTAATTTTGATATTATGATTCATTAAAATTGATATTATGATTTATTAAAATTGATATTATGATTTACTAACTAATAAGTGGTGAATTAGATAACAAACTTTGGAACCCATTAAAAATTATTATTATTTTGTAGTGTATTATTATTGTATGGTGTATTTTAAACCTTATATTGTGAATCATGTATTTTTCGTACATACCAAATTTGTTTTGTGTTGTATTATTGTTTAATTTTTTTATTATTATATGTTTACGTTGATACACTAAAATGATGATATGATTCATTAACTTAGATATTATGATTCATTAAAATTTATATTATGATTCATTAACTAATAAGTGGTGAGTTAGGTAACAAACTTCGAAACCGATAAAAAATCATTATTGTTTTGTAGTGTATTATTATTACTGTATGGTGCAATTTAATTCTTGGGAAATTTCACGATATACCCCCGAGGTTTGAGCGAATTTTACGAGATACCCCTGAGGTTTCATTTTTATTACGAGATACCCCCGAGGTTTCATTTTTTTTACGATATACCCCTAAGGTTTCACTTTCATTACGATATACCCCGAGGTTTCAATTTTATACGAGATGCCCCTCAGTTCAGATTCTAATATATTATATTTTTCATATCCTCATTTTACCCTCACACCATATACCCCATAATGACCTCACAAGTTTCTGGTTAAATTTTTTAAAATTTAAAATATGAACAAAATACACATAAAAATTAAAGATCAATTAAAATTTTAATTCAATTTAATAAATATTAATAAAAGTATAAAAAAAATTAGAATAAAAACATTTAAAATAAATAGAAATGACTAAACAACAAAAAAAATAATCTATTTAAAAAACTTATATTGTTACATAATTAATCGTCCTGTTTGCAATTATTGATATCGAATAATATATTCGTTAATAAACTCTTACTATAATTGATAAAATTATTTCTTCTATTTAATATAATTGTTATAAAAATTTTATGATTTTAAGCTACCGTTCAAATTATGTAACAATATAAGTTTTTAAATAGGTTATTTTTTTGCTGTTTAGTTATTTCTATTTATTTTAAATTTTATGATTCTAATTTTTTTATTTTTTATCATACTTTTATTAATGTTTTTTAAATTGAATTAAAATTTTAATTGATCTTTAATTTTTATGTGCATTTTGTTTATATTTTACATTTTAAAAAAAATTGACCATAAACCCGTGAGGTTATTGCGGGGCATATGGTGGGTGGGTAAAATGTGGATATGAAAAATATAATATATCAGAATCTGAACTGAGGGGCATCTCGTATAAAATTGAAAACTCAGGGGTATATCGTAATGAAAGTGAAACCTCAGGGGTATATCGTAAAAAAAATGAAACTTCAGGGGTATCTCGTAATGAAAATGAAACCTCAGGGGTATCTTGTAAAATTCACTCAAACCTCGGGGGTATATCGTGAAATTTCCCTTAATTCTTCTATGGTGAATCATGTATTTTTCATACATACCAAATATTGTTTTGTATTACATTATTGTTTAAATTTTTTATTTTTATATGTTTGCTATGATACACTAAAATGAAGATATGATTCATTAATTTTGATATTATGATTCAAAATTGATATTATGATTCATTAACTAACAAGTGATGAATTAGATAACAAACTTCGAAACTAATAATGGATCATTATTGTAATGCATTATTATTATTATTATTGTTTTGTGGTGTATTATTATTTATATGATGTATTTGAAGTCTTATATAGTGAATCATTTTTTTTTAACATACCGATTTCAAAACAGATAATGAATAATTATTGTTTTGTAGTGTATTATTATTGTTGTATGGTGTATTTTAAACTATATATGGTGAATCAAGTATGGTTGATATGTATAGATATATACATATAAAAAATATAAAATTTTAAAGTTGTCAAAATATATCCATGTCTGATCTTGTTTTGAAGAGTTTAAATTTAGATGAATAATGATATTTTTTTTTTCATTTTGGACTTATATTTTAAAAGTTACAACCAATTAAAATTAATATAACAAAAAGACAGCCCAGTCAGCAAAACAACCCAGTCAGCAACTGACTGGACTGCCAAAATGGATAGGCTGCACAATGATGCACGCGGCTTGGCCGCACTATCTATCGTCTGATAAAAAAGACAAGTGCCCTGTCACCTGTATTTTTAAGAACAGTATGGATAGCATGGAGGTTGTTGCTATATTGTAATATGGAGATTGTCTATATGTCAACAAAATATTGGTGGAAAAAAATTAAAAAAAAGAAAAAGAGAAAATAAGAGAAAGTCACGCGTCCGTGCCAAAGAGGGGGAAAGGAGTAGGAGAGAGAAATTATATATTTTTTCAAAATGTTATAACTTACAAATTATAAGTGCAAAATTTAAAAAAATTATACCATTGTTCATCATTTTTCGTGCTATTCAAATCAAGATGCATCATGGATATGTTTGGTAAACTAAAAATTTCATGTTTTAGAAGGAATATATATTACATATTTTTAAGTGAATCATATTCATTAACAAAATGAATCTTCTTTAACAATAAAATGAACCATATTCATTAACAAAATGAATCTTACCCCAAACAATCTAAATACCACATTTTTATGGGTTGTACCTAAACCACAAACCCTAAAAATCTGTCGAGTTAGTAACGACAATATAAAGTGTAGACTAATGCCAAAAAGATTACCCTACCCCCAAACACCCTAAATCCACCCTCGCATAAGTTTGTGGTAGGATTAACTTTACTAGTATTAAAACAAAATATTCAATGTTCTTAAACCTTTGATTCACCTTTAAAAAACCTTTGATTCACTTTTCCTAAACCTCTGATTCATTTTTCTTGAACCTCTTATTCACTTTAGTTAACAATCTCTATTTACGAGAATCACTATAACACCCCTACCGTTAATCCTATGCTTACCGTCCAATCATCTTCTTAATCCTATCAGTTCGCAGCGGAAGACTACTACTTACTACGGCGGGTGGTACAACGCCGCTAACCGCCCATACGATTAGCTAGGCTTGCATTACTTACAGTCACGGTCTGATGATCATAGTATACCGAGCTACTACAATTACTTACTGATTATAAAAGGTATCATACTTACAATCCTGGATCACCGAGTATTTTAAAGTATCAAATTACACCCTTTACCAATCCTTCCAAAAGAATGAGTTTCTACCAACTACTCATCTATACCCAATCTCCATCCTATCAATATCCAAAAAGGTGTACCCCATGGTACACCGGCTATCAAAAAGCTACAGCCGTGTACTACTTAGTACACCATTCATAATTCATCAATTACGATCAAAAAGAAGACAAAAGAAACAAGCTACATCTCTTCACAGTCTTCATCCTTCTCTTGTACTTGCGTGTAGTAAAAACATCGCCCCAAGGGGCTCAGCAAGAGCTGCGCATGAACTCCGCATATACCGCGTGCTAGCTAGGGCACGCCGACTAATTAAGGTCAGATAGGCATGCGGTTCATTTTTATCATACATACATGCTTGCATACAACATACATTCACATGCAATACTTCATACAATGCAAGATAGAAATACAATAGCACACACACTTACTTACCTTCACCGTGTTAGCCAATTTACACATCCGGGTTAATCGGAATGCTATTTACTCTTTACTCATTACACACTCTTACTCTTACTTTACTTACTTACTTTCATTTACTTACTTACTCATTCTTATTTACTTACTCATACTCAAGTTAAGTCGTATGACCTCCGGCCCGGGGACTACACTGTCCCACCACCGGGATTTACTTGACTCACCAATCCGGGATGCTACCCACTTAAGGGATTTGGGCCGCGGACCAGTTTAAGAGTCAGGAATCGGATCCAACCTCTTGTGTCTCCTCATCCTCACGCGTGGCCGAAACTATATCGGACTTCTACTCATTCCAATTTAATTACCAATTTAAGTTAGATTGGTTAGCTTGTTAGGAATCAGTTAGAAGTCCAATAACAATCACAATCGGTCACAGTACAAGACAACATACATACACACATTCATATCCATCCATACATTTCATGAATTATACAAACTAAGATTTAAAGAAAATATACACAACATCCAACACTACTATTCACAAGTAAGCATGATAACTCCGATTCGTGCATTTATCTTATTTGTGATCAATTAGCACACAACACACAAATCAGAGTAACCAAGATAGCATACGGGGCATGAGGAATTCATACCGTTCACCGTTGTACTTGTATCCCAACGTTTCTTCGGTGCTCACAAATCAAGTCCTATAACATACATATGTTCGAGTGATAATTTAACTATCATTAACTTAATTCGATTACTCTTGCGTTTCCTAAGTCATACTTACTAAGTCTTTGAAGTTCATACTTACACATGGTTTACTTTCTTTAAGTTTGTTTCCTTACTTAACATCGGTATACTTACATATATGTACATATGTATATGTGGGTATACTATATATATATATATATATATTTATTTAATTAATTAATTTTTTTTGTAAGACCCGACCGACCTTACAAGTCCGGTCCCAAGGTTGGTCGAAGTCAGTAAGGAATTACGCTGGAAAATTTCAGGGCCGACCGACCTTGCAAGTCTGGTCCCAAGGTCGGTCCATTCCAGTAAGTTACACGACGGAGAATTTTAGCCCGACCGACCTTGCAAGTCCGGTGGCAAGGTCGGTCCATTCCTGTAGGTTGCATTACGGGAAATTCTTCTGGCCGACCGACCTTGCATGTCTGGTCCCAAGGTCGGTCCATTCCAGAAGGTTTCCGTCCTTTGTAAATCTAGGCTCGACCGACCTTGCAAGTCCGGTCCCAAGGTCGGTCCGGCCCAGTATTTGCATTTTTATTTCTGTTTTCAGTCCTCTCTTTTACCCATTACTTCCCCATTGTTCCTACACTTATTCCCACATGTTTTAGCACTAATTAAACCTCCTATTACATCCTAGTTCATCCATCAACCTATTACCCATTTCCTTACTAATTCATACACATAATTTTTTCCAAGTTTCATTTCAACACTTACACTAGTTCTTCCTAGTTGCATTATGCTACAGATTTAACACTACACTCCCCATCTATAGTTCCCTCTTCTAGTGTCATTTCTAGAGTTTCTAACACCTCACAATACATTAACTATCTCTCCCCATCTACCCATTACCTAACTCAAACAAAATCTGTTACAACATACTTTTCCACCTAGTTTCTAGCCCACTAAGTGTTCTATTCCTAGGTAATTTGCCATAACCTCCCCTATATTTTACACTCTCACCACATTGTTTATCCACACATTACTAACCAATTCACCTGTTTTCAATAACGCCAATATACATAGCTCTCATACACAATGCCAAGCACTAAATACTCTTTAAAATTCCTGCACACTACATTCAATTCCCATTTAGGTTTCAACAAATTTTAAAGTGTCTTTTAAGAGTTTTAAAACATTTGTTTCCTCTTACACATTACACTACTGCACAATACCATTTTCATTACTCATTTCAAACTTATAAAATCTGTTACACACATTTATACTAGACCACACAAAAGAAGGTGATTTACCTTGTTGCTTTACTAGCTTCTCCTTCCTTCTTCCTTCTTCTTTCCTTCTTCTTTCTTTTTCTCCTCCCACCGGTTTTGGTAATCACAAAAAGAAGGTATGAATTACCTGTTTCTCCCTACTAGCTTTTCTCCTTCTCTTTCCTTCCTCTTCTTTCTCTCCGTCCCACCATTTAGTACTTCAATTCTCTAACACTACAACCCATTCATATACACATTTCCATACTAAAAAACAAACCCTAACCATTATCTAGTTTTAATGTAGGTTTAGGGTTTAGAAATATAATTACCTTGCAAGGGTGTAGGAATGCTTGGAAGGTTCAAGGACATCTTTCTCACCCTCCAGAGTCCAAAATCGGCTTAGAGTGCAAGGAGCAAACAAAAGTTTAGTTCAATTTCGTTGCCATAAGGCTAGAAAAACAATGGAGTTTTAAGAAGATTTTACCCTCAAAAAGAAGAGAAGAAGGTGGTTCTAGGGGGAGCTTGAAGCTCCAAATGGGGGATACCCATGAATACTCTCCTTGGTGAGAGGGAAGACAATGGTGGTATTTTTATAAATTTTGGAAGCAAGTTTGGACACCCAACAAGAGGAGAGAAGGAGTATTTTGTGAGGGAGTTCAGCTTCCATGGCTGTTCGGTGGAGAAGGAAGGAAGAAATGAGAGAGTGAGGGGTGGGGGGTTCTACGTGAGTGAAGAGAGGTGAGGTAGGAGAGGAGAATAGATAAGTAAAAGGGGGGTTACTTTATTGCTTTTAAGGTTTTTGTCTTTTGTTAATAAGAGGAGAGGAGAGTGTGAGGAGGGTGAGGGGGCCATGGAACCGGGCCCACACAGCACACACACACAGTTTACATTTTTATTTTAAAAGTGGACACATAATTTGGTTATTTATGTTTCTACCCCACAACTTCCCGTTTTTGACAGTTTTTACTAATTTCTCGTTTATTGATTTTATTGGTTCTAAAGCTTCACTAATATTATTAAGATTATTTAGTTGACCAAATTATACGAGTCTATTTGACCCGCTTAAAGTCACGTTTTCCCGGTTACCTCGAAAAACGTGCTTTAAGGTTCGTTAACGTTTTTAATCCGTTTTAAGGATCCGTTTTTCGGGATTTGTTCCTCATGATTATTTACACTTAATTAAGCTTCTAAATTACTTATTAGCCTAATTAATCACTATTTTTAATTACGGGGTATTTCAATTACCCCCCTTAAGAAACTTTGCCCTCAAAGTTGCTCAAGGTTAATAGTTTTAGTAGTTCTACTCATTAGGCAACCAATTGCCTAATGTGTCTTTCTACCACCTATGAGGTGTTTACTTCTTTCACATTGCAAGCATACACTTTCAAGCACAATACACAAACACATACGAATTCACATACACCATACACCATTCCATAATACCATCACACAGTACATCGATGCAATTCACAAACACATTACACATACATCATCCATCGTACATACACATCCATACGCTACACATTACACATACATACATTCACATACCACAATCCACTTGCACTACATGTGCCATACAAACCTATTACAATACCTACACACTATGCAATGCTTACCCCGAAGCAATGCAAAAGCAAAAGGGCTCTACCCCCTTAAAAGGGGTACGACCCGTACCCGTATTACTAAATACTAGACTCTCTAGTCTATGAACACTGTGGGTACTTAGCCTTCATGGCATCTTCCAACTCCCATGTCGCTTCTTCGACATCATGGTTTTGACCATAGGACCTTCACCATTCGTATAGACTTATGGCGAGTGTCTCTGGTCTTCCTATCAAGGATTCTCACTGGGGTTTCAACATATCTCATGTCGGCTCAATGGATAATCTCTCGGGCTCTAGACATGAGAAGGATCAGCATATACTTCTTGAGTTGTGACACATGAAATACATCATGACACGTCCCAAGTCCTCAGGTAATGCTAACCTGTAGGCTACGGATCCAACTCTTTCGGTGATAGTGTACGGTCCTACAAATTTTGGGCTAGCTTGCCCTTCTGACCAAAACGAAGACACCCTTCATAGGTGAAAACTCGCAAGAACACTTGGTCGCCCACGGCGAACTCAAGGTCGCGTCGTCGCACATCCGCATAGGATTTCTGTCTATCTTGGCTGCCTCATATTGGCTCGAATCTGCTGAACTTCAGCTTGCACTTGCTCAAGGTACTCCGGTCCTATGATGACCGCTTCGCTTGACTCATCCCAACACAAGGGTGTACGGCAAGGTCTACCGTATAGAGCTTGGAAGGCGGACATCTTAATCGAGGCGTGATAGCTATTATTGTAAGAAAATTCGATAAGATGAAGCTTATCTAACCAACTCCCCTGAAAGTCTAAGGCACATGCCCGAAGCATGTCCTCCAGTGTCTGGATGGTCCTTTCTGTCTGACCGTCGGTCTGAGGATGGAAGGCGGTACTCAACTTCAATTCTGTACCCAGCGCTTCCCGTGTGGCTCTCAGTATCTCGAAAGAAATCTGGTGTCGCGGTCAGATACTAGGTTTCGGGACTCCGTGATGTCTGATAATCTCCGGTCGAATAGCTCTGCGAGCTTCACTACCTTCCAGGTGTCCTTCATCGGTATGAATCTGGCAACCTTGGTAAGGCGATCGACTACAACCCAGATCATGTGAGTCCTCCCCTGGCAAGGTGGGAGTCCAACAACAAAATCCATGGAGATATCATGAAATTTCCACTCCGGAACTGGCATCGATTTTCTCCCCCCGGTCTACGGATGTTCAAATTTTACTTTTGGCATGTTAAGCATCTCAATACAAATTCTGTCATGTCTGACTTCATTCCAGACCACCAGAAGTACCTCTTCATGTCTTTGTACATCTTGGAGGCTCCCGGATGGACTGACAATGTGGAACTGTGTGACTCTCGCAGGATGCGATCCCTTAGCTCAGCATTGCTTCGGGGGACGCATAGCCTGCCATTCAACCGAATCAAACCATCTTCATGTAGCTTGAAGTCATACTTCTTCTTCTCAAATGTACCATTTCGATCTTTTGTCTGATTTCGGTTAGGTAAGGGTCGCTCAACTGAGCGTCTCGCACCTCGTCAACCAAGCTAGAAGAAGCGAGTAGCGAATGGAGCGAGTGTGCTCGACGGCTCAGGGCGTCGGCTACAATGTTTGCCTTCCCTTCCTTATACTGTAGGTCGATGTCGTAGTCTGAGAGAAACTCCATCCACCTTCTCTGTCTCAAGTTCAATTCTTTCTGTGTGAATACATACTGTAAGCTCTTATGGTCGGAGTAGATGGTGATGCTTACCCCATAGAGATAGTGTCGCCATATCTTCAAGGCGAAGACAATGGCTCCTAACTCTAAATCGTGTGTCGGGTAATTCTCCTCATGCTTTTTCAGCTGGCGGGAGGCATAAGCTACAACCTTGCCATGCTGCATGAGTACGCATCCCATTCCTTTGCCTGATGCATCACAATATACCTCAAATCCCTCTGTGCCCTCTGGAAGAGTAAGGATGGGCGCTGAGGTCAATGAGTCTTTTAAGGCTCTGAAATGATACTTCGCACTCGTCTGTCCATACAAACGGTGCATCTTTCTTCATCAGTGTAGTCATGGGCTTAGCGACTTTCGAGAAGTCCTTTACAAATCTCCGGTAGTAACCGGCTAGACCAAGAAAGCTCCGAATGTCGGTAACAGTCTTAGGTCTAGGCCATGATCGTACAGCTTCTATCTTTGAAGGGTCAACTGAGATACCTGCGCTCGAGATGACATGACCAAGGAATGATACCTGATCTAGCCAGAACTCGCATTTGGAGAACTTCGCATACAGCTGGTTCTCGCGCAGTGTCTCAAGCACTTTCCTCAAATGAATTTCATGTTCCTCTGATTTTGAGTATACAAGGATGTCGTCGATGAAGACAACCACTGAAGTGTCCAACTGCTCACTGAATAGACGATTCATGAGGTCCATGAATTTGCTGGTGCGTTTGACAAACCGAATGGCATCACCGTGAATTCGTAGTGGCCATATCTGGTACGGAATGCCGTTTTCTCGATGTCTTGCTCTTTGATAGCAAATTGATGATACCCAGAACGGAGGTCAATCTTGGAGAAGACTGATGCTCCTTTCAGCTGGTCGAATAGGTCGTCGATGCGTGGCAATGGGTATTTATTTTGACTGTAACCGCATTCAGCTCGCGGTAGTCAATACAAAGTCGGAGGCTACCGTCCTTCTTCTTCACAAAGAGGACCGGTGCTCCCCAGGGTGATACGCTCGGGCGTATAAACCCTTTGTCGAGAAGGTCTCGTAGTGTCTTTCAATTCTGTCATTTCTGCAGGTGCCATGCGGTACGGTGCCCTAGCAATGGGACCGGTACCTGGCAAAAGTCAATTTCAAATTCCACTGCTCTCGGTGGTGGCATGCCGGGTAGCTCCTTAGGGAATACATCAGGGAATTCGGATACAATCGGTACATCCTCACTGAACTCTGGATCTCTCTCCAGGTCTTGTACATAACATAAATACACTTCATGGCCCTTTCTGAGCTCCGTACATCGCCATAGCAGATATGAGTGTGGTCGAAGGCTCTCTCGGTCTCTGGCGGTAAGATACATAACCCCAGAAGGACTCTTGAGCAGCATCGATGCTCGGCGCAGAGGATCTACCCTTGTGCCGCTCCAACCAATTCATTCCGATATTAAGTCGAATCCCAATCCATTGAATCGATGAAGGAAAGGAAACGCTTCGTTTTTGATTTCGATGGTGGCTGATTGGTAGTATTTGGTGCACTTTACTCGCTCCTTCGATGGGAGAGTAACCATAAATTCGGTAGCTCATCCGCATCTAGCTTCAACCTCTTCACAAAAGATGGTGATACGAAGGTGTGAGAGGCGCCGGAGTCGAATAACACATTGGCATCAATGCCATTCACTGGGAATGTTCCCGTTAAGATGGTGCCGCTTCTGCCGGCTTGTGCTTCGGTGAGGATACTCAGGTTACCTTCGGTACCGAGTCCCACAACCTATTGATTCACAAGTGGATAAGTATTGATGGTGGACACAAGTGGAATTAAATCAACACTGCTCTTTATTGATAAACCAACCATCATACATACCGTGTCTCTAATACACGTTACTAATAGATTACATGATATATGAATTTAATACTTTCTAAAGGTAAGGTTCAGGCGTCCTGGTTTCATGTGTGTGGCATTGATTATTGCGGTGGTGCCGTATTCAACTTGATCTTGTTGATCCCGTGATACAGCATCCTAGAGTTTCCACCCATGATTAGGACATCTCCTGATCTCAATACCAATTTCTGTGCGAGGTCCACACGCTTCTGCTCGCTATACATAAATACGGCGTCATCACCAATGGACCAAGACACTACGGGCACTCCTTGTTCAAGAGATTCCGCTGTCTCGTCCTTGTCTTGGTGTAACCAAGTCGTCCTTCTTTCTCATAGAAGTTGACGATACAGAGGTCCGCTTCAAGTGCGGGGATCGGTTCATGTTCACATTGTTGTGCAAGTTCTACTGCTTGTGTGACGAGTGTCTGAAACTCTGGAGGTATTGTCGGTGGCGTTGCTCCATCTTGTGTTGTGTCTCTTGGTATGTCTTGGTATAAGGATTCCAGTCCTTTCCCAAGCACATCATTTTCAGCTTCATCTTCGCTCCACCGGGGAATTCGGGTGTATAAAATCCACCTTGACCCGTTCCTAGTTCGTTGCATCGTCGGATATTGAGATTTGGGCTTCGGGTGTCAGGTATCCCTTTAATAAGATCATACCTGGTCGGATGACCTGACACTGTTCGTTGGTGTAGTAGTGGTTGGTGATGTCGATCTCTTCTTGATTCAGGTTTACCGGTAGGATAACAGATACTAAAGCTTCCTATGGTTATAAATTTCATCTACGGTGAGTACTAGTTTCAACTACTTCATTTCATGCTCAATACACACTTCAATTCATTTACTCATGCATTCACTCATACGATTACTCTAATACTTAGACATGCTTCTCAAGGATTAAAGGTTCGGATAATTACCTGGGCCGGACTTAGAACCGGACCCATCACGGTCGATAACATGAAGGACAGGCTGCCTCTGGGGTGCCCCTCTGAGGACCCCGGATCCCTGTCCCTGTGGTGCCTGCTGGGTCGGTGCATCGCCAGATGCAACCTCCTTGCCTTCCCTTGCTTGTAGCTTTGGAAGTTCCCCTTTGCTTGGCATTCTCTGGGCATCTATTGGCTGTGTGTCCCGGTTCTGGCATTGTAGCACTTGATTTCTCTCCCATAGCAGTCTTGCCGGGATGGTCTTGATTGCACTTCTGCACACATAGGTGCGGCCGTCGGAGAAGGTTTTGGTGAAACCGGAGCCAGAACCTGAGGTTTAGAGGGTTAGCACATGTGTGCGTGGATATACTAGATATGATACTTGTACGAATACGATTGGGAATAGAAGTTTACCCTTAGGTGGGTGGATCTCAGTGGCTTTGCGGCCACCGGTGCAGAATGAACCTAGTTGAAGCAGCTCAACTGGTTTGCCCTGCTCAGCATGGGCACTGCTCTCACTTGGGAATTTCTTTTGGGATTGCTGTGAAAGAAATTTCCTTCTTTTTTTTCCAGCTTTTACCCTGGTTCTGCTCCTCGCCATTGGTGTTCTTGTTGTTGGCTTTGCGCTTCAGCGCGGTTTCTTCATCCCTTAGTTGGCAAGTGATCTCAACGCGAGAAGCCGCGTGATAACACTCCTGAAGTTTCAGGTATTAGCGGGATTCTTATTTAAAAGAGGATAAGGAAAGATTCAAGGAATTCAGGAATTAAGGAATTGAAATGGTACTAAGGGTTAACCGCTATTACCTGAAGGGAGGTAAATCGTGTGTAGCCCATACCGTACCGAAGGCGATGGCTCAGACCGCCATAGAAGCGATCGACCAACACCTGGCCGGTGTATCCTAAGTCGGGTAAAAGACGGAGGATGGAGGTGAAGGTGCGGTAGTACTCATCCACAGACATCTTGTCTGTCATTTTCAAGGCATCCAGCTCTAGCCTTTTCTTGTTTTCACATGCTCCGGGTAGTATTTGGAAGGAGGAGTGAGGCAAAGGACTCCCAATCGAAGGTGGGGTCGTTGACATGCTCATGCTTGACCAGCTTCCACCAATCCATGGCTGCATCTTTCAGGTAGTAGGCAGCAACTCTAACTCGAACTCCAGCAGGAGCTTCGAGGGTTTCGAACGCCGTCTCCATCTCGGAGATATAGGCTTCTAGCTTAGCCGGATCACTCTCGCCCCTAAAGCAAGGAGGGCGGAGTTCCGCTACAGCTTTTACCCAGTTGCTTCTCTGGGTGGAGGGGGAGGGATTGGCCCGCTTGTTCTGTTGGTTTTGTTGATTGCATGATTACTTGTGGTAGCATCTGCGCTACCGTGGCGGCGACGATCTCTCTATCGTCTGCGCGCCGGGTCCGTCAGATGTCTCTCCCCTAGGTCGGCCTCGACCTCGTCCTGACATCTGAACATTTAGCATTTACATTAGGCTTCGCAAGATATGACCTAAAGGTCTTGGAATTTAAACAAGGTATCATTCCTAAGAACGTCAAGGGTATCCGTTATTATTAACGGTAGTTCCTAGTTAGGTTTCTAAGTATCCGTCTTAAGACGGTTGAAATCCTAACTCGGTAATCCCCTATGCTCGGTAACTAAGGACATCAGAGCGTACTACGCTCTGATACCACTTTGTGTAACACCCCTACCGTTAATCCTATGCTTACCGTCCAATCATCTTTAATCCTATCAGTTCGCAGCGGAAGACTACTACTTACTACGGCGGGTGGTACAACGCCGCTAACCGCCCATACGGCTAGCTAGGCTTACATTACTTACAGTCACGGTCTGATGATCATAGTATACCGAGCTACTACATTACTTACTGATTATAAAGGATCATACTTACAATCCTGGATCACCGAGTATTTAAAGTATCAAATTACACCCTTTACCAATCTTCCAAAAGAATGAGTTTCTACCAACTACTCATCTATACCAATCTCCATCCTATCAATATCCAAAAAGGTGTACCCCATGGTACACCGGCTATCAAAAAGCTACAGCCGTGTACTACTTAGTACACCATTCATAATTCATCAATTACGATAAAAAAGAAAGACAAAAAAGAAACAAGCTACATCTCTTCACAGTCTTCATCCTTCTCTTGTACCTGCGTGTATGTAGTAAAAACATCGCCCCAAGGGGCTCAGCAAAAGCTGCGCATGAACTCCGCATATACCGCGTGCTAGCTAGGGCACGCCGACTAATTAAGGTCAATAGGCATGCGGTTCATTTTTATCATACATACATGCTTGCATACAACATACATTCACATGCAATACTTCATACAATGCAAAATAGCAATACAATAGCACACACACTTACTTACCTTCATCGTGTTAGCCAATTACGCATCCGGGTTAATCGGAATGCTATTTACTCTTTACTCATTACACATTCTTTACTCTTACTTTACTTACTTACTTTCATTTACTTACTTACTCATTCTTATTACTTACTCATACTCAAGTTAAGTCGGTATGACCTCCGGCCCGGGGACTACAACGTCCCACCACCGGGATTTACTTGACTCACCAATCCGGGATGCTACCCACTTAAGGGATTTGGGCCGCGGACCAGTTTAAGAGTCAGGAATCGGATCCAACCTCTTGTGTCTCCTCATCCTCACGCGTGGCCGAAACTATATCGGACTTCTACTCATTCCAATTTAATTACCAATTTAAGTTAGATTGGTTAGCTTGTTAGGAATCAGTTAGAAGTCCAATAACAATCACAATCGGTCACAGTACAAGACAACATACATACACACATTCATATCCATCCATACATTTCATGAATTATACAAACTAAGATTTAAAGAAAATATACACAACATACAACACTACATATTCACAAGTAAGCATGATAACTCCGATTCGTGCATTTATCTTATTTGGTGATCAATTAGCACACAACACACAAATCAGAGTAACCAAGATAGCATACGGGGCATGAGGAATTCATACCGTTCACCATTGTACTTGTATCCCAACGTTTCTTCGGTGCTCACAAATCAAGTCCTATAACATACATATGTTCGAGTGATTAATTTAACTATCATTAACTTAATTCGATTACTCTTGCATTTCCTAAGTCATACTTACTAAGTCTTTGAAGTTCTTATACTTACACATGGTTTACTTCTTTAAGTTTGTTTCCTTACTTAACATCGGTATACTTACATATATGTACATATGTATATGTGGGTATACTATATATATATATATAATATTATTTAATTTAATTTAATTTTTTTTTTGTAACCCCGACCGACCTTACAAGTCCGGTCCCAAGGTCGGTCGAAGTCAGTAAGGAATTACGCTGGAAAATTTCAGGGCCGACCGACCTTGCAAGTCCGGTCGAAGGGTCGGTCCATTCCAGTAGGTGGTTGCATTACGGGAAATTTTCTGGCCGACCGACCTTGCATGTCCGGTCCCAAGGTCGGTCCATTCCAGAAGGTTTCCGTCCTTTGTAAATCTGGGCTCGACCGACCTTGCAAGTCCGGTCCCAAGGTCGGTCCGGCCCAGTATTTGCATTTTTATTTCTGTTTTCAGTCCTCTCTTTACCCATTACTTCCCCATTGTTCCTACACTTATTCCCACATGTTTTAGCACTAATTAAACCTCCTATTACATCCTAGTTCATCCATCAACCTATTACCCATTTCCTTACTAATTCATACACATAATTTTTTCCAAGTTCATTTCAACACTTACACTAGTTCTTCCTAGTTGCATTATGCTACAGATTTTAACACTTACACTCCCCATCTATAGTTCCCTCTTCTAGTGTCATTTCTAGAGTTTCTAACACCTCACAATACATTAACTATCTCTCCCCATCTACCCATTACCTAACTCAAACAAAATCTGTTACAAAATACATTTTCCACCTAGTTTCTAGCCCACTAAGTGTTCTATTCCTAGGTAAATTTTGCCATAACCTCCCCTATATTTTACACTCTCACCACATTGTTTATCCACACATTACTAACAATTCACCTGTTTTCAATAACGCCAATATACATAGCTCTCATACACAATGCCAAGCACTAAATACTCTTTAAAATTCCTGCACACTACATTCAATTCCCATTTAGGTTTCAACAAGTTTTAAAGTGTCTTTTAAGAGGTTTTAAAACATTTGTCCTCTTACACATTACACTACTGCACAATACCATTCATTACTCATTTCAAACTTATAAAATCTGTTACATACATTTATACTAGACCACACAAAAGAAGGTGATTTACCTTGTTGCTTTACTAGCTTCTCCTTTCTTCTTCTTCTTCTTTCTTCTTCTTTCTTTTCTCCTCCACCGGTTTTGGTAATTCAATTCTCTAACACTACAACCCATTCATATACACATTTCAATACTAAAACTAACCCTAACCATTATCTAAGTTTAATGTAGGTTTTAGGGTTTAGAAATATCATTACCTTGCAAGGGTGTAGGTAATGCTTGGAATGGTTCAAGGACAATCTTTCTCACCCTCCAAGAGTGCCAAAATCGGCTAGAGTGCAAGGGAGCAAACAAAAGTTTAGTTCCAATTTCGTTTTGCCCATAAGGCTAGAAAAACAATGGAGTTTAAGAAGATTTTTACCTCAAAATAACAAGAAGAAGAAGGTGGTTCTAGTGGTAGTCTTGAAGCTCCCAATGGGTATACCCATGAAAACGAAAATGCTCCTTTTCAGATTTTAAAAAGAGGGGAATACTCTCCTTGGTGAGAGGAAGACAATGGTGGTATTTTTATAATTTTTGGAGCAAGTTTGGACACCCAACAAGAGGAGAGAAGGGAGTATTTTGTGAGGGAGTTCAAGCTTCCATGGCTGTTCGGTTGGAGAAGGAAGGAAGAAATAAGAGAGTGAGGGGTGGGGGTTCTACGTGAGTGAAGAGAGTGTGAGGTAGGAGAGAGAATAGATAAGTAAAAGGGGGGTTACTTTATTGCTTTTAATGGTTTTTTGTCTTTTGTTAATAAGAGGAGAGTGTGAGGGAGTGTGAGGGGGGGGGGGGGCATGGAACCGGCCCACACAGCACACACACACACAGTTTACATTTTAATTTTAAAAGTGGACACATAAGTTTGGTCTATTTATGTTTCTACCCCACAACTTCCGTTTTTAACAGTTTTTACTAATTCTCGTTTTATTGATTTTATTGGTTCTAAAGCTTCACTAATATTTATTAATGATTATTTAGTTGACCAAAATTATTACGAGTCTATTTGACCCGCTTAAAGTCACGTTTTCCCGGTTACCTCGAAAACGTGCTTTAAGGTTCGTTAGTGTTTTTAATCCGTTTTAAGGATCCGTTTCTTCGGGAATTATTCCCTCATGATTATTTACACTTAATTAAGCTTCTAAATTACTTATTAGCCTAATTAATCACTATTTTTAATTACGGGGTATTTCATTCACTTTTCTTAAACCTCTAATTCACTTTTCTTAAACTCATGGTTCACTTTATAAAAATCTCCGATTCACATTTCTTAAACCTCTTAATCACTTTAGTTAAACAATCTATGCTTACAAGATTCATTCTTATTACTTTGATTCATTATAACAATCTAGTGATTCACTTTTTAAAGATCTTTGATTCACTTTTCTAAAACCTCTGATCACACTAGTCAAAACAATCAGAATCACTTTAGTTAAACAATCTCTGTTATGAGATACACATTTTTTAAATCTCTTATTCACTTTTGAGCAACTCTCTGATTCACTTTTTAACAACCTTTGATTCACTTTTTAACAACCTTTAACTCACTTTTTTTAAACTTAAGATTCACAATTAATCTTAAAAAAATATACACATACAAAAAATAAAAAATTAAAATTTATCAAAACATATAATGATGCATTGTTTTGAAGAGTACGAAAAATGATGAACAATGGTATAATTTGTTTTATTTTTGCACTTATATTTTGTAAGTTATGACATTTTGAAAAAAAACATTTTTCTCTCTCCTACCCACCTACTTATCTCCCCCACCCACGTGACTTCCTTCTTATTTCCGCCAGACCGGGTCAGTGTTGATCAGCTCTATATTGTGCAACCGCATGTGCTCATCATCAAACCCTATCCCCTAATCTCTGTAATCGCATTCAATTTTACTGATGAAACAACATCCAAGTACTTTGATTTTCTGCATCACCATTGAAGGCGGTGATGTAGGTTTACATCCTGCCATGTAGTAATTGTTTATTAATGTTCACCATGATGTCCAGCTACTCGTCGCCCCTACAAATTCTATATATACTCTGGCAATGTTTGTCAACCTGTGCACCATATTAGAGGTAGTTTCTCGATCTTCAGGATTTCTTCATTTTTTTTTGTGGTTACCCTTACATGACATTGTCTGTGTTTGTTGGATCTTTTGTAGGAGTCGCACAATCTAACACTGTGAAATTTGACTGTGTTGATCGAGGTACATTCACCCATCTTGTACCCACCTTCTATTTTCTGATTTGTATCGACCATTGAGCAACAATAACTTTGACCTCATTCTCATTTCCTTGCAGTTACAAGTTGACCAGGTGACCTCTCTCACTGTCTGGTAAGGGGTAGAGATGTCTTTTAATTCAAATGTGACGCTTATACGTGGAGTTCTTCGAGGTACAACATAGTCCGACTATTTGAGTTGGTCCATATATATATTAAGTACATCAAATGGTGAAGATCTTACCCAAAGAAGACTTGTTATTTACTGAAACAAAAAGACTTATTAATTGACTCAACTATTTCCTTAAATAGAGATTTTAATTAGAACTTGATTAATTAAACACACCTTGATCAAGTTTTATTAAAAAAAATGAAAATGCTGATATTTATTGAGTAACAATAACAATGTTGTGAACAACAACAATTTCAACGAGAATGATTCACATTAGATCCCATTTGTCAAATTTCAACAAATTGATACTCAATGTATGCTGGTTTGAACGATCTAAGGGTTGGGTTGACGCTCCATTAATGACCCTGTCATTGAACTTTCCTCCTTACGCGGAGGCCCTCCTTCTCCACATTCCACCTTACTCCTTTTGCATTTTGATTCACTGGTTCTCTTCATGTTGCATGTCACCAATCTGGCAATCTCATCCTTGACTCTGGTATCTCTCCCTATTGCATGTCACCAATTTCGGAAATCTCAACCTTGACTCTGGTATCTCTCCCTGTTGCATGTCAAAATTTGGCAGCAGTTTCAACCTCGATTGTGTCTAACTTTACGCTGCGATGAGTCTTCTCTCAATTAATTGCAGAGGGCTTGGTGACCCGACTTCAATACGGTGGGTAATGAAGTTAATTCACTCAGAATATCCTCCCATTATCTTTCTTTGTGAAACCAAAAGATTGAGAAGAGAAACGACCACTTTTTTTAGACGATAAAAGGTTATAACAATTATGTAGTGGATTGTATCGGAAGAAGTAGGGGTTAGCTTTATATTGGCGTGTGTAGGTTCTCCAACGATAGTTCTTAGTGTTATTGTTACTCAACACGAACTAAAGAACTGAGTAACAGACTGACGATGAACTTACTGCCTCAAAAGTAAAAGATTAAAGAATGAATACCAGAAATCACGTGAACCTTCACTTCATTAACACGTATCAATTTGATACACACACTCGTACTCGAAGAACAGATTCTTCAAGTACTCTCACATAACTTCCCTCAATTTGCCTCTGAAAACTAGGGTTACAAGGACGCTCTCAAACTCTCACAATAATAGTTGTTTTCCTCTCTATTTTGTAAAAGCGTAATTTGCTTCAGCAAGCAATATTACTTATATAGATGATGTAATTTATCTCTAGGTAAGATATTCACCTAAAAGATAAAACTGTTTTAAAGCATAAGAATATAAATCTAAGCAGCTTTTTATATTTGTTAATGCTCAGAATAAAAAACCTCCCTAAAATTACTTCAGCAAAGATTCTCCTGAACGTAATCTTCATTCTTCACTTCTCTCTGACTTCAGATTATTGGGTTTGTACCTCAGACACAGTATGTTACACAGAGTGACTAATAAAAAACATCAACATTTCCCCCTTTTTGATTATGGCAAACTCTGTATAGTGTGTTGTGTTGTTCCCCCTGAATAACTGCAGTAATCTTGACATACGAGAAAAAACTTCCCCCTCAATATATACTCTTATGTGCGTACGAGAAGTATCCAGTAACAAGATGAAAAGTCATTAGAAATGCCATAGATAACGATCAAAACAGTAAGCCATAAGCATAGTTCCAGACACACATATCAACTTCCCCCTTTTGCCGAATCAAAAGAGGAGAATCACAAGTTAAAAGAAGCCTAGCAACAATCCAAAAACATAAGTCTTTGACAAAGCAGAACCACAACAATCTAGGCAGCAGAAGAGAAACACAAAAAGGAGCAAAAAAGATTAATAGATGAAAAAGTTTTTGCTGGATGGAGGAATTTTAAGCTGCCAACCGGTATTAAGTATGCTCGGTGAACATTTTGGCTAGTGTGTGAGTCCCTAAGTAGTAAGAATCCTTCACTGAGACACTTTTGATGGGTCCAGAGGAATATTATAGAACCGAAGGACCTTTTCCAGCCAGACTTTGTGCAGCTTGTGTTCAAGACACCGCATCAAAGCCAAATCTAAAGGTGCTATAGACCATCAGGCTCCAAACACCCGGTACCAACCTCACCAATTACAACCATTACAATTAACTAAGTTACGGTCTGAACTTCGAGAAAACTTAACATAAACATAAATAATAAAAACATTCACTCTCCATAAACCTAATCCCATCCCAATCACTCATGCTCTTCGTGGCCACCTGTAAATCAATTTGTACCTGCAAGATGAAACCAAGCAGCCCACCCGAGAGGGGTGAGTCAGTTCCCTGGAATGGAACTGGTACAATTCTCCAAAGCAAAAGTTTAAAACATAACTCTTCAAAATAAACAGTAACTTGAAATCAAACTCTTGAAAGTAAAACAGGGAAACAAGGCACTTTAAAATCACCAAGCCAAAGATAACAAGTTAAGGATAAAGATAATAATAGGAAGGTAAAGTTAGTGAAACAAAACCACATCATGTGTTAGTGAACATCCATTGCCTTAGTTAAACCCAATTCCCGTTAGGAGTAGAAAGACTCAGACAGTCACAAAGGACTAGAAATGAAAAGATAGACCCAAGAACCAATAACTCAAGAGTGGAATAAATCAACTAGGAGAGATGGCCCCCACCGCCAGATATAATGTCCGTATGGATGAGGGATATACAACCCCCTGCTGTCAGATTAAAAATGTCCCGGTGGACGAGGGATATACATCCCCCTGCTGTCAAATATAAATGCCCCTATGGGCGAGGGATATACAGCCCCCTGCTGTTACCATTGAAGACGCGCGCGCACGTCGAAACCTCAAGAACCAGCTCATGGATGAAACGATATCCAGAGTCAAACGAAGGATTTACCAAAATTGATCTTTTCCAAATTCCCACCAGATCACTAACTACCTAGAGCAATACCAAAAACACTCACCTTAGTCCAAGAGTGCAGAAGCGTAAACCCTAAGTAGTCAATGTCTAATGGAGCAACCAAATAGAAGGAACCAACACCCAAGTGAGTTCACATTCAAGGCTCAGTTAGTCACACAAGCTGAGTTAGTCACACAAACCATTTCCTTTTTCGAAATTCCTCTTAAAGTCAGTTAGCGTTTTTCGAAAATGTCTGTCAATCATCAGCAAAAGTAATGGAGTACGAGAAATCGTACTGGGTAACGCTGTAACAGTTCTAGACAACTTGCGCAAACAATCAACAATACTCTGAAGAATATTAAAGGTAGTCTATCATCAATCACTTGTAGCCTATGTTAAGCTTAAATAAACTCCTCACTCAAATGTTATGTATCACCTTTGAATTGTCTTAGAATGTTGTATAACTCAAGGTTGTAAGACCAAGGAACGTATTTTATTAACACTTGTTAATTGTTCCACTCTTATCCACTTTACCCATACTTAACCATAATTCTCACATTTAAGACCTTTATAACATAAGTGCATTATATGTTATCCGAATATAATCTCACGATTCCAATAACAATTCTTAAGCTCAATACTTTTACTCTTACTTTAGAATGAACATCGTCCTATGACCTATAATAGGTTTATCCCAGAATACTATACTATTATTCACAATGTAATGATTATGTACTTTATCAATATTACCAAGTAACCCATCATGATTAAGTTTTCCCTCAACTTAATTAAGATCTACATCTTGTATGTTGGAATCATAGTGTTGTAGATACATTTCATTATATCTTAATTGAGCCACTAAACTCAATTATCACATCCCTAGTTCAGAATGACTTCCTATTATAATTGTCTAATAATCGTGTCATAAGATGTTGAATTACCTCTCATATTGAAATAACTATATTGTTATTAACTTAGACTTATCGAACCCTTACATTTAGTATTCACAAGATATATATTATTTACTTTATCATTAACTATATATAAGGTGTTTAAAGATAACCTTTGATGTATCCTTGCTTACATTCAACTTCCCAAATGTTTTATTTTTACACACATTCCCTCTATAGGCTATCTATAATCCTTTTATACTAAACCTCCATAAATTCAAGTCTTAAATACGTTTTAAATTATTTACAAAACCTAAGGTTTCAAAGGAGTAACGTAATAAATTATTTTCCTTTATTATGTTTTAGACAAACATTATATCTTAACATAAGGTAAAATTTATCTAAGAATTAAATCCCCATTCATAAGGAAAATTGCCAATTATTTAATAAGATCATATATTCTGAAAATTCTCATATTTTATATTCAAATAACATTCATTATTTCCCATTACCGTGAAGTATATCAACATAATATCTTATGTAACTTAGTTTTATCTAATAAAAGGTTCAAGGTTTTAAGTATCAAATTCCTATTCATACACCTTTCTATAAATTCTAACTACTAAATACCTCACTTAATTGTAAACTCACACCCTAAGCATCGGTAATTAATGTATAAATGTATTTCATATGGCTTATCTAATGCCAAGAAACTTAAGGATTATTTAGATAAATTTCCAAATCATAGTTTAATATAGTTTATATATCATAACCTTTAATGATTTTATCTTAAAACATTAAGTTATATTTCAATACCATAAATGTTAAGAAATGATTAAATATAGACTACTAATCCACCTCACATTTAGATGTAAAAGTATTTTATTTATTTTATTATTGGTTATATATTAAGAACATTTAGATGTAAAAATATTACATTTATTTATTAATATATAATAAGTTCTATTTGTGTAAAATAATTACAAATATTCCTAAGTCCCAACTTATTAACTACCTAACCAAATTATAGATTTACATTCTGGTCTTGACAAATAATATTACACATGTATTTTAATATGGTTTATATAAATCTTAGAAATTCAAGATAACTCTTTAAGCTTAATTTCATAACCACAATTCAATACTACCTCATATAATACTTTTAATAGTATTATGTATAGGTTTAGTTTAGCTTATTATTCCTTCGTATTCTATTTGCTATAAGGTATTTTATTTCCTTTATTCAGTATTTATCGTATATGTACTAGGATTTATTCAAGACATTCTTTATGTAGTTTAATTACATTTAATTATTTTATTAACTTTTACACATATCTACATCCAAAATATGGTTTATAAAATAAAGTATTTTCCTTAGTTTCAATTGAGTATATTAACTACCATATTATATAATTAATATAAATGTAGATTAATTAGTTCCCCTTGATTTAACCTAAGTTACTATTTAGTTCTTTTATATATATGTATCTATATATAAATATTTACCTCACTTAAAAGCTTATATAAAAATATTTATTAAATTCTGGATTAAATGTTAGTTTAGTTCTGATTATATTTTCCCAACCTAAAAGTTCATTAATCAACATATAATTTTTGGTTACATTAAAAACCATATATTATAAGTTATTCTTATGAAAAACTCATAAACACAATTTTTAAAACCATTACCATACCCAAAAATTCCCAAATTAATATACAATAACTATAACATTTTAGACATATTATAAAATTTTTATTTCATAAAAATATCTTTTTATAAATTAGCCAACTAATTCCAGAAAAACCCGTAAATTGCAAAAAATCATAACTTGCGGTTTTAAAAACTCAAAAAACCATAATAATTTACATCAAAATAAAAACTAGATTTAATAGGAAATCTATGGTTAAAATTTCAGTCAAAACACATCGGGAAGGTATTTAAATTAACTCAACAAGTTAGGTTATTTCTGAAATTATAATAAAAACTTATACTCTTAATTTGAACGATCTAATCTCAGCCGTCCGTTTCTTATAACTACGATCGGACGGCTGCTGAAAGCCGAGTTCATCATCCGCCCCCCAAACCCGATTCGAGTACTAAATCGACAATATCTCACAATCTACAGAACCAAATTGAGTGATTCTTGTTTCTATGGTTTCGAATTCAATTCCGGTTCTAATGATACTAATTTCGCTAGCTATAATGCAGGATTCATCAGTTTTCGAATTCGGTTTCGAAGTTAGGGTGTATTTTGATTCCGAATTCAAATCTACCCAAATTCACTCAATCTAATGCGTAATTGAAGCAATTGAGACATGTTTTTGACCGAAAATATAATGTAGATTAGCAGGTTGAAGGAATTTGAAGGAAACTTACCGGAATTGCTCGAATCGAAAGGATTCGAAATCGGTTTTGGAAAAATGCCCCTTTACAACCCGACTGGGTAGCCTACTTTGCAACGCTATAATTTACAGTACAGACCGAGTTAGAACTAGTTTTGGGCTTAATCTAAAGGAAACTTAACTCTACAAATGATAGCAAGAACTCACCCTAACTTGCACTACACAGAAAGAAATCGAAGCTGGAAGTTGCGAGTTACCTTGCGTTTTCTGGGAAAGAAAAACTATGATTTTAGGTTGTGACGAATCCGAAACTTTAGACACCTCTTCTTCCAAACGGTTGGGAATTGGCTTTGGTCATCAACATGAAAGTTTTAGAGGGATTAGAGATCTTCAAAACGAGCTAAAGAACATGGAATTGGGCTGAGAAAACGAAGAAGTTATGGCAAGACGAAGTTACCTGAATCGAAGGAAAACTGGAAACTACAGTTTCGGTTTTTGCAGGGTGTGGCTACTTTGGCTCGAATTTCCGGTTGATTTAGGATGAATTAGGGGTTAGTGTGAGTTATGGTTGTTTAGAGGAAGTGTAGGAGAAGACAACAAAGAAGAGGACATCAAAAATTCCAAAAGATGAGAAAGTTATGAAGGTCACAAGTTAGGGCCAAAACTTTTCTGTTACCGGAAAATAGGAGATAGAAACGACTAAGTACTGGGCGCGTATCCCGAGGCGCGCGATGAGTCAGCATACCTTGCCACGTTAGTTTTTTTTCAAAATTTTGGTTCTAAACTTCTTTGATCATAACTTTGGCTAGGATGATCCGTTTTTGACGTTCTTTTTATCGATCTTCATGGTTTTCCATAACCTATTTATTAGTATAGGTTTCATGGGCTGGTTTGACCATTCTCAAAAAAGTCAACCCTAGCAAGGCTTAAAAAGGCTTTAAGGTTCTAGAATTTTATTTTGACTTTTATGTTTCTAAACAATGTTCCAACTTTCTAAAATCTTTATAATATACTTGGAGTGTATAAATTTTCAAGATTTATTGACTTATAAATCTTATTATTAAATTCATAATACTATATAATAATATATAATAATAAATATTTTTATGTATTTTTAGGGTTAAATAGGAGAAATCCCCTAAATTAATTTCCATAATTCCATATAATATAATACTCATAATTCCATACATAATTTAATATTCATAATTCCATATAATAATTTAATATTCATAATTCCATATAATAATTTAATACTTAATAGTATTATTAAAGTTTAATAAAAGAAAATCCCTTAAATTATTTAAATTAATTTAGGGGTATTTCAGTATATCCCCCTTAAAAGAAACTTCGCCTCGAAGTTTAAAAATCAACTAATAGGCACTCACACCGCTTCGGGGTGTGCTGAGACAATAATAATTCCAATGAAATTCCATACCAATCCAATCCTTTATTTCCATCCATTTCATAACAACATTCCACTCGAGATTACTCAAAAATCAAAACGAACCAAGACCAGATCTACCAAGGAATAGCATGATGAAAATCAACAGTCACATACTGTGTCATAAAGTAAAAACCAAGCACATACAAACACCTCTCATCTACTAATAAGGCAACATGGCATAATCTGGATGAGGTGACGAAGGAAGAGTATGCCAGTATATCCCCTTAAAAGAGCTAAGGTACGCCCTCGTACCGCTACTAACGAGAACCACGATAGGAAAACTCATGCGAAAATATGGGGTACTTCATCAGAACACACTATCCAATAAGGTTGTTTCAAAAACCAATCACAACAACATGCATGGACCAATTAGACTATTAAACATTTAGCTTTCTGTTTCTTAATTACTTGGTTTATTTCAAAGCACATTCAAAGAATTCAACACCTTATTATTCAGCTTGTTGTGATTTATTGCACCGTGATTTATCTCGTTACTTATATCGGTATCTTGATGGTTATGTATTTGTATTTTCTGGTGGTTATAAAATTGTATCTATGATTATTATCCTCATTTTATGACTGATACGAATTATATGTCCATTATATGTTCATTTTATCATATCAATTATATTAACAAGCTATAACTCAGGTGAAATACTGAGTAGTTTAAAATAATATTCAGATCATTTAATAATCCTAGATAATCTTTCAAAATTATCTTCAAGGTTTATTAGCCAACCATATGTTAAAACTTTATAAAATAAATATTTCTGTGACTTTTCAAGTTCAATTGTTTTAATAATAACATAGTATTTTAGACGAAACCATTAGGTATTTACTCATATAATTTACTTATTATATATTACATAATTTCACACAAGGCAGAGTTTTAGGAAATTCTTATTAATTACAAATGTAGCTCCAAAATCTGATTCCTTTATCTTAAAATTTATATTTTTTTTTTAAGGTAGGGACTCTATAAAATTTTAAGTCAAATGAATTAGTCTAATGAAAACTCACTCACTCTTGATAATTATTTTCCTTAAGGTTTGTTCTATGTAAGTATTCTTCTGATTATTAAATCTTAGTACTCTCTTAGACAATGGTGGCTTTTGTAAATATCACCCTTAGTGTTACTTCTAAAATTTTATCTATGTTAATGTTAAATTCTAAAAAAGCATGAGGATTTCCAAATCTTTAAGTAACTCTCAATTTTTCACTAGACGCTCAATACTCCAAGTATTTAAGGCTCAATAATATTTAGTTTATTTTACTCATGTGTTTTCACTCCATAGGTAAGTATTTTTCACAAGGATTTAGCTCGGTAAACTTTTTACATGTATGAATTTAGTACTGGATCTTAATATATAAGTTTTGAATTGTTCATTGTGGCTAGTAATGAATATGCCTAGCTCAAGATTTCATGATGGTAACGTCTTACCACCACTCCCCCTCAAGTTCAACACAATCCATCACCTGCGTAGAAGAGTATTTACGGTTAGAGACAAGGCTTGTCTAGCCCCTAAACTTCCAGAAGTGGGTGTGCACCCCCACTACTTTCAGCCTAGGAGTTCGTCGTACAGCACTTCCCGTAAGGTGTTAGGTTTAGGTATTTTCTTTCTAAAGTTAACATAGAGTTTTAGTGCGGTTTATAGGTTCGGGTGTACTATGCTACTAGTGTTTGTTAACTTAATAATTTTCTAGACTTAAGATTTATCCAAACATTACCTTCAGGCAACAATTTGTACCAAGTAATTCTTGAGATTTATTTTCAAACCTTAAAGGAGTTGAAGTACTTCCACAAAATATCAATACTAATTTAGTTATTTAAAGTTCTATTTGTATACTGTTTTCAACCAAAAGTATTCTTTAAAATTTCTAGGAGCATGTGTACTAGCTCTTAAGGAATTGTATTCTTAGCCATGTATTCTCCATAAGTATGCTTTGAAAATAGCTTATATATGATTTATCCCAACCAAAATCTAACATACTCAATAGATGATATTCCAACCTATATTTTTACTATAGTTTAATGTTCGAAACAGAACAAAAGCACACCATTTCTACAGACATTCATAAAAAGAAAAGTGTATAAAGGAATCATTCACTAATCTAGGAAGGGTTAGGAGTCGTGCCTTACTGGAATCCTCACTTCCCAATTCTACCCCAATTCCCCAGTTTTAAGTGCACCTATAATCTAAGTATTTCACTCGGCTTGTTTTCTCGGGTCAGAGCGTAACTACGCTCTGATACCACTTTCTGTAACACCCCTATAATACTAAAACAACAGCGAAAAATAAACTAAAGGTGCTACAGACCATTGGGCTCCAAACACCCGGGTACCAACCTCACCAATTACAACCATTACAATTAACTAAGTTACGGTCTGAACTTCGAGAAAACTTAACATAAACATAACAATAAAAAAATGCATTCACTCTCCATAAACCTAATCAGATCCCAATCACTCATGCTCTTCGTGGCCACCTGTAAATCAATTTGTACCTGCAAGATGAAACCAAGCAGCCCACCCCGAGAGGGGTGAGTCAGTTCCCTGGAATGGAACTGGTACAATTCTCCAAAGCAAAAGTTTAAAACATAACTCTTCAAAATAAACAGTAACTTGAAATCAAACTCTTGAAAGTAAAACAGGGAAACAAGGCACTTTAAAATCACCAAGCCAAAGATAACAAGTTAAGGATAAAGATAAATAATAGGAAGGTAAAGTTAGTGAAACAAAACCACATCATGTGTTAGTGAACATCCATTGCCTTAGTTAAACCCAATTCCCGTTAGGAGTAGAAAGACTCAGACAGTCACAAAGGACTAGAAATGAAAAGACAGACCCAAGAACCATAACTCAAGAGTGGAATAAATCAACTGGGAGAGATGGCCCCCACCGCCAGATATAAATGTCCGTATGGACGAGGGATATACAACCCCCTGCTGTCAGATTAAAAATATCCCGGTGGACGGGATATACATCCCCCTGCTGTCAAATATAAATGCCCCTATGGGCGAGGGGATATACAGCCCCTGTGTTACCATTGAAGACGCGCGCACGTCGAAACCTCAAGAACCAGCTCATGGATGAAACGATATCCAGAGTCAAACGAAGGATTTACCAAAATTGATCTTTTCCAAATTCCCACCAGATCACTAACTACCCAGAGCAATACCAAAACACTCAGTCCTACAGAGTGCATAAGCGTAAACCCAAAGCAGTCAATGTCTAATGGAGCAACCAAATAGAAGGAACCAACACCCAAGTGAGTTTCACATTCAAGGCTCAGTTAGTCACACAAGCTGAGTTAGTCACACAACCATTTCCTTTTTCGAAATTCCTCTAAAGTCAGTTAGCGTTTTTCGAAAACGTCTCATAAGTCAATCAGCAAAAGTAATGGAGTACGAGAAATCGTACCTGGGTAACGCTTTGTAACAGTTCTAGACAACTTGCAAAACAATCAACAGTACTCTGAAGAATATTAAAGGTAGTCTATCATCAATCACTTGTAGCCTATGTTAAGCTTAAATAAACTCCTCACTCAAATGTTATGTATCACCTTTGACTTGTCTTAGAATGTTGTATAACTCAAGGTTGTAAGACCAAGAAACGTATTTTATTAACACTTGTTAATTGTTCCACTCTTATCACTTTACCCATACTTAACCATAATTCTCACATTTAAGACCTTTATAACATAAGTGCATTATATTTATCCGAATAAATCTCACGATTCAATAACAATTCTTAAGCTCAATACTTTTACTCTTACTTTAGAATGAACATCGTCCTATGACCTATAATAGGTTTATCCCAGAATACTATACTATTAATTCACAATGTAATGATTATGTACTTTATCAATATTACCAAGTAACCCATCATGATTAAGTTTTCCCTCAACTTAATTAAGATCTACATCTTGTATGTTGGAATCATAGTGTTGTAGATACATTTCATTATATCTTAATTGAGCCACTAAACTCAATTATCACATCCCTAGTTCAGAATGACTTCCTATTATAATTGTCTAATAATTGTGTCATAAGATGTTGAATTACCTCTCATATTGAAATAACTATATTGTTATTAACTTAGACTTATCGAACCCTTACATTTAGTATTCACAAGATATATATTATTTACTTTATCATTAACTATTAATAAGGTGTTTAAAGATAACCTTTGATGTATCCTTGCTTACATTCAACTTCCCAAATGTTTTATTTTTACACACATTCCCTCCATAGGCTATCTATAATCCTTTTATACTAAACCTCCATAAATTCAAGTCTTAAATACGTTTTAAATTATTTACAAAACCTAAGGTTTCAAAGGAGAGTAACGTAATAAATATTTTCCTTTATTATGTTTAGGACAAACATTATATCTTAACATAAGGTAAAATTTATCTAAGAATTAAATCCCCATTCACAAGGAAAATTGCCAATTATTTAATAAGATCATCTATTCTGAAAATTCTCATATTTTTATATTCAAATAACATATCATTATTTCCCATTACCGTGAAGTATATCAACATAATATCTTATGTAACTTAGTTTTATCTAATAAAGGTTCAAAGGTTTAAGTATCAAATTCCTATTCATACACCTTTCTATAAATTCTAACTACTAAATACCTCACTTAATTGTAAACTCACACCCTAAGCATCGATAATTAATGTTATAATGTATTTCATATGGCTTATCTAATGCCAAGAAACTTAAAGATTATTATTTAGATAAATTTCCAAATCATAGTTAATATAGTTTTATATCATAATCCTTTTAATGATTTTATCTTAAAACATTAAGTTATATTTCAATACCATAAATGTTAAGAAATGATTAAATCTAGACTTACTAATCCACCTCACATTTAGATGTAAAGGTATTTTATTTATTTTATTATTGGTTATATATTAAGAACATTTAGATGTAAAAATATTACATTTATTTATTAATTATATAATAAGTTCTATTTGTGTAAAATCTAATTACAAATATTCCTAAGTCCCAACTTATTAACTACCTAACCAAATTATAGATTTACATTCTGGTCTTTGACAAATAATATTACACATGTATTTAATATGGTTTATATAAATCTTAGAAATTCAAGATAACTCTTTAAGCTTAATTTCATAACCACAATTCAATACTACCTCATATAATATACTTTTAATAGTATTATGTATAGGTTTAGTTTAGCTTATTAATTCCTTCGTATTCTATTTGCTATAAGGTATTTTATTTCCTTTATTCAGTTATTTATCGTATATGTATACTAGGATTTATTCAAGACATTCTTTATGTAGTTTAATTGCATTTAATTATTTATATTAACTTTTACACATATCTACATCCAAAATATGGTTTATAAAATAAAGTATTTTCCTTAGTTTCAATTGAGTATATTAACTACCATATTATATAATTAATATAAATGTAGATTAATTTAGTTCCTTGATTTAACCTAAGTTACTATTTTATTTCTTTATATTATATATATATATATATATTTACCTCACTTAAAAGCTTATACCTAAAAATATTTATCAACATTCTGGATTAAATGTTAGTTTAGTCTTATTATATTTTCCCCAACCTATAAAGTTCATTAATCAACTATACTAATTTTTGGTTACATTAAAAACCATATATTATAAGTTATTCTTATGAAAAACTCATAAACACAATTTTTAAACCCATTTACCAATGCCCAAAAATTCCCAATTTAATATACAGTAACTATAACATTTTAGACATATTATAAAATTTTTATTTCATGAAAATATCTTTTTAAATTAGCCAAATAATTCCAGAAAACCTGTAACTTGCAAAAATCATAACTTACGTTTAAAATTTCAAGTCAAAACACATTCGGGAAGGTATTTAAATTAACTCAACAAGTTAGGGTTTATTTCTGAAATTATAATAAAAACTTATACTCTTAATTTGAAACGATCTAATCTCAGCCGTCCGTTTCTTATAACTACGATTGGACAGCTGCTGAAAGCCGAGTTCATCATCCGCCCCCCAACCCGATTCGAGTACTAAATCGACAATATCTCACAATCTACAGAACCAAATTGAGTGATTCTTGTTTTTATGGTTTCAAAATTCAATTCGGTTCTAATGATACTAATTTCGCTAGCTATAATGTAGGATTCATCAGTTTTCGAATTCGGTTTCGAAGTTAGGGTTTATTTTGATTTCTGAATTCGAATCTACCCAATTCACTCAATCTAATGCGTAATTGAAGCAATTGAGACATGTTTTTGACCGACAATATAATGTAGATTAGCCAGGTTGAAGGAATTTGAAGGAAACTTACCGGAATTGCTTGAATCGAAAGGATTCGAAATCGGTTCTGGAAAAAACGCCCCCTTTACAACCCGATTGGGTAGCCTACTTTGTAACGCTATAATTTACAGTACAGACCGAGTTAGAACTAGTTCTTGGGCTTAATCTAAAGAGGAAACTTAACTCTACACAATGATAGCAAGAACTCACCCTAACTTGCACTACACAGAAAGAATCGAAGCTGGAAGTTGCGAGTTTACCTCGCGTTTTCTGGGAAGAAAACTATGATTTTAGGTTGTGACGAATCCAAAACTTTAGACACCTCGTTCTTCCAAACGGTTGGGAATTGGCTTTGGTCATCAACATGAAAGTTTTAGAGGGATTAGAGCTCTTCAAAACGAGCTAAAGAACATGGAATTTGGCTGAGAAACAAAGAAGTTATGGCAAGACGAAGTTACCTGAATCGAAGGAAAAACTCGAAACTACATTTCGGTTTTTGCAGGGTGGCTACTTTGGCTCGAATTTCCGGTTGATTTAGGATGAATTAGGGTTAGTGTGAGTTATGGTTGTTTAGAGGAAGTGTAGGAGAAGACAACAAAGAAGACGACACTCAAAAATTCCAAAAGATGAGAAAGTTATGAAGGTCACAAGTTAAGGCAAAACTGGTTTCTGTTACCGGAAAAATAGGAGATAGAAACGACTAAGTACTGGGCGCGTATCCCGAGGCGCGCGATGAGTCAGCATACCTTGCCACGTCAGTTTTTTTTTCAAAATTTTGGCTCTAAACTTCATTTGATCATAACTTTGGCTAGGATGATCCGTTTTTGACGTTCTTTTTATCGATCTTCATGGTTTTCCATAACCTATTTATTAGTATAGGTTTCATGGGCTGGTTTGACCATTCTCAAAAAGTCAACCCTAGCAAGGCTTAAAAGGCTTTAAGGGTTCTAGAATTTTATTTTGACTTTTATGTTTCAAAACAATGTTCCAACTCTTTCTAAAATCTTTATAATATACTTGGAGTGTTTATAAATTTTTCCAAGATTTATTGACGTATAAATCTTATTATTAAATTCATAATACTATATAATAATACATAATAATTAAATATTTATTGTATTCTTTAGGGTTAAATAGGAGAAATCCCCTAAATTAATTTCCATAATTCCATATAATATTAATACTCATAATTCCATACAATAATTTAATATTCATAATTCCATATAATAATTTAATATTCATAATTCCATATAATAATTTAATACTTAATAGTATTATTAAAGGTTTAATAAAAGAAATCCCCTAAATTAATTAAATTAATTTAGGGGTATTTCAAGAAGTCTGCTTGTATTCCCTTTTTTTTTTTTTTCTTTTTTCTTTTTTTTAAAAAGAGCAGACCGTAAGGAAAAGACAGAAGAAAATGAACAAAATAACTTGAAGAGATGGCTGCCAGACCATTGTGGAACTACCAGTAACAAACACACGAATCTGAAACGTATACCAAAACTAATTGACCAATGAAAAACACATCTTTCGAAACAACAAAAGAAAGAAATTAATAGAATGCAGGAACCATACCTTACGGAACGTTGATCATTCCGAGCTCGAAACAGAGATAGTGAGCTTGATCCTGACTCAAAAGTTTGGTGAAGATGTCATTTATTTGTGTGTTCGTGAGATGATGAAGATAGCAGCTTGCTTTCGTGATGATCATGATATGAAACTGTTACCCTGACAATTGGTAAATCCAGATGTACCATTTTGATCAGACAGTGAGCCACCAAAATAGCGGCAGTATAAGCCATCAAGGTAGGTGAAGTGCTCCGGTGTACGAGCTACTGGTTCTCTACTTGAAAACTCTTGCGGGGACATCAGAAATTTCGACTCGGATGTCCATGTCAACTATGACAATGGTCTACGATTTTGCCTTTTCCATTGTTTCAAAAACTACACCTTGCCTCCATTTTGCTCGGTAAGAGAACTGAGTTTTCTCCTATCACCACTCATATGCCTTAAGCACCCATTATCCATGAGTCACCAATGCTCTGTATGTGACTCAGTTTGTTCCTGTAAAAGACTAAACAAAAAGGTTAGTTTTGGGTACCCAGAGTTTCTTGGGCCCTGTGGTGTATGAAGTAAATCTCTTCTTATTATGAATCAACGTTGAGGTTGTGCTTAGAGATTGCCGAATTCTAGAATTCTTCTCCTTAAGTTTGTAACAATGATTAATGAAATGACCATGTTGCCGATAGTAACTACAAATGGTTCTACGCTTCACATGATTCTGATCATTTCGTTGATGGACTTGTTTCACATTGTTCTGTTGGTAACCCAGACCTTCTTTGTCGGTTCTTTTCTTGCTTAGCATGTTACAGAGATTGATTTTACCTGTATACCAGACTGGATTCTTCTGAGTCTGCAACTCATTTCTCTGTTTTTCTTAAGAACTTCCACAGTGAGGGAATCTACTTCTTTATAAAATTTTCATTTCGATCAATCATCGATTTAAACTCAGTTTGTGCCCAGTTTGGTAGTGTAGCTACTCTAGAAATTAAGGGACTGACAAAAGTAACTTGAGGAATTTTGGAACTATTTGGAATCTCAGAGATATTATGATACTCGAGTTCTCTTATTTTCCTTTCTAATCCATCTATCCTATCCTCAAACTCATGTTTTTGTGTTTCAAGTTTTAACATAGCTTCAGATAAGAGTTCAAACAAATGTTTCTTAGACATAGACTCAAGAGATTCTTTTACATGAGATAACCTTACCTCATCATCTGGCAGAGTCTGCTTCCACTTTTCCAAGGCCATGAAACAGAATTTTGTTCCCTCACTGAACTCATCTTCTTGAGCAATAGCCGTCATGCATACTTGATCCTCATTCTCTGGTTCTGAGTCTGTTCCTGAACCATCTTCTCCCCAAGCCGCAGCAGTTGTTGTTGAGAATTTCTTGACCTTCACCTGAAAATTATCCCTTTGTGGCAAAGGACAATTTTTGACCTCATGTCCAGGTTTGTTGCACCTGAAACAGATTATTGGACCCTTCTTTGATTTGTTATGATTAAACTTGGAATTCTGACCTCGCCGTCCTCCAAAAATCCTTCGAATACCATCAGCTATCTTGATAATTTCTTCCTCTTCACTCAATTCCTCTTCATCTGTTCCAGCATTACTCTTCCAAGCTTTCAAGGCCAGATCTTTGCATGTTGTTGGCGAAGAGATTGCTCCCTTCATCTTACCTTCATAGACCATTAGCTCAGAGCCTAACTCCTCGAGGGGCATTTTTGACAAATCCTTGGTTGTTCTAGCAAAGTTGTATAGTGCAGTCAATCCTTTCCAAGACTATCAAGACACCTTTCGTTGATAACAGTGTTTTCTAGAGTAACACCCACGGTTTTCATGTCGCTCAATATCCTGTCAAACTTTTCAAGAGTCTGTGTAATAGACTCACCATCCACCATCCCGAAGTTATCAAATTGCCTCCTAAACTGTTTTCCCTTTGCCTTCCTGATTGAATCGGTCCTTCATAAGCCACTTTAAGGAAACTCCAAACATCTTTTGCAGTCTGTATACCTAGCACCTTCTGTTGATCTCCTTCTGAAAGTGAAGAGACAATTACTCTCAATGCCTGCTTGTTCTTACTGAGTAGCTTCTTGTCATTATCATTCCAGTCCTTCTTCTCCTTAGGCTTGGTAACTCCATCTTCAGTAACCTGCGGGACTAAATGCCTTCTGTTACGACTGTCCATAGATCATAGTCTATCGACATCAGTTGATGTCCCATTTGTTCGCACCAGCAAGCATAATTGAATTTTGTAAGCTTCGGTGCTTTGACGTTGTAAGAACCCATGTTGATCACCCTTTGAAGATTTCTCTCCTAGACACCAAAAGGGAACCTGCTCTGATACCAATTGTAGGTTCTCCAACGATAGTTCTTAGTGTTATTGTTACTCAACACGAACTAAAGAACTGAGTAACATACTGACGATGAAAACTGCCTCCGAAGTAAAAGATTAAAGAATGAATACCAGAAATCACGTGAACCTTCACTTCATTAACACGTATCAATTCGATACACACACTCGTACTCGAAGCACAGATTCTTCAAGTACTCTCACATAACTTCCCTCAATTCGCCTCTGAAAACTAGGGTTACAAGGACGCTCTCAAACTCTCACAATAATAGTTGTTTTTCCTCTCTGTTTTGTAAAAGCGTAATTTGCTTCAGCAAGCAATATTACTTATATAGATGATGTAATTTATCTCTAGGTAAGATATTCACCTAAAAGATAAACCTGTTTTAAAGCATAAGAATATAAAATCTAAACAGCTTTTATATTTGTTAATGCTCAGAATAAAAACCTCCCTAAAATTACTCCAGCAAAGATTCTCCTGAACGTAATCTTCATTCTTCACTTCTCTCTGACTTCAGATTACTGGGTTTGTACCTCAGACACAGTTGACACAGAGTGACTATAATCAAAAACATCAACAGCGTGACAATATTGTGCTTCAAATTCAATCTTTAACGAATCATCATATGGACTGTTAGATTGAAAGCGGCTTGGGACTGAACTGGCAACGTATTGGCTTCTACGATGGCCGAACACAAATAACAATGAAGATCTTGGAATTTTCTTAGTCACATTAGTGGACCCCACAACCATGGTTAGTCTTTGGGGATTTCAATGTAATTTTGTTTGGATATGCAGCAGCAGAGTAAACGAGATTGAGACAGGAGACAAATGAGAGCCTTGTGTAATTGCCTTAGTTATTGTCAACTCGACAATTTGGGGTTCAAGGGTGGCATCCACATTTTCATGAACATACAAAGTGGTGCTTTCAACACTCGCTTAGATTGGATAGATTTGTGGCTTCTGCGCAATGGGTGCAGATATTTCAGCAAGCTCGAAATATTCATTTGATCTAACAATCGGCCAATAAAACTTCTAACTCAGCCATTGCGTAGGGGTAGCTGATGGCTTTTCAAGTTTAATTAAGAACAGAGATGAGTGAGTGAAGCTACTTGCATGACATTGTTTAAAAATACTAGGTGGGAAATGAGGGACATAAGTGACTATGTTGATAAAATTGCTCGATATGGACGAGCTTTACAAGTCTAGGGCAGTAGGATTTCAAGGTTGGAGATTCTCCGTATTGTAGAGCTAAAATAAGAAATTAACCAAGTTGCACAACAATTTCCATTTCCCTCTACCTTAGCTCAATGGAGATACTTGAATCGTGATCTTGATTCATTACTTCTCAAAGAAAAATCTTGTTGGGCCCAATGTGCGCATCATAAATGGTTGTAGGAAGGTGATAGAAATACGACCTTCTTCTTCAACAAATTCCAATCCAAAAAACGCAAGAACTTCAATTATGAACTTGTGGATGACCACGGGGTGCGAGTTTTTGGTTGGGATGAAGTGGAGGGGGTGACCAGGCAATATTTTGAGAATTTATTTCAGACTACTAACCCTACTCACAACCCCTACCATCTGGAGTGTGTTGAGAATCAAATCCCCCATGATCCCCAAGTCCTCATGGGGAATCCCTACACCCAAGATTCCCAAGAACCTTTCTTCTTTTTTAAAGCACGATTTGGGCAAGATTTTGGCTCAACCGACCCACCGGTCGGTCGCCCCCTGTTGAAGATGATGCACGTAAGCAATTTAAAGTCCAAACCGAACCACCTTGGGTCGGTCCCTGGCCGGTTGGTTCCAGTAGGTTACGATTGACCTATCGTCTAGATCGGCCGAACCCAGTTGATGCCGGAAAAGTCCGACGACCCTCCCTGGGTCGGTCCTGTGGGCAGGCTAGTCTTCAAAACGTTGTATCTTCTTCATTTTAGCTCAGATTTTGGATCTGTTTGTGCCCACGCGTTTGTCTTTTTGTCTACTTTAATCCTAGCTATGTTGTTCCTCCTGTTTCAACAATAATTGTGTAAAAACCAATAAAAACACAAAACTAAAGGAAAACTAGCTAGAGTGGGAAATGAGCATGAAAAGTGTTGATAAAACATATGAAATACACCCCTAAAGCATGCTTATCTGGACACTTATCACTTCTTGGACAGGATTTTGTTTATCTCGAATCGACGTAAGAACCAACACAGATTTTTTTTCAAAACTATCGGCATTAGATTATGAGATTAAGTTCAGAATACAGCTTGGATATTATTACACCGGACTCCTTATAAGTCCTAAATCCGCCTACATTAGCTAAGGTGTAGGCATCTAGATTTGCATCCCTCCCTAAATTTGACCAGGAAACCTAACCAAAAGTGGAGGCTAAAAGTACTTCTGTGGACGTCGTCTCGAACTAACCCATCACCTTCAGGTAATTACATTTAGATGACAGTCTGAGAATAGGTGGACATCTTGGGAACCAAGAGATCTCACAACCTTGAGACTGAATAAAATTGCTTTAGCTTCTATAATCCACGGAGCCCATAGCTCCAAACCTTTAGTGATTTCAATGGCTTGCGCCTTACCATATTCATCTCTATAAACTACCCCCATTTCCAGAACCATTAGGAGTGTAACATCAACATAAATCTGTAATGTGTGATGCTGAATCTCAAGCTACCGGCCTTCATCAACCATGGAAAAGTCTAGTGAGCTTACTGAAGATGCATTCTCAAGGTACGAGTATGCCTGGTCCATGCATTGACTAAATGAGTTAAACTTTGTCATGTTGGAGTTGGCACCTCGCGGACCACATCTTCCATAGAAGCTGAATAACCATTTAATCAAGTCTAAATCTTGATGAATACAAGTAAATAGCAACCAGTCTCTCAAAGCCCCATCATCAATAATTCTCTTCGGCTTTTCAAGATTTTCATACAACACCCCATTTACCCACCAGCGGGCAGAAAAAAGAAACATGTACTATGCTTCATTACCTCCATAAAAACCATTCAATAGTCTCACTCCTACAATGCATCTGAATGTTTGCCTTACAAGGGAAGACGCCTTGCAACAATTTCCGAGCAAACAACTTTATTCTTTTTGGGAAGCAAAATTTACGCGTCTTTTTCATTATTGTGCCAATGGGGTTCTATAGGAGGCCGAGTAAACTACGGTTAGAAATGATTGAATTGGTCAAGAAGTATGAAGATTTAACAAAAACATACCATTTCGTGTCCCTACCCAGCACCAACTGTCAGATTAGTTCAGTTTGAGAGAGAATTGTCTTCAGAATATGTTCCACATCATCTACTAGGAACCAGCTTTGTACTTTTTCTTCATACCAAGTGTGGTCCTCGCTCTTAATAAGCCAAACAACTCTCCCATTAGTTCTAGCAAATTCTAGGAGATCCCAGTCCTAAGGTTTTCCTCCCCTTTTTATCTAAGTCATTTATCTGTGATGCTTATTGAAGTCCCATCTCCAGCAACTCTTCTAGAACCTAGCCCGAGGAGATACAGAGAACCCCAGAAAGATATCATGATTGGGATTGAATGAGTGCCCAACTGAGAGTCCAAAATACTCCCTCCTATAAAAATTTTAGTTGTTTTAGAAATGTATCTAGACTTAAATATATCTATATTTATCTCTAAAAGACTAATATATTTTGAATAGGAGGTAGTATTACCAATGGCAAAGTACTTAGCCTTAATAATACGAGACATTAGAAGATTAGGTTGCCCAAGGATACACTAGAATTGTCTAGCAAGGAGGGAGTTACTAAAGCAGCACAAATCACGAAAACCTAAGCCCCTTCATCAAAACTCTTACACAAAGTATCCCAACATCTCCAACAAATTCCTTTTCGAGATATTAACCAAACCATCAAAACTTTTTATAGTAGATTAAATCTTCTAAAGTAAGAGAAAGGGAGTCGGGTAACACTCATAATGTATGAAGGAATAGCCTGCATAACTAATTTATGAGGATGCCCTTCCTGCTTGGGAAATTGTACGCTCCCAAGATTGCACTCTTGTGTGTATTCTGTCTCTAACATTTCCAAAAATCTACTTTATACATTTCCAATTGAGCTGGGAAATCCAAGTAAAGACCAAGATCAGTAACCTCCTTAACCCCAAGAACGTTAGAGATCTGACTCCAAAGATAGTGTTCAGCCCTTTAGAGAACATAAGTCTGGACTTTGCCATATTGACACTTTGACCTGGTGCTTCCTAAAATTCCTTGATAAGATCCAGAATACGAGCAAAATTATATTGATTAGCCCGTTAAAGACAACACAATCATCAGCAAAAAAAGACTAGTGACTTCGCAACCCTTGACAAGAAATACTATGAATCATCACGGATAAGGTAGTAGTGCGTAGACTTGATAATAGAGCCTCCATGCAACAAACAAAGAGAAAAGGAGATAAGGGGTCACCGTGGTAAAGTTTTTTGGGGAAAGGTTTTCCTTGGGCTACCATTGATTATAACAGTGAAGGAGACTGTAGATACGCCCTTTTCCACCAATCTGACCCACCTCTCATGGAAACCCATACTCTTCAGGACTCATAGAACAAAAAACTATTCAACCCTATTAAAAGCCTTGGCCATGTCGATTTCAAAGCAAAGTGACCCCTCTTAGAGGCATGAGAGCTTTTCATCAGATGCATAAACTCATGGGAAATGACTATCTTATCAAAGATTAAAGGACAAAGGCCCCTTGATCTTCAGAGATAACGAGCTCCATAACCCCTTTAACGTGATAAACCGGGACTCGAGAAATAACTCGATATAAGGTACTACACAAGGAAATGGGGCGGAAGTCAACCATGCTACTAGAATTAGTTTTCTTTGGGAACAACACAAGATGAGTGTGATTTAGGCCCGGGGGTGTAGTCTTTGAATTCAGAACTGAGAGTGTAGTGTCTACGCAGTCACCTCCAATAATATCCTAGAAATATTTTATAAAAACACCATTAATACCGTTAGGCCCTCGGGATTTATTTAGATTACCTTTCAGATCCAAATTACTTAATCTTGGGTGTAGGGTCCCCATGAGGACTTGGGGATCATGGGGGATTTGATTCTCAACACACTCCAGATGGTAGGGGTTGTGAGTAGGGTTAGTAGTCTGAAATAAATTCTCAAAATATTGCCTGGTCACCCCCTCCACTTCATCCCAACAAAAAACTTGCACCCCGTGGTCATCCACAAGTTCATAATTGAAGTTCTTGCGTTTTTTGGATTGGAATTTGTTGAAGAAGAAGGTCGTATTTCTATCACCTTCCTACAACCATTTATGATGCGCACATTGGGCCCAACAAGATTTTTCTTTGAGAAGTAATGAATCAAGATCACGATTCAAGTATCTCCATTGAGCTAAGGTAGAGGGAAATGGAAATTGTTGTGCAACTTGGTTAATTTTCTATTTTAGCTCTACAATACGGAGAATCTCCAACCTTGAAATCCTACTGCCCTAGACTTGTAAAGCTCGTCCATATCGAGCAATTTTATCAACATAGTCACTTATGTCCCTCATTTCCCACCTAGTATTTTTAAACAATGTCATGCAAGTAGCTTCACTCACTATCTGTTCTTAATTAAACTTGAAAAGCCATCAGCTACCCCTACGCAATGGCTGAGTTAGAAGTTTTATTGGCCGATTGTTAGATCAAATGAATATTTCGAGCTTGCTGAAATATCTGCACCCATTGCGCAGAAGCACCAAATCTATCCAATCTAAGCGAGTGTTGAAAGCACCACTTTGTATTTCATGAAAATGTGGATGCCACCCTTGAACCCCAAATTGTCGAGTTGACAATAACTAAGGCAATTACACAAGGCTCTCATTTGTCTCCTGTCTCAATCTCGTTTACTCTGCTGCTCATATCCAAACAAAATTACATTGAAATCCCCAAAGACTAACCATGGTTGTGGGGTCCACTAATGTGACTAAGAAAATTCCAAGATCTTCATTGTTATTTGTGTTCGGCCATCCGTAGAAGCCAATACGTTGCCAGTTCAGTCCCAAGCCGCTTTCAATCTAACAGTCCATATGATGATTCGTTAAAGATTGAATTTGAAGCACAATATTGTCACGCTGTTGATGTTTTTGATTAGTCACTCAGTGTAACATACTGTGTCTGAGGTACAACCCAGTAATCTGAAGTCAGAGAGAAGTGAAGAATGAAGATTACGTTCAGGAGAATCTTTGCTGGAGTAATTTTAGGGAGGTTTTTATTCTGAGCATTAACAAATATAAAAGCTGTTTAGATTTTATATTCTTATGCTTTAAAACAGGTTTATCTTTTAGGTGAATATCTTACCTAGAGATAAATTACATCATCTATATAAGTAATATTGCTTGCTGAAGCAAATTACGCTTTTACAAAACAGAGAGGAAAAACAACTATTATTGTGAGAGTTTGAGAGCGTCCTTGTAACCCTAGTTTTCAGAGGCGAATTGAGGGAAGTTATGTGAGAGTACTTGAAGAATCTGTGCTTCGAGTACGAGTGTGTGTATCGAATTGATACGTGTTAATGAAGTGAAGGTTCACGTGATTCTGGTATTCATTCTTTAATCTTTTACTTCGGAGGCAGTAAGTTCATCGTCAGTATGTTACTCAGTTCTTTAGTTCGTGTTGAGTAACAATAACACTAAGAACTATCGTTGGAGAACCTACAATTGGTATCAGAGCAGGTTCCCTTTTGGTGTCTAGGAGAGAAATCTTCAAAGGGTGATCAACATGGGTTCTTACAACGTCAAAGCACCGAAGCTTACAAAATCAATTATGCTTGCTGGTGCGAACAAATGGGACATCAACTGATGTCGATAGACTATGATCTATGGACAGTCGTAACAGAAGGCAATTTAGTCCTGCAGGTTACTGAAGATGGAGTTACCAAGCCTAAGGAGAAGAAGGACTGGAATGATAATGACAAGAAGCTACTCAGTAAGAACAAGCAGGCATTGAGAGTAATTGTCTCTTCACTTTCAGAAGGAGATCAACAGAAGGTGCTAGGTATACAGACTGCAAAAGATGTTTGGAGTTTCCTTAAAGTGGCTTATGAAGGGACCGATTCAATCAGGAAGGCAAAGGGAAAACAGTTTAGGAGGCAATTTGATAACTTCAGGATGGTGGATGGTGAGTCTATTACACAGACTCTTGAAAAGTTTGACAGGATATTGAGCGACATGAAAACCGTGGGTGTTACTCTAGAAAACACTGTTATCAACGAAAGGTGTCTTGATAGTCTTGGAAAGGATTGACTGCACTATACAACTTTGCTAGAAACAACCAAGGATTTGTCAAAAATGCCCCTCGAGGAGTTAGGCTCTGAGCTAATGGTCTATGAAGGTAAGATGAAGGGAGCAATCTCTTCGCCAACAACATGCAAAGATCTGGCCTTGAAAGCTTGGAAGAGTAATGCTGGAACAGATGAAGAGGAATTGAGTGAAGAGGAAGAAATTATCAAGATAGCTGATGGTATTCGAAGGATTTTGGAGGACGGCGAGGTCAGAATTCCAAGTTTAATCATAACAAATCAAAGAAGGGTCCAATAATCTGTTTCAGGTGCAAAAACCTGGACATGAGGTCAAAAATTGTCCTTTGCCACAAAGGGATAATTTTCAGGTGAAGGTCAAGAAATTCTCAACAACAGCTGCTGCGGCTGGGGAGAAGATGGTTCAGGAACAGACTCAGAACCAGAGAATGAGGATCAAGTATGCATGACGGCTATTGCTCAAGAAGATGAGTTCAGTGAGGGAACAAAATTCTGTTTCATGGCCTTGGAAAAGTGGAAGCAGACTCTGCCAGATGATGAGGTAAGGTTATCTCATGTAAAAGAATCTCTTGAGTCTATGTCTAAGAAACATTTGTTTGAACTCTATCTGAAGCTATGTTAAAACTTGAAACACAAAAACATGAGTTTGAGGATAGGATAGATGGATTAGAAAGGAAAATAAGAGAACTCGAGTATCATAATATCTCTGAGATTCCAAATAGTTCCAAAATTCCTCAAGTTACTTTTGTCAGTCCCTTAATTTCTAGAGTAGCTACACTACCAAACTGGGCACAAACTGAGTTTAAATCGATGATTGATCGAAATGAAAAATTTTATAAAGAAGTAGATTCCCTCACTGTGGAAGTTCTTAAGAAAAACAGAGAAATTGAGTTGCAGACTCAGAAGAATCCAGTCTGGTATATAGGTAAAATCAATCTCTGTAACATGCTAAGCAAGAAAAGAACCGACAAAGAAGGTCTGGGTTACCAACAGAACAATGTGAAACAAGTCCATCAACGAAATGATCAGAATCATGTGAAGCGTAGAACCATTTGTAGTTACTATCGGCAACATGGTCATTTCATTAATCATTGCTACAAACTTAAGGAGAAGAATTCTAGAATTCGGCAATCTCTAAGCACAACCTCAACGTTGATTCATAATAAGAAGAGATTTACTTCATACACCACAGGGCCCAAGAAACTCTGGGTACCCAAAACTAACCTTTTTGTTTAGTCTTTTACAGGAACAAACTGAGTCACATACAGAGCATTGGTGACTCATGGATAATGGGTGCTTAAGGCATATGAGTGGTGATAGGAGAAAACTCAGTTCTCTTACCGAGCAAAATGGAGGCAAGGTGTAGTTTGGAAACAATGGAAAAGGCAAAATCGTAGACATTGGCATAGTTGGACATGCGACATACTTCGATCCAGTCTGTCTTATCAAAGGATTAGAACATGATTGGCTTAGTGTCTTTCGAGTCTGTGAACAAGGATCTCTAAGAAGATAGACAAGCACTCCGTGCTCAGTACGACAGACTTACGAAGATTTCTGTTTTCCGCAAGAGTTCAGTAGAGACACAGAGCTCGTACACCGGAGCACTTCACCTACCTTGATGGCTTATACTGCCGCTATTTTGGTGGCTCACTGTCTGATCAAAATGGTACATCTGGATTTACCAATTGTCAGGGTAACAGTTTCATATCATGATCATCACGAAAGCAAGCTGCTATCTTCATCATCTCACGAACACACAAATAAATGACATCTTCACCCAACTTTTGAGTCAGGATCAAGCTCACTATCTCTGTTTCGAGCTCGGAATGATCAACGTTCCGTAAGGTATGGTTCCTGCATTCTATTAATTTCTTTCTTTTGTTGTTTCGAAAGATGTGTTTTCATTGGTCAATTAGTTTTGGTATACGTTTCAGATTCGTGTGTTGTTACTGGTAGTTCCACAATGGTCTGGCAGCCATCTCTTCAAGTTATTTTGTTCATTTTCTTCTGTCTTTTCCTTACGGTCTGCTCTATTTAAAAAAAAAGAAAAGGAAAAAAGAAAAAAGAAAACAAAAAAACAAAAAAAGGGAATACAAGCAGACTTCTTGAAATACCCCTAAATTAATTTAGGGGATTTCTTTTATTAAACCTTTAATAATACTATTAAGTATTAATTATTATATGGAATTATGAATATTAAATTATTATATGGAATTATGAATATTAAATTATTGTATGGAATTATGAGTATTAATATATATGGAATTATGGAAATTAATTTAGGGGATTTCTCCTATTTAACCCTAAAGAATACAATAAAATATTTAATTATTATGTATTATTATATAGTATTATGAATTTAATAATAAGATTTATACGTCAATAAATCTTGGAAAAATTTATAAACACTCCAAGTATATTATAAAGATTTTAGAAAGAGTTGGAACATTGTTTTGAAACATAAAAGTCAAAATAAAATTCTAGAACCCTTAAAGCCTTTTAAGCCTTGCTAGGGTTGACTTTTGAGAATGGTCAAACCAGCCCATGAAACCTATACTAATAAATAGGTTATGGAAAACCATGAAGATCGATAAAAAGACGTCAAAAACGGATCATCCTAGCCAAAGTTATGATCAAATGAAGTTTAGAGCCAAAATTTTGAAAAAAAAACTGACGTGGCAAGGTATGCTGACTCATCGCGCGCCTCGGGATACGCGCCCAGTACTTAGTCGTTTCTATCTCCTATTTTTCCGGTAACAGAAACCAGTTTTGCCTTAACTTGTGACCTTCATAACTTTCTCATCTTTTGGAATTTTTGAGTGTCGTCTTCTTTGTTGTCTTCTCCTACACTTCCTCTAAACAACCATAACTCACACTAACCCTAATTCATCCTAAATCAACGGAAATTCGAGCCAAAGTAGCCACCCTGCAAAAACCGAAATTGTAGTTTCGAGTTTTCCTTCGATTCAGGTAACTTCGTCTTGCCATAACTTCTTTGTTTCTCAGCCAAATTCCATGTTCTTTAGCTCGTTTTGAAGAGCTCTAATCCCTCTAAAACTTTCATGTTGATGACCAAAGCCAATTCCCAACCGTTTGGAAGAACGAGGTGTCTAAAGTTTTGGATTCGTCACAACCTAAAATCATAGTTTTCTTCCCAGAAAACGCGAGGTAAACTCGCAACTTCCAGCTTCGATTTCTTTCTGTGTAGTGCAAGTTAGGGTGAGTTCTTGCTATCATTGTGTAGAGTTAAGTTTCCTCTTTAGATTAAGCCCAAGAACTAGTTCTAACTCGGTCTGTACTGTAAATTATAGCGTTACAAAGTAGGCTACCCAATCGGGTTGTAAAGGGGCGCGTTTTTCCAGAACCGATTTCGAATCCTTTCGATTCAAGCAATTCGGTAAGTTTCCTTCAAATTCCTTCAACCTGGCTAATCTACATTATATTGTCGGTCAAAAACATGTCTCAATGCTTCATTCATTACGCATTAGATTGAGTGAATTGGGTAGATTCGAATTCAGAAATCAAAATAAACCCTAACTTCGAAACCGAATTCGAAAACTGATGAATCCTACATTATAGCTAGCGAAATTAGTATCATTAGAACCGGAATTGAATTTTGAAACCATAAAAACAAGAATCACTCAATTTGGTTCTGTAGATTGTGAGATATTGTCGATTTAGTACTCGAATCGGGTTGGGGGCGGATGATGAACTCGGCTTTCAGCAGCTGTCCAATCGTAGTTATAAGAAACGGACGGCTGAGATTAGATCGTTTCAAATTAAGAGTATAAGTTTTTATTATAATTTCAGAAATAAACCCTAACTTGTTGAGTTAATTTAAATACCTTCCCGAATGTGTTTTGACTTGAAATTTTAAACGTAAGTTATGATTTTGCAAGTTACAGGTTTTCTGGAATTATTTGGCTAATTTAAAAGATATTTTCATGAAATAAAAATTTTATAATATGTCTAAAATGTTATAGTTACTGTATATTAAATTTGGAATTTTTGGGCATTGGTAAATGGGTTTAAAAATTGTGTTTATGAGTTTTTCATAAGAATAACTTATATATATGGTTTTTAATGTAACCAAAAATTAGTATAGTTGATTAATGAACTTTATAGGTTGGGGAAAATATAATAAGACTAAACTAACATTTAATCCAGAATGTTGATAAATATTTTTAGGTATAAGCTTTTAAGTGAGGTAAATATATATATATATATAAAAAGAAATAAAATAGTAACTTAGGTTAAATCAAGGAACTAAATTAATCTACATTTATATTAATTATATAATATGGTAGTTAATATACTCAATTGAAACTAAGGAAAATACTTTATTTTATAAACCATATTTTGGATGTAGATATGTGTAAAAGTTAATATAAATAATTAAATGCAATTAAACTACATAAAGAATGTCTTGAATAAATCCTAGTATACATATACGATAAATAACTGAATAAAGGAAATAAAATACCTTATAGCAAATAGAATACGAAGGAATTAATAAGCTAAACTAAACCTATACATAATACTATTAAAAGTATATTATATGAGGTAGTATTGAATTGTGGTTATGAAATAAGCTTAAAGAGTTATCTTGAATTTCTAAGATTTATATAAACCATATTAAAATACATGTGTAATATTATTTGTCAAAGACCAGAATGTAAATCTATAATTTGGTTAGGTAGTTAATAAGTTGGGACTTAGGAATATTTGTAATTAGATTTTACACAAATAGAACTTATTATATAATTAATAAATAAATGTAATATTTTTACATCTAAATGTTCTTAATATATAACCAATAATAAAATAAAAAAAATACCTTTACATCTAAATGTGAGGTGGATTAGTAAGTCTAGATTTAATCATTTCTTAACATTTATGGTATTGAAATATAACTTAATGTTTTAAGATAAAATCATTAAAAGGATTATGATATAAAACTATATTAAACTATGATTTGGAAATTTATCTAAATAATAATCTTTAAGTTTCTTGGCATTAGATAAGCCATATGAAATACATTTATAACATTAATTATCGATGCTTAGGGTGTGAGTTTACAATTAAGTGAGGTATTGGTAGTTAGAATTTATAGAAAGGTGTATGAATAGGAATTTGATACTTAAAACCTTTGAACCTTTTATTAGATAAAACTAAGTTACATAAGATATTATGTTGATATACTTCACGGTAATGGGAAATAATGATATGTTATTTGAATATAAAAATATGAGAATTTTCAGAATAGATGATCTTATTAAATAATTGGCAATTTTCCTTGTGAATGGGGATTTAATTCTTAGATAAATTTTACCTTATGTTAAGATATAAGTTTGTCCTAAAACATAATAAAGGAAAATAATTTATTACGTTACTCCTTTGAAACCTTAGGTTTTGTAAATAATTTAAAACGTATTTAAGACTTGAATTTATGGGGTTTAGTATAAAAGGATTATAGATAGCCTATGGAGGGAATGTGTGTAAAAATAAAACATTTGGGAAGTTGAATGTAAGCAAGGATACATCAAAGGTTATCTTTAAACACCTTATTATATAGTTAATGATAAAGTAAATAATATAATCTTGTGAATACTAAATGTAAGGGTTCGATAAGTCTAAGTTAATAACAATATAGTTATTTCAATATGAGAGGTAATTCAACATCTTATGACACAATTATTAGACAATTATAATAGGAAGAGTCATTCTGAACTAGGGATGTGATAATTGAGTTTAGTGGCTCAATTAAGATATAATGAAATGTATCTACAACACTATGATTCCAACATACAAGATGTAGATCTTAATTAAGTTGAGGGAAAACTTAATCATGATGGGTTACTTGGTAATATTGATAAAGTACATAATCATTACATTGTGAATTAATAGTATAGTATTCTGGGATAAACCTATTATAGGTCATAGGACGATGTTCATTCTAAAAAGAGTAAAAGTATTGAGCTTAAGAATTGTTATTAGAATCGTGAGATTTATTCGGATAACATATAATGCACTTATGTTATAAAGGTCTTAAATGTGAGAATTATGGTTAAGTATGGGTAAAGTGGATAAGAGTGGAACAATTAACAAGTGTTAATAAAATACGTTTCTTGGTCTTACAACCTTGAGTTATACAACATTCTAAGACAAGTCAAAGGTGATACATAACATTTGAGTGAGGAGTTTATTTAAGCTTAACATAGGCTACAAGTGATTGATGATAGACTACCTTTAATATTCTTCAGAGTACTGTTGATTGTTTGGCAAGTTGTCTAAACTGTTACAGCGTTACCCAGGTACGATTTCTCGTACTCCATTACTTTTGCTGATTGACTTATGAGACGTTTTCGAAAAACGCTAACTGACTTTAAGAGGAATTTCGAAAAAGGAAATGGTTGTGTGACTACTCAGCTTGTGTGACTAACTGAGCCTTGAATGTGAAACCACTTGGGTGTTGGTTCCTTCTATTTGGTTGCTCCATTAGACATTGACTGCTTTGGGTTTACGCTTATGCACTCTGTAGGACTGAGTGTTTTGGTATTGCTCTGGGTAGTTAGTGATCTGGTGGGAATTTGGAAAAGATCAATTTTGGTAAATCCTTCGTTTGACTCTGGATATCGTTTCATCCATGAGCTGGTTCTTGAGGTTTCGACGTGCGCGCGTCTTCAATGGTAACAGCAGGGGGCTGTATATCCCTCCCATAGGGGCATTTATATTTGACAGCAGGGGGATGTATATCCCTCGTCACCGGGATATTTTTAATCTGACAGCAGGGGGTTGTATATCCCTCGTCCATACGGACATTTATATCTGGCGGTGGGGGCCATCTCTCCCAGTTGATTTATTCCACTCTTGAGTTATTGGTTCTTGGGTCTGTCTTTTCATTTCTAGTCCTTTGTGACTGTCTGAGTCTTTCTACTCCTAACGGGAATTGGGTTTAACTAAGGCAATGGATGTTCACTAACACATGATGTGGTTTTGTTTCACTAACTTTACTTCCTATTATTTATCTTTATCCTTAACTTGTTATCTTTGGCTTGGTGATTTTAAAGTGCCTGTTTCCCTGTTTTACTTTCAAGAGTTTGATTTCATGTTACTGTTTATTTTGAAGAGTTATGTTTTAAACTTTTGCTTTGGAGAATTGTACCAGTTCCATTCCAGGGAACTGACTCACCCTCTCGGGGTGGGCTGCTTGGTTTCATCTTGCAGGTACAAATTGATTTACAGGTGGCCACGAAGAGCATGAGTGATTGGGATCTGATTAGGTTTATGGAGAGTGAATGCATTTTTATTGTTATGTTTATGTTAAGTTTTCTCGAAGTTCAGACCGTAACTTAGTTAATTGTAATGGTTGTAATTGGTGAGGTTGGTACCGGTGTTTGGAGCCAATGGTCTGTAGCACCTTTAGTTATTTTCCGCTGTTGTTTTAGTATTATAGGGGTGTTACAGAAAGTGGTATCAGAGCGTAGTTACGCTCTGAACCCGAGAAAAAAGCCGAGTGAAATACTTAGATTATAGTGCACTTAAAACTGGGGATTGGGGTAGAATTGGGAAGTGAGGATTCCAGTAAGGCACGACTCCTAACCCTTCCTAGATTAGTGAATGATTCCTTTATACACTTTTCTTTTTATGAATGTCTGTAGAAAATGGTGTGCTTTTGTTCTGTTCGAACATTAAACTATAGTAAAATATAGGTTGGAATATCATCTATTGAGTATGTTAAGATTTTGGTTGGGAAAATCATATATTAAGCTATTTTCAAAAGCATACTTATGGAGAATACATGGCTAAGAATACAATTCCTTAAGAGCTAGTACACATGCTCCTAGAAATTTTAAAGAATACTTTTGGTTGAAAACAGTATACAAATAGAACTTTAATAACTAAATTAGTATTGATATTTTGTGGAAGTACTTCAACTCCTTTAAGGTTTGAAAATAAATCTCAAGAATTACTTGGTACAAATTGTTGCCTGAAGGTAATGTTTGGATAAATCTTAAGTCTAGAAATTATTAAGTTAACAAACACTAGTAGCATACACACTACTAGAAAACAACAGTTTACCTACGGAAATTACCTACGGAAATATTTCGTAGGTAATTACCGACGGAATACCTACGGTTCATAATACCACCCTTGGTTAAGTAATTACCGTCAAATTACCGATGGAATACCTACTGCATATTTACCGACGGAATTTTCCGTAGGTAAATTTGTAGGGAAAAGTACAGGGACAGCGGCTCATGATGGCGCCAATATTACAAACAATACCTACGGATTTATTCCGTAGGTAATTAGGGAATATGGAACATCATTTACCGACGGAAATATTCCGTCGGTAATAACTGTAGAGATAATGACCAAGTGGGAGTCTTTACCACCTAAACGCGTCGTTTCGTAAGCATATATACCGACGGAAGAAATCCGTAGGTAATTCGGGAACAACTTTACCGACGGATTATTCCGTCGGAAATTACCAATATGTACTACGGTTAAGTGGGTGTCTTTATTGACTGAACGCGCGTTTTGTAAACATGGTTACCGCGGTAAAAACTGCTACAAGATTACCTTCGGACAGAATCCATCGGTAATGACTTTGTATATATATAAGCACAGGCAAGATTATTTATAGAATCAAACGCGGTCGTTTTTTTAGATGGACACCGACGGAATATGCCGTCGGGAATATTATTAACTCAATGATATCGTTTTATTTATATAGATACCGACGGACGAATCCGCCGGTAAGATGGCAAATTAAAACGCAGCACGGTTGGTCTTTTCTTCCTCTGTGTGTTTTCCTCTTCTTTCTATCATCAGAACTTCCTTTTGAATTAGTCCATCGTTCTCTCGCAAAGGCGTCGATCCATTGAAGAGCACCATCCTTTCTCTCACCTGGTCCATTGAGTAGCTCTTTGTTTCTCTCTCGCTGGGTATCCATTGAAGAACTCAGAGTCTGCTGTTGCATCTCTCGTTCGTACACCGAAGTGAAGAGGGGATGGAATCGTAGGGGTTTGAAATCGAAGGTGCTAAAACCGGTAATATACTTAGAAACTTTTCTTATTCTCTGGCAACTACAACATTTGACGTTATTTAATTCTTCTATCACATCTCATACGATAATTAGGGTTCTTATTCTCTGTTCTCTCTCTGCTTGAGTCGGAAAAGAGGGTCGCAAGTCCAGTTTGCAACCACCCGAGAGTAGTTCACACGTGTATTTGAGGATTTTGGAGGTCTTGTTGTCGTCTTCAAAATTCATGATCCCAGGTATGTTTCTCTATCCTTTTTGGTGTTGATTATGCTCTGCAGGGTTCATAGCAAATCTAAAATCTGGCCAACAAATTTCAATTTGTTTCTAGTTTTTTTTTCTCAATTTGGTGTCGCGCATCCAATTGTATGGGAGGTTTCTCTGTGTACACGTTGTAGGTGAGTTATTCAGAGTGCCAATGGAGACTTGTTCGAACCACCTTGAATGAGATAAGTGAACTGGAGAAGAAAGTCAAGCCCATTGTTGTAGCCCTAGTGGGTACTCAAGCCTTGACTCTTGCCCTCAATCCCCTAACGAGTCCAAAATCCAACAACTTACAGAGGTAATGATATTCCTTATGTCATTCGCGGGTTCTTTATGTGGTAAAGGAGTTCCATTTATGCTTATTAATTGAAATCAGTTACTGGTTTCGATCTTCTTGTTTCTATGATTTATGCTTATTACTCGTTACAAAAATAAGAATTTAGAACCAAGCCCAACGCGCAATAGCTTATTAATAACTAGTCTGCTAGTATTAAAACTGGGAGAATTATACAAACAGTTCGAAATTGATATCCGGGATGATGATAATAATGATGTTAATATTGTTGTTGATGGCTCCTTTGTTAATCTGCTCTCTTCTTCTGGTAGCAAAGATGTCACCATGTCTCATTATCCAGAACCTCTCTATCTCTTCCACTTGCTTTCCTGGTAATGTACCCGCTATTAACACCCACTTGATGCAGCGGTCTGCACATGATTGACCTCTGTTTCGTATAGATCGATTCTTTCTTAATAATTTGTTGTACTTACTGTACTTCTCTCTATATGACCACTTCTGCTAGTGCTACTATTTTTTCATGATATTTTCTTGGTTTTTTACCTCTATGTTACCACTTCTGTTACTACTGTTGTGATAACTTTAAATCTGGATTTTGCCTGGCTTAATTTTGAGCAGTTCCTATGTAGTGTTTCTGTGCTATAATAATGGTCAATGTTTGTCTTATTACTGCTGCTACTAATATTTGTTTCTGAGCTATAATAATGGTCTGATTTTTGCTGTTGCTATAAGCGCTGTTTCAATAGTTAATTTGGCCATGATTAATGATTCATACGCTTCTGTTTTCTTCTATTTTTTCAAAAGCTATCTTGGATGCACAAAACCAAGATGGCTCATGGTAACAACGTTTACACATTGCTCAGAATCTTCATTTCCACCATTAATATATGTATAGTGGAAGTCTAGTGTTTTTTTCACAAATTTCAGCGGCAAATAGAAACTAGACTGCATCTTGATATATTATATGCAAAACTGATATATAATATGCAAAACTGGAAATTTTGGGAGTCAATTTAGTGTCTTTCTTATATATTGATTGTAAACTGACTTATTCTGATAAGAGGCTGATGAAGTTTGTTGTTTTCTTATAGATTCCACGTCAAGGCAATTAGCAAATCAAGTTTTTACCAAACCAGGATAGATTTCATGACTTTGTGAACTAGCCAGAAGCAGATATAAGTTCATCAGGTAATAAAAGCGGCCTTCTATTAGTAACAATAACAAATGAAATGATATGATTCTTCCTGTAACAAATTCTATGCCTTGTGAATTGTTTGCCATCAATTAGTCACACTAGCTTTGTCTTCATCAACTCTTATTAAGCTCCGAGCAATGCATTGCTCCTGATTGTTGTTCACTCATGATAGCTAGTACAATTTGGCTTTTGTTGTTTGGATCAAAGCCATCATCAATTATGGGTCTGATGCCATAATTCCTATCCTAAAGCATCAAAGCAAGTTAGAAAAAAAAGGGATAAGCATAGGAGTATTCTGTAAAAAAAAATTCAAGCCAAAATGTTCAAATCGATCGTTAAGATGGAATGTAATCATTTGAATAAAATAGTTATTTCTTACTGAAACACTACTACACTAGCTTGTAATAGACAGAGAGATAAAGAGAGTTACATGAGTGTTGATGTCTGCTGCTCTATCACGTATTATATAGTAGTCGAGCTGTTTGTCTATAGGCCGCCTGTTGCTGCATCCGGAATGATTACTTTTTTGCACTTTCAGGTATAAAGTTTGAGGTTCTTTTTGGAAAACTGCTACCCGAATGGGACATAATTGTTGCTTGTCTTGACTTTAAGTAAGTAAACTTAACTGCCATGATTCTAACTTTGTTTAGAAATTGTGTGGTTCATGCTCGTTGAAAGCGGACATTTTTTGATTTATTGCCTCTAATTTCCCGCTTCTATTACTGTGATTATGATTACTTCAAATCTGGATTTTGCCTGGCTTTTCAGCACTGACTATGCGTAGTTCATGAGCTATGATAATGGTCAATGTTTGCCTGATTAATGCTGCTACAAACGTTTGTTTTTAGCAGTTCCTCATCCATGATCAACGCTCCATTTTGGTTCAGTTCTTATCTCTGGTTAAAGCTTCGATAGGCGCATGAATGAATCTGATTTTTGCGTGGCTCGTTTAGCTTTGTTTAGTTCTGTTCCTAATACATAAAAATGGTAGAAAACATGCTTGAAGTGCTTCTATTTTGGCTGCTAGAATAATGCAAAGTTTACAACCATTCAAAACTTGTATGTATATATTCTATTAAAGTGATGTGTCAATTTGATAGCTTAAACTCTACCATAAGATTTTAGCTGGTTTCTGATGAGTTTAAATGGGGGGAAATGATATATTTTAGAGGTCTTAATTGCTGAATCTATTTCTTCTTGCACTTTCCGAATTTACAGGACGGTGGAAAGAGAAGGGAGCGTCAGAGTTGGTGTGTTCAAGGAATCAACAATTGCTTCAGCCCTAAGATACCACTGCTAATTAATAAATGAAGGGTATTTTTTAAGACGAAAGAAAGGAGTGTGTGCGTGAGATGCTTTGTAGGAGAAAGGACTGCAGTGCATAAACAAGTAACCTAACTCTTGTACTACTACTATTTCTGCTTAGACATTAGACAAACAACCGCCTTGTTCTGAAGAAGATGACTTCACGGACATGGAGGAGGAGAGGAGACACTAGACACGTATTTAAATTTTACTAGTATGTTCTACTATTTTTATATTTACGATGTAAAATATTGGTTGTTGGATTTATAATATGAATTTGACATGTATTAGTTCTTTTAATTTTGTGAAATTTAATATTTTGAATGTTATGCTTTATAATATAGTTTACATTTCAAATTTATAGTTAATATTAATTTAAATTTGAAAATTTGAAATTATTAATCATAATATAAATTAAATATGATCAGATAAATGTAAAATAAAATTTAGTTTAAAATACCTACGGATTACCTACGGAAAGTTTATAAAAATGGTTGGTGTAAAGTTTCGTAGGTAATTCGTAGGTAATACGTTACCTACGGAATGCCTACGACAATGAGAATGTGTGGGGAACGATGGCGTGGCATCGGATTGCCGACGGAATTTCCGTAGGTAATTTACCTACGGGCAGTTCCGTAGGTAATCCGTCGGTACTAGTCTTTGAGATTTCCGTAGGTAATCCGTAGGTAATTTACCGACGGACTCTTTTTTCTGTCGGTAATTAAGTTACCGACCATTCGAATACCGACGGAAGATTTGAGGGATATTTGGTCGGTAATCCGTCGGTAAATTCGATTACCTAAAAGTTCTATATAAACGCAGCCGCCGGATGCAACTTCACATACCTTCATTTGGATTCCTACAAACATCACTCTCCCCCTTGCGAAATTGCAAAGGTTAGTTACATTTTTTTCAATTTTAATTTCTAATTTATGTATTTATTAAGTTGTTCTATTCTTTAGGTTTTAGCATATTTGTTTTGTTAAATTAATTAACTGATTTTTGCAATTAATTTTAATGTGTATGAATCTCTCTAATTACTTCTAATCTCATCCAAAATTCTTGAGGTTAGCATGTTGCTCTCTAATTTTAATTCCTCATTTTTATACTAGATACTTGTAATCTTAGTAGTTTTAGTTGTTTAATTAGTATTTTAATTCGTAATTAATTAATGCATTAATTTTATAACTTGTTATTAACTTAAAATGGTGCATAAATTAGTAAAATAATTAAGTAGGTATTATTATGTTAGGGACAAGTTTGATAATGAAGCATCACAATGAATACAAGTTCGTACCTGTGTTAATGAGATACTCCTTCATTTTTTTTGTTGTGAAACCTTGTCTGGAAGTTCGATGCAACGTGTCGGATGCTAGTAGTAGTAGTAGTGATGAGCCATGGGGGGTTTCCAATATGGATCTGATTCGACGATACTTATGATAGCTTGGCACGATCCGTACACTACAAGAAAAAACAGATTTAGCTACCACTGTATATCAGTAGCTAAATCATCAGTTTTGGTAGCTAAACACAACGGGCTACCGCATTTTATGATTTAGCTACTGATATACAGTGGTAGCAAAGGTCCTAGTGGCTAAATTAAAAATAGCTACCATTTTGGATGTGGTAGCCATTTCGCTTTGGCCTCGCCTACTTTACTTTTCTTTTTTTTGATCAGGGGGCTACAAAGGTAGCAAGTTTCGACCGTAAGCGGTCTTTTCAGCATAGGAAAATTCCTAGCTATGAAGAGTTAATCTCCACACGGCACAACATATGAATCATCAGAAAAATAAGCTAACTAAATAATCTGCCTTAAACGGCCACCCTAAAACATAGCAGTCCTATTCGTTTGTTACGACCAGCGAATCATCAAGACTTCGGGATCATGTTGTATCCATCCACCAAAATCGCTTACTCCATCATGCTTAGATTCACCATCTTCTTCAAAATGAGTGACATTCCTTATGTCCATTTAGCCCTGAGCCTGGTGAAAAAATTCCGATGCAATTCTCCTTTGCCACTAATTTGGCGTAAAGATCAAAAGGTGAGCTAGTTTCTGTTCCCGCTGCTCCTCAAAATCCGGTCAATATTTGCTAGTGATTTCTTGGGGTACGGAAAATGTATCCGTAACCTCTGCCCGTATTTGAAGCACTCCGTGCTTCGGCTGATATTCTTGGATAGCTTTTCTTTTGTTTCTTCTACGCAACTTAGGACACTTGTTACTCTTTTTGTTGTTGTTCGCTGGAGGGATATCCACCTGCAGGTTAATTGCTGGTAGCGAATTACCATCAACCAGGGTGGGATGCCCTTTGTTCGGGGAATCGGTAAATCCAACCTTTGTGACAGTGGGCCCCTCCTCATCTTGGGCTGAGAGAAGCATCGTGGTTTGTGCCGTTCGGTGGGGGGGGAGAGAATAGGCGAGGAACAAGAGCTAGCCACAGGTGAGGAAAAATCTGGGTTATTGGACTGCCCGACATCATTATGTTGAGGAGAAATGTTTAAGAGGATGCATGGGGCCTGCTGCGGAGGAATAAAGTCAGCCGTCATAGAGCTTTGTGTCGGCGAGAAAGGGGAGACATAAAGGTGGGTTTGATTAATTAATTGGCTCTGGAAAGTTGTGCTTGGGAGCGGGCCCATCAGAGACATTTTTGGATGGTACTTTTCTGATAGCTAGATATTGCTACCGTTTTGAATGTAGTAGCCAAATGGCTACTAGTGTACAGTAGCAAAATGGCTTCGAGTATAACAGTTGCGAAATCGTTACTAGTACATCAGTAACAAAATCGATACTAGAGTAGCAGTAGCAAAATCGCTACTACTTCAATAGTAGCGAAATTGACACTATTATAGCAGTAACAAAAAAGCTACTAGTATAGCAATAACAAAATCATTACTAAAATATTGGTAGCAAAATGGCTACTATCAAAGTTGCTACTAGTATAGCAATAACAAAATCGATATACTAGGATAGTGGTATAAGGCCTCTACTACTGAACAATGGGCACCACCACCATTCAATCCCACAAGAAGCGGGAGCCATGTGCTATGTTATGTGTACACATCTAGGATCGAAAGCTTACAACGTATAGACCTCCATACCAATGACATATTTAATTCAAACTAGTGTGTTTAAAATGTGCATAGAGCAGGAATCGATCCCCCGACATTTGAGATGAATATAGAATGTCTTAACCATTGTGCCATGATAGTTATTCACATCATATATAGAAAAACTGCATGCATATATTGAATGTTGATACTGTAAATATAAATGGAAGTTTTTGCGGAGACATGATCAACCCAGGGATATATTAAAATTAATAAAATAGATATACGACCGATTATGCTACATGATATTTTAATTTATATAATATAACAAATTAATTTAATGCGACCAAAATATTAAAGCTAATAAAAATTTAAGTATATTGTTGGCTAAAATTATAAAAAATTAAAAAAATAACATATATATCTTTTAAAAATCTTTGAAATGTCAGAAATTAGAAATAAAAAAGATAATATATTATGTAAAGTTCTTTATTTAATTAAGTCATATTATATGTGTTACAATACTAATATAATATACATCATTATATGAAAATTAAAAACTTCTAAATAATATATTATGTTTTTGTAAATTTGTATAATATAATATTTTTATAGATTTTAATAGATGTATAATATTGTACAATCTTGACTAATTTAAATTGTTATAACTTTACTATTTTTCAAAATCCTATTAAATTGTGTGTTGTTTTGTAGTAATCACACGTTTAAGTTATAAGACATTAATAATTTTGATACCGCGTTCATTTGTTGTATTCTAGCATAATATCAACTAAAGTTGTATTAGCATTATTAGTCGGTAGCAATTAGAAATTAAATATAGTAGCAATTTAGCTACTTGTTTAAAGCATTTGTTAAATAGTAGCATAATAGCAACTATAATCAAGTGTCAGTAGCAATTCATAATTTTGCTTATCTACTTGGCCGTGGAAACTTTAAGATAGTAGCAAGTTAGTTACTAGTTATAATATTTTTGCTATTATTCGAAATAGTTGCACAATAGCTACCATTTTTGAATTAGCCTCCACCAGCAACAACAATTTCTTAATTTAGCTACCGATATTGGTGGCAAAATTAGTTTTATTGAAAGATTCAAGAAAAAATAGCTACTATTGGCGATAACAAGTAACATAACTTAGCTACTATTGTTTCTCCTGTAGCACAACAGCTACCACTTTGTTAATAACATTAGAAATTAGTAGCAATTTTTCAATTATATACCAATATGTGTAATAGCAATTCATCACCCCCGGTGCATTAAGTTGTCGTTGCTTCAACTTTAACCATGTTGTTCTGGTTTAAACATTTGTCATCTTGTCATTTGTCCAAATAGGTGAACCCATTTATATTATACCTTTCATTACAACAATAGAACCAGGTCTCAACGCTAACCAATAGAGCTCTTCAAGTTCTAGCGATGCTAGTCACATGACATGTGCCTTAAACCATAAAAAACGGTCTTGTTTTGCTCTTTTGTCAACCCAACAATACTCTTTCCAGGATATTGACCTCTTAGCACAATCGTGTGCTTCTCAAAAAATGGCTCAATAATCTCAAGGTGATGTAAACCAAACAAATGTGCTAACTCCATTAAGGATGAATCAATTACCATAATTTTTTTCCAATGACACCTTGACCTTTTGTCCCTCATGTGTGTCTAGCTTGTGGCATTCTAGTATCTACTTCACCCTTTAAGTATTCAATACAAAATTATGTTTTATCCTTGGTTATTAACCCTTCTATGATACTCCCTTCAGGTTGATATTTATTCATCATCTGTCCCTTCAAAATTCTCATACATCTCTCAAATATATACATGTATCCTTAATATATGGGATCACATAATTTGATTGTCCTTACAATGAGAACAACTATATGGACCATGATGTCAAAAAACGATGGTGGAAAATATATTTCAAGTTAACAGATCATAACAATAACATCATGTTACAGACTGTTCAATATATCAGCATCCACAACTTTATTTCACATTACATTAAAAAATAAGCATAGTCTTGTAATTGTATTTCGCACATCATTCGGCAATATATCCCAAATGGAAATAGGAAGAAGGTGCAACATCAAAACGTAGTAATCAAGAGACTTCAACCCGACCAACTTCAAATCCTTCATTGACACAAGACTTTTCCATTTAGAAGAATAACATGTACGAACCTTAATAGAATGAAGGCCCTGCAGAAGCCGATCTTCTCATTCTTGGACAAAGTGTAATATGCTGGAGGTAAATATGTTTGTTGCCTCTTTCTTGGGGATGTAACCCACAAATGCCCATAGCTTGCATGTCCCTTTGAACTTTTATTTCATCTTTATTTTCCCAGGTATGTTAAGCAATGTCTCAACTAAAGCTTCTCTAACATTTTTGACAATATGTGTAAAATCAAGACAATGTCTAACCAATAAATGCTTCAAGTACAAAAGTTCCCAAAATACTGAATATTTTTTCTAGATGTTTGTATGGGTAGACTTGGGCATATCACCGAAAACATACTCAATGTCCTTCACCATTTCATAGACCTTTTTAGAAGTCAAAAGTAGATGAGCCACACATGTTTAAGTCTTTCAACCTTTTTTACGGTATAGGCGTGCTGCTGGCAATAATCTGTGATGACACATGTAAACATTCTTCCCACAGAATTGTAGACGATCAGAACAAGTGTCTTCCTAACTTATTGGACAAGTAAATGCTCCTTTCTCTATATACCCAGATAAATTCTTATATGCAGGAAAGTCATTAACTGTGCAAAAGAATATGACACAAAGTGTGAAGTGTCGTATACCATTACCGTCATAAACCATTGTTCCCTCATTCCATAGAAATTTCAAATCATCAATCCCATCTGTACAAAACCCAAGTCTCAAATTTGGATTATCACTGGCAAAATCTTGAAATCTTCTGTCGATATTCCTCCACTCTGGTGAATCAGCTAAATGTCTTAGCTTATCAACATTTTTTCTTCCGTTTGCGTGTCATCTTAAAATTTGGGCATCTCTGACATTTGCAAACATGTGCTTGAATCTTGGTATTATGGGATAAGATGATTGACCGACCTTTTGCTTATAGCGTGGAAAATGACATTTTTGACACTAGTTTAAGTGTGTATTGTCTCATCTGTATAATATATAACTATTTGGACATGCATGTATCTTCATACTCCACACCTATAAGACACATCAACTTTTTGCCTCATAAGTAGAAGTAGGTAGTTTGTTATCATCTGGAAGCATGTCAAGAAGGAGTTCTAGTAGTGTCGTAAAACTCTTATCACTCCAGCCAAGTCTTGCTTTCAGATTGAACAAGTCTAGCATGACTGTCAACTTTGTAAATTTGATGCATCCGGGGAATAGAGGGGACCGTGATGCATAAACTAGTCATTGATATTCAGCCGGCTCGTCAGCGAAATTATCTTCAACATCTTACAACATGGAGTCCAATTGTTCAATCTATTCACAATCGTCGTTGATTTTAGTGTCACTTTGATCACACTCATTACCAGGAGTTGTAGTTTCGTCGGTATCCATCCTTGGTTCATTGTTCACCTTAGTAGATGTTTGCACCCTGCTTCTAGCTTCTACATACTCACCATGCAAGAACCATATCTTATAGTTTGGCATAAACACACACCTTGATAGATGAAGTATGATTGTATGTAGGCTAGGGAACTTAATGCGAAGTTCGCATTGAGCACAAGAACAACAAATGTGTGTCTGGTTCATCATCTTCTGACGATTGAGAGCTTCTTATAAAATTCATTATCCACTTTTAACTCAAAGTGATTCCCTCATTGACCGTACATCCATTCTTGGTCCATTCTACATACATCAACTGAAAGTTAGAAACTAGCTATAAAATGTTTGTCCAGACCACAAAGAACGTTAATGATAATAATCAACCAAATTTTGATAAGGCTACGTTCATATATATAGTCGGCGTAGGAGCCTACGACTTATGTGGTATCTAACTCTTTGTCTATACTTTATAAATATCAAGACCTTTATAAAGTCAAGGCATAAAATTAATTAAACTAACAATAAGTCAAACTTTTTAATGTAAATTTATATATCAATCCCTCAATATTGTCTATTTATCAACCACTTCACAAACAATGAAGAAAGAAAAACCAAAATAAGTCACTAAAACTCGAGGAGTCGTTTTATTGATCATATTACGGGCATGTACATGCTTTTATAAAAATAGCTTAATTTAACAGTTTCAATCAAACCCAAGTAGTCGAATACACTCCAAATCACTTAAATAAATCAACAAACACATTCAAACAACAAATTAATACCTAATTTAACAAGAATTTGAAGTATAAATTTGACCTATATCCTAACCTAAATTGAAGACAACCGGTGGCGAACGCCGACAAGTGACAGCGGTGCACAGGGGCAAGAGAAGGGTGGCGATTCGGTGGCGATTTTTGTGGAGGTAGAGTGCTCTGTTAATTCTGTTTGAAGGGGCGAGGGCGAACAATATTAACATTTATTTTGTATCAAACGGCAGGAAACAACCAATATTAATATTCATTTTACAATTTATTTCATATGTTTTGTTCAAGAATCGAACAATATTATTATATATTTTAACCCTTAACATTGTTTATATATGGTTAATTAACCAAAATTATATTTATGTACCAATTAATCATGGAAATCTAGCAAAAAACACATGAAACCTCATATACAGATTTTGTCGAACACCTTCCATGCACATGTTTGGTTCACAAATTTCAAAAATTTTGAACATCTCAAATCACCAACATTAATCATACATATGTTATTTACTCAATAAACATACCACAAGAACAATTCGGCCCTAATTTGACCAAAAAATTGACTAAAAACAAAGAGGAAAATATCTATCTTTTTTCCGATTTTGTCGTCGTAGTGGGCTGGCACAAATAGAGGCCGGAAATGACTGGACAACGGGGGAGGCTATCTAGAGGCTGAGGCGGCAGCGAACACAACTGGCGGCGGCGAATGAAGGTGAAGACGGCAAGCAAAGGGTGTGGTGATTCCGGTGGCGAAACTGTCTTACTCTCTCTCGATGCTATGTGTAAGGGTAAAAGTAGGCGTATAGTTGACGGTTTGACGGTGTAAAAACTGGGACAAATAATAACCAATTTTCGGCGGTTCCAAGCGAGAAATTGCTGAAATGATTTTTTAATTTTTGACGTTGTAGGAACGGCCAAAAATTGGTCTAGCTCTCACTCTTTTTCGGCAATATGGTTAAAACTAGACATGACATTTTTGACCAACCTGAACCCATCCCAGAATTTTGCGGGTTAGGATCTAGATTATTGACCCATTTATTTTTTGGGTTAGGTTAGGGTAATAAGCTAATTTTTGGGTTGAGTTAGGGTAGAGATCCAAACCCATGACCTAACCTGAAAACCAAAAATGTATATGTTAATAATAAAAGAATTAAAATGTAAATGTATATATATATTACTGTCAAACCAAATTTTGTCTTAGCCTTAAGCAGAAATATTTTATCAATCAGCCCAAGTCTAGCTTGACTATCCAACATTTGAAAATATCACACACTTCAATATGTTAATCAAACAAATGGTCCAACCAACTCAACATATCAAAGTAGCTATTGTACCAAACGTATACTCCATCCTGTTCTTAACGATTTTCTAGCACAACACATGAAAATTAATGAGACAATTTGTGAAATATTTTAGCCTTACTTTTCTATAAGGAATTTGAGAGTTTGGGGGTGTGAGGAAAAAAGTAAGAGTTAAAAATATGGAAAGTAAGTGATAAAAAAGATCAAAATATTTTATATTTTAAAAGCAATGACAACAATTAGAAAATCTTCTATTGAGAACAGGATATAATACAATTTAATCTCAATGTAATGTGACATTTATGATGTGTGTTAAGTAATATGGGTTATTGTTTGCTTAAAAAATGGATTGGGTGGGTTGGGTTAGAGTTTAAGGATTTTAAACGGGTTAGGTTAAGGTCATGATTTTTCAACCCGTTTATTTTTGGATTGGATTAGACTAATGATATTTTAAATGAGTTAGGTTGAGATTGATATCAACCTATCAACTCAAATTGCCAGACTTAAGTTAAAACTATCAAAAATACCACGCAAAAATGCTCTATTTTATACTGGTGTACATATACGGCCCCTGGCTAGTTTTCATTCTCAACTTAATGCTTTTTCTTTAGCTCTTGTCTTGTTTTTTGTCCTGTCCTAGGTAACTTGTACCATGAAGCTCCATTGATGAATGAGTGAAAGTTTAATTCTTCATCTGCCGTGGCTCCTTAAGCACATTGAGGCTTTAATTAGTCTTAGTCGATACTTCATCAATCTAGTAAACAGTAATATTCATAAGTAACTAATATTTTAAAACGGAACAAGTGAAACATGATGTCGACCTTTGTCATCAATTGGAGTTATAAGCCAATTTGTCTTCAATTTAATTAGTGTTAGTCAATATAGCTTTTTAAACCGACCACAATTTTGTTTTTTTTTTTTTTGTTTTGCCAGAAAAAATGTCCGAGGATATATAATAAAGACAGTAAATGGTTGCAGACTTTTAAATAATGAGCCAATTACTTAACATATATTCCGGAATCAATGGTATCTGCGTTTTCTTCAGCAACTTCATACCTTACTGAAATTAGAATTTTTTTCTAAAAGAAAATAAACAACATAAATAATTCTACTTTAATCTTCTTCTTTGGCTTTATATAAAAATAAAGAAGTTCCAAACACATAAGTACAGCTCCACAACACAAGACTTGATTAACACATAGCTAGATGGTATAGATTTGACTATTATTAATATAAAATAGTATGTCCAAATGCTTCCAAGTAGTCTTTGCAGCTAGCTCCCCAATATTAATTACAGATGCAAACCTACAGTACACCCACACCCACACGCACATGCGACTTTCTCCCATCATGATGATGCGGTTAGCAGCCTGTTTGACCCCACATATATCAACACACTGAAGTTAGTATTATATTTACACTTAAGTACTTTTAAGTGGCGTACCTAAAATTATATAAGTATTATGGTATAAATATTAACAATATTGTTGTATACATCAAACTAAAACTCTCATTATATCCAGAAAATAAAGTAACATGATAACAATAAATACTTATAAAATCTCTATATTAAAAATTTCATTAATATTAGTACAGATATAATAAAATCATATTATTTATGATCTAAGTTTATGAAAGAAAATACATAATAAATCATAATTTATAAAAATTAAACATCATCAAAAAAGAAAAATAAAAATAAAATAAAATTGAAAGAAGAGATAAATTATACTATATTATATGCCAAACGGTGTTTCATGAACTGAAATCACAATTTATATTGATCCGAATAAAGATTGTCACAATTTAATCAAACAAAATTATTTATGACATAACAATAAATTATAATTTATTCTAATTTTTAATATGTCATTTTACACACCTTATATCAAGGTGGGTCCGCCCATGGTACTTTATACATGTATATATAAGACTAAATTAATTACTTCGCCGTAAAGTAACCAAATATGGTGGGTTTCAGCACAGTGCAAGTACAAATCTTACTGTACCAGACAAATCAAACAAATTATAGTGATGAAAGAACAAAAATATATATATATATATATATATATATTAGATATTTTTCAGTTTATTTTTTACATATTCTTTTACTTTAACATCAACATTTAAAAATAAATTTTATAAAATAAACTTTTAAACAACTACAACTTTTTCTAAAATAATTTAGATTTATGAAGTTATGATAATATTAAATGTAAATGATATATCCAAAATATGAAATGTGAATGGTGAAAGAAAATTTAAAAAATACTATATAACTTTATCCTTTTAGTTTGATTCAGCTCAGCAGAAAAATAATTTCTATATAATATATAAATCTACCAATCATGAAAAGGAGATATTCTCAACTTACTATGAATGGATGTACTAATAACTTGCCCCATGATCTTAATGTCTTTTTGAGAACAATCTGATAACGAGTGTTGCCGGCAGTAAGAGGATCGTCATGCCTGACAAGACTAACTGTATCACCGACCCTGAGTTTGCGGTCGCGGACAATGTCAAGCCAATCACCAGTGAGGACAGGTTTCGGGTATTGTCCTGCTGTTCGGACAAAACATCTAAGGCTCCACACCTTTCCTGTTTCATCGAAGACATCAAAATCCACGTGGTTAGAAATGTTGCGGTCGATAGCAGGCAGGTAGTTTAGGCTATAACTAGATCTGCTAAGATGCAGCCTTTGCTCCACGTCCGTCTTGGTGAGTTCTTTTTCAAATACAACGACCATGGCGCCCTCGTTCATCTCCATTATTTGTGCACTACTTACGACTTAGTAAGATGAGCAAATGATGCTTTGATCTTCTCTCTCTTTCTGTTTACTGTAAGACTAATTAATCTGTGATCGACTCATGACCTTCTTAGGTGATGGTATTTTATAGAGATATCGACCACTTTTCAAACAAAAAACAAAAATTATAGAGAAATCGTTGAGCATGAATGCCGCCAGACATGAAGACCCCACTACAACGACACTAAAAAGTTTGAAGATCTTCAAGACTCTGAAGTCGCCAATTATCAATGATTACTACCAATTATTTTTGGATTTTATTCTCACATGAGCTTATTGATGTATATATAAGAAGTTGATGTGACATCTGATTTATTTCAAAGCCCCTCATAGATGATAGATAGAAACGCTACCAGAAGCAGCGTCTCAACATAATCTATCTCAATAATCGAGAATGTGAACGACGTGATGTACTATACACTAACACGTGAGAGAAAGAACAAAAAAAGAAACAACAGGTATATTATGGGTTCGTTTGGGGATAGCTGCTGGGGGCTGCTGTTGGCTCCTGCTGCTGGAAATTGAGAAGTTGTATGCTGATGGTTTTATAGAAGCTGTCAGCTGCTAGTTTTGGTGTTTGGTGAAACGTCTGCTGATGGTTTTAAAAAGCAGAGACAATTATTAGGTTCTGCTGCTGAAAATTGAGAAGCTGTCAGCTGATGATTTTGCAGAAGCTGTCAGCTGATGATTTTGCAGAAGCTGTCAGCTACTTGATTTTGGGTGTTTGGTGGAACCCTGCTGATTTTAGAAATTGAGAAGCTGTCTGCTGCTGGAAGCTGTCCCCAAACGAGCTCAATATATATCTGACATAAGAACTTAAAGAATAAAAAACTTCTACAATATAATATTATTAGTTAGATCGATTGATCTCTTCAGATCAAGCACGCGTGAAATTAAGTTGCATCTTTGTTTTTTTTTTTTTTTAAGTGATTGAAGGCTCGTGCATATAAGCTCCTAGTGCTAGCTGCTTGTTTCATGATACGCAACAGTTTAGAGTTAAAGACATGAATTGGAGTTCAATGTAGATTTAGGATATACGTATATGTTTATAATCTAGACTTTTGTTTGGCTTGGTTATGTATAATCTTCCTCAGACTAATTCGAGATATGCAGACATACATAAGTTGTTCACAAATTTAAAACTAGTGATTCATCAAAAATTTCATAATAAACAATATATAATACACTTTTTTTATTGGTTTGTCATTTTCTTAACATCAAGCTCATGTTGGCGCATGAAATTTAACCCCACCTACCTACCTGCATGCGACTCATATGTATGTATTGTCCTCATCATCATATTATTAATTAGGGAAAATTCATGAGATACCCTGTTTTCTTTCGTAATTCACAATATACCCCTGTGATTTTCGTAATTCAACTTTAAACATGTTTAAATGTTGTCCAAAATTGATGAAACTTTATATGGACGATGTTCAAGTGTTATATTTTGGTCAATATCAAATTTGAAGCTTTTTAAGCTCACATGTGACATGTGGGACTTAATGAATATGTGACGGTTCGTTGGGTCCCACAGGTCACATGTGAGCTTAAAAAACTTCAAATTTGATATTGGACCAAAATATAACACTTTAGCATCGTCCATGTAAAGTTTCATCAATTTTGGACAACATTTAAGCATGTTTAAAGTTGAATTACTAAAATCACAGGGGTATATTGTGAATTACGAAAGAAAACAGGGGTATCTCATGAATTTTCCCTATTAATTAATATTAAACGCATCCATTGATGGTAAGGAGTCGCTAGAAAGATACTCTGAATTTTTTTTTACAAAAGAAGGATGACGCGTTTGAGTCTTTACATTAGCTGTATAGTACTAGAATGTGAGAATTTGAAAATTTGGCCGGATTTGAACCTTTAGTTTTTTGGTTTACAAGTATAACTTTAGATTTTTTCAAAAAAAATTAGGTGCTGTATTAAAACACTTGATGGTATGCCACGCATACAAAAATTTAGCATTTCTATATGTGGGAGGCCAAAACCTGAATAACAGATACATCATAGTAAATAAGGGAAGGTGCGACATATTGCACAATTCAAGATTGGAAAACCAACAGAGCAGGGGTGTCATCTTTTTAACAGGTCCTTTAGATTTGAGATTGCTTCAATTGGGTATGCTGAGCATAACGCTTGGAATTTGGGTTTGTGCCACTCAATAATTGCTCTCTTAGTACTTTGGATAGCATCCGGCCAGCTGGGTTCCTCATTGCAGAATATTAGCTTATTTCGAACCAGATGCGCCAAATAGTGAACATGAATGTTGTTGCCCATATATCCTTGTATTTTCCTGCTGGCATTTGACAACACCAAAGATTGTAGTTGTTATATGCATCCAGTGGAACATTCAAAGCCATCCCCCACCAATTGAAAATGCCTTGCCATAATTTTAGTACTTGTCTGCAATTTAGAAACAGATGGTCTACTGTTTCGGTAGACCAGTGGCATAATGGGCAGAGAAGCTCAAAGATGGAGAGTAGATTCATGCTAAAAAGTTTGTCTTTTGTTGCCAATTTTTTGACAAGATAGAACCAGACCAAAAGTTCTACTCTTGGTGGTGCTAGGTTCTTCCAATACCCTTTGTGCCAGCTTGCTATATATGGACATTTGGATTTCATAATTTTAGAATATAAACTCTTGGCTGTATGCTCTTTTGATGTTGTTAGACCCCAGTTTAGATGATCAAACAACTGGGCATCCGGTTGAGGGACATTGTTTAACAGTAGCATCAATCTATCCACATCCTCCTGTTCATAGGTGAATAAGCTTCTACGTCATAGCAGTTGCCAGTGCCACAGTTCACCATCCCATGCTCCTACATTTGCCACCGACTCAGATTTTTGCTCACTGATGGAGTAAAGTCATGGGTAGAGCAATTTTAGGGACTTGTTGTCTGCCCAGGGTCAAGCCAAAACCATATGTGCTCACCGTTTGTCATTGTCCATTTCAGGTTCTATTCGATCAATGCTTCACTAGTCGGGCACCAAGTCTGGATTTGTACAATAGATTTCCAAATTCCCCTTCTCTTGTTCTCTGTCCACTCCTGATCATAGAGTGGCAAGGTGATATCAACACCATACACGGAGGCTACCACTTGATGTCACAATTTTTTCTCTACATTATGATAGTTCCACTACCATTTGAGAAGGAGTGCTACATTTTGAGTTTCAATATTAGCGATCCCTAATCCCCTCTATCTCTTGGAGCTGCAATTCTTTCCCACTTGTTATATTCGTTCATTATTATTTTAATTATCTATTTTTTCTAGTTTTTGTAACTGTAAATAACAATTAAAACGAACCATAGTTATCAAGTAGCAACGAAATGATAAGCATCTCACACCTACAGTTCGCCGACGACACGTTGATTTTCTGCGATGCAGTTTTTGAGGAGATGTGTGGTAACAAAAGGTCTGGTGATTTTATTTGCTGAGATGTCGGGTCTGCATATCAACTGGAATAAATCTAGGCTATTCTGCATTAACATGGAGGAGGATGATAAGAGGGTGTTTTGCCAATGGCTTGACGTGGAGGAAGGTTCACTGCCATGCAGGTACCTAGGTTGCCCACTTGGTGCCAATCCGAGAAAATGCTCAACCTGGCAACCGGTCCTGGATAAAATCAAAGGGAGACTGAGTGGATGGAAATTAGATGCCTATCTAAGGCGGGGAGGCTGATTCTAATCAAGGCGGTTATGGAGACGATTCCGACATATTACATGAGCCTATTCCAGATCCCGAAAAAAGTAATCAAGAAAATAGAATTGATGCAACGAAACTTCTTCTGGGGCGGTACAGACCGGAAAAAAATGGCGCTGATTGCATGGAAAAAAAGTAGTGCAGCCAAAAGAGTGTGGTGGGCTCGGTTGGTTAATTTGGAATGTAGAAATGCTGCACTCCTTATCAAGTGGTGGGTCCGGTTTCAGAATGAAAGGAGAAGTATGTGGAAGGAGCTCCTGTGTGCAATATATAAGTGCAACCTTGAGGATTGCCTTGACACCCATTCAATGGTGGAGTACAAAGGTGGTGGACCGTGGGGGGAAATATGCAAGATATTTGAGTGGAAGGTTGTCAAAGACACTGATATCGCGTCTAAACTATCCTGGTCGGTGGGAAATGGCAAGAAATTAAAATTCTGGCATGATAAATGGGTGGGTGACACATCTCTAAAGGTCTCGTTCCCAAGACTTTTCTTCTGGCGGTAAGGTAAGTAATGAAAGCAGAGTGGGAGACTTGTGTGTTGTCGGGCAAAATGGAGTCTCTTGGGAATTCCAGTGGAGGAGAAGTCTGTTCAGTTATGAAGAGACCATGCTTGAGGCCTTAATGGCACAATTACAGCAGGTTCAAATCAATCTTAACAGACAGGACACACTCACTTGGGGTGATACGGGGAGGAACAAATATACGGTACACTGCGGCGGCACCCAAGCGATGCAACAGGTATCTAATAGGAGCTGGCCTGCTGGGAAAATTATATGGGCAAAACCCACACCGCCGAGAGCCACCATCTTGCTGTATATGCTGTTTTGGGAGAGACTCTGTACCCGTGAACTTCTGTTTGAGAAAGGAATAGTCAGCATTAATGGTAGCCTGTGTCCGAGATGCCATGGGGGTATGGAATCTGCTAGTCATGCTCTGGTGTGGTGTCAAAATATCCATAGTCTTTGGAGGGAAGTAATTCACTGGTGGGGTGTGTATATCACTCTCCCGGGGAATATTAATGATGTAATAATCCAATGGGAATATGCAGTTAAAGAGAAAGGAATCCGGGTAGCTTGGAGGGCCACGCTGCGAATCCTGCTACTCATCGCCTGGGAAGTTAGGAACAAAGCTGTATTTCATCAACAAACCACACCTGTGGAGACTTTATCGGATAGACTGAAGGTGATGGTGTGGCGCTGGCTAGAAATAATTGGGAGCATACCTCCAATGGAAATGCACTCATTTATCTATGACAGAGACATTTTTCAGAAGTGGAAATCAATACGGAAACTCGGTGAATGATCCACGTGGTAGGTAAATGTGGGGGGGTCGGTTTGGGTATTGTACAGCAAATGAAATGGTGGGACTTGAGGATTATCGTATGTGCATGAAAGTCTATATATGTGGGTAGGTGGTAGTGGGACCTTAAGCCCTCTATGGTGTTACGTGCAATGGGGTATGTGGGAAACATACTGTTTTTGGTGTGTGTAGTAAAGTAGTGCCTATCTGCTACGAATCATGTACAGCACATTATTTTTTTTTACCCTCTAATCTATACAGGCCTGGCGCCTAACATTACTAATCAAAAAAAAAAAGTAGCAAAATAATTAAATGGGTTAGAAAGTATTCGTATATGCCCAGGGAAGAAAACATAACCTTTTCTTATCTCTCGAGTCATATTATCAGTTCTTTGAACACAAAGAGCTTGTAATGATATAAGATTCTAAATTATATATATAGAAAACAAAATTCATACGAAGAAATGTCTTTTATAAAAGAAATAACAAAAGTTTGACCAGCTAGACCGTGTGTCGTTTTGTTGATGTATGCGAGTATGTGGTTTGGATGTCGGCCGTGAGTCCCTTGCGAGAACAACTTGTATGAATGGAGAAACATGTGCACCCTATTTGGATTTGTGAAACAGAATCAGAATTATTCTTGTCTAGTCACATGCTGACTTAATTTTCGATTCTAGATAACATGTGATGTGACACGCGGCTAAGTCTCTCTCTCTCTCTATATATAATATTTGCCAAACGATTGTGTTTTGATGAATATTGAAGTGATATCTAGAATCATGTCACAAGTTACTTAATATCAATAAAACCGTATAGTGAAATATTCCCGTTCCGTTCCATGAAGTCTCTCAAACATTTCTCTATACAGGATCTTATCTTGCGGAAATTTTCCTGTTCAGAGTTGGTTTCACAACTCAATTCCCATTCACGGTTGAATTGTCCCGTAATTACCACAGGTGTGATTTTTTCTTTTGGTAGAGTGGGAAGCGCACAATAGAAGTCAGCTTGTTGGCTGAGTGTTTTCTATTGTGCGCCTCCTTTGCAAATTTTTTTTATTTCTCCTTTGTTAAGGAGGCGCACACTGGAAGTCAGCCTCCTGGCTGACTGACTTGCAGTGTGCGCCTCCTTAACAAAGGAGAAATCTGAATTTTTTCAATCGGCTACTTTGTTTAGGGAGCACATACTAGAAGTCAATCTCCCTTAGAAATGAGCCATCAATGGCTCTTTCTTCTCCCAACGGCTATTAACGACTAGTTTTTTCACAACATCTATATATATATGCATCTTTATTTTGATTACAATACCTACTCTTCTTATCGAATTGCTTCTCCAAACTAAACTCAGAAACTCATATTGCTTCCTCTTCCTTTGCTCCTTTCTGTCAAAACCATCTAAACTATGGAAATTCCTTGTACTCTCTATCTTCATATAGATCTCAATTATGGAAATCATGGAGTATTATCATATTTCCCCTTCCTCTAGGTTTATATTCACACACATATCGAATTATCCACATTCAGTTCTTTCAAAAATCATGTTAAAAATCAAGTAGATTCAGATTTGGGAGGAGATTACGTGATTACCTCCATCGTTTATCGGAAGCTCGAGAGCAGATACCCACTCCCTTCATTTGTTCCTCTTCAAGTCAACAACGACGCTCCTGTTAGGATGATGATATCCAACTTCTTGCAGAATCCCGATATCGTGAGGAACCTGGAAGTGGAAGTGAAGTTCGAGTCTGCCGCTACAACTTCGTTCGAGAATAACCCCATTAATTTGGGTGTTGATGAACATAGTTCGGAAGATGATCCTGAGATGGAACCGGAAGACTTCCCTGATGATGATGATGATGATGATGATGATCACTAGTAGAAAAAGGGCCTATTTCGGCGGTTCCAATGGGCCTATTTGGCGGTTGTGAACCGCCGAAATGAGCACCGCCGAAATAGGTATACCTATCTCGGCGGTTCTTAGAGCACAACCGCCGAGATAGACCCATGGGATTGACCGATGCTGAGTTTGACCATGAGTCTATCTCGGCGGTTCTTAGAGAACAACCGCCGAGATAGACTCATGGTCAAAAACATCGGTCAATCCATGGGTCTATCTCGGCGGTTGTGCTCTAAGAACCGCCGAGATAGGGGATTTTTTTTTTTGTTTTTTTCCATCATATATATATATAATATATATATATTCACCGCATTTGTTTCAATGAGACCTGTAATAAAGCTTCATCCATACAGGGAGCTCCAGCACACATTTAAAAAGTTATAAAAGCTCCCAATTAATACCAACGACGCACCACAATTTGAGAGTTAACAAAACCAATGCAATTACACTTATTTACACACTTTCATTACAAATAAAAAACAACATTACAATTCAAATCTACCATTACACCATCCACAAGTGTACAGAGTTACAATTACATACTCCAAAAAGTTCACAAAACATCTTCATGATCATCAATTCATTAAACTTGTGCAGATGAACTCCGACTATTCCTCAAGCATCTCAACAATTTGAGCATCATCATACTGACCACCTTTGAACACTTCTTCGTAAGCCTTGAAAAAAAAATGAACATTAATCTAAAACGTACAAGTCTAACAACATGTAAAGAGCATAACTGAAACTTTCAAAGAATGTTACCTTGTCTAACGAGTGCTCTGGTAAAAGGTTCGACGCTCCTACTATGTCACTCATGAATCTCATGACATAGTATCCACATTCTGAACCCCCAGGCTGCACCGGACACTATACAAACGCACATATTGACAGTTATAAACAAGTTTAAACATTATAACACAAATTTATCAATTAATAGAGTACCTTGACTAGGTTCCAAGGGATGTCACGCTTCATTGTTTTACTCTGGAGAGATAATGCAGCTCTCATGGAACTATATACAGCAGCAATACATATAGTTTTAAGCATCAGTAGCAAGTTATGAAACAGTTAATGTTAAGTAATAATAATTGTTGTTTACGATAACAAACTAATTACCCCAGTATTGCGGTGGAGATCTTCGGTCTCTTGGCAGCCTTACCAAGTGAGTCAAATTGCAAGATTCGTGGGTGCTTCAACATCACCAGCACAATCAATGACCAATGTCGACTGTCCACAAATTACACAATGTGTTGTAATCATTAAGCAACTAACACAAACTATATGTTTTAGATAATACTAAGAGAAATAGTCAAATATCATACCCTGAATGATATGGCAGCATAATAAATGACTTGTTAGAACATTCAAAGAGGGCATTCGTCATATACTGCATAAGGCCTTCCGGATCACTTGTCATCTGGACTTCACTGCACATAGCAGGACACAGGAATCCGAATCTATGATCTTCATAGACATTGATCGCCTTATCATGCACCCACCTATGAGGCAATATCATTAGTCGATCATTAACTTTTTATTCAAACATCTAATTCGTCACCAATCAATGAATTCAAAATACAAAAGGTAGAAGTCACTCACATGGCGGCTGACTTGATAATCGACACATTCAACCAATCCCTCCTGAAGCACTCCTCGAAGTCGGACATATACATCCCAAATCGATGTATATCTTCTCCTTGAACTACAAAGTGAAATATCCGCTCGGGATCTTCCACAGTGAGGGAATCACAATCAGGTGGTAGCAGCAACAAGGATGAATGCAAATCTGCATATTAGTCGGCAGGCCGGCCAATATTCTTTTCTCCACCAAAGCAGGTCTAAGCACGAAATTTGTGATGCCTTTGATTGCACAGGCGCAGCGATTCTTTTTCCTTTGCCCTTATCAGTCTTCGGTCGGCTCATATCCTATGATATTAGTATAATTAAGTATATGGATGCAAGGTGGTACACCAATAGTTTTATAGCAAGGGTTAAGAGTAAATACCTGCCCAGGGAGTCTGACCAATCGTACAGGCCACTGCACTGTCGCAGTTTGTGCGGAACGCAAGGTAGGTCTTTGTTTGACCGGCACCGGTAAACCGACGTCAGCATGCTCTGCAACAAATTCGTCCAGAAGCACTCGTGCATGGTAATGTCGGAGTGGTTCACCGTGCACAATATCACTTGGAAGAGAGGGGAAAAGTTTTCCCCATGCAACCATGACCTCTTATACTCCAATTTGTAAAAACAGATGGCACTCAGTGGGTTCCTGAGTGTTATGTGGAACTTGTTTAGATAAAAATTGAGAATTCTTCTATGATGATATTAGTGATCAAGTGAAAAATCTTAATCGTCATGTACTCAATTGAAATGTTAGTCTAACCTTTAGAGATGCATAGGGAAACGGATCAGCCGAGTGGACACTACTTCTCACTACCGGTGCACTCTGCTGCTGAATGGGTGACTGATCAACTGGTGGTCGAGAAACCTCTTGGCTGTCATGCTGCTGTGGCTGAAGCCTTGACATAGCGTGAGCGATCCTCTCGTCGACGTTCTGAGTAATCCTCTGCTCCATCTCAGCCAACGCTCTCAGGTGCTCCTCGTAGCTAATCGACTTTCCCTGTGCACTTCTGGACCCGGGTACGCCAAATGCCTGGCGGATACCAACGTGCCCACCAAACCCAATGGCACGACCTGGATGATCCTTCTTACCAAGAGCGCGTGTAAGAGGATCATCATTCCTCTGTGAGGTCCAGGTGCCCTGGGTGAGCTGAGAGCTTAATTCACCCTAATACAAACACACAAATACAGTTATTAGTTTAACATAAGTTCATATACAAATGAAATGAACAGTTTGACTAAAAATGAAATGATATCACTTACCATTTGAGCAATAACTGCTCTCGTGGCTTCATCGTATTGAGGATTTTCGGGAGTAGAGTTCTTCGGAATGTGGCTTAACTCCCACACTTTCATTCTTCTGCCACTGGCATCCAATGAGCCATCCGTGGGCAGATATCCCTTTTGCTCCCATTCTGGTACCCTTTGAGCAATACTTTTTCCACCTAAGTGGTGAGGGTACAGATTCTTCTTAGCATTTGCTTGTTGTTGCGCACGGAGTGCCTGCATAAATTAATGGGATCATGTTTAGTGAAATTGAACACAAAAAAACATAAGAAATTAAGATTAATTTATGTATGTATGACAATAAAGTGCACCTGGAACTCCGGTGTGTGACGCCTCTCAACAAATTGTAGCCATTGCTCTTCTGTTATGCCCTCGTAAACCTCCCATGGTGGTCTCTCACCGTCTCCACCATGATCTGGTCATCTGGATCTTCTGGAGTAGGCATCTTGTAGATGAACTTGTCAGCCAACTTATTCTTGTGGTCCCGGAACTGTTTCGACATCGCTGATAGCACATCCTTTTTAAGTGCGGGATCCACGGAGAAACAAGACTACGTACATGATCATTCAGTTAGTAAAGTAAACATAAATGTTCTATTATTTCACAAAAGATCATAGTAATAATGTAGAGATTTACCTGAAGACGCTGAAACATAGTATCCTTCAATGATTGAGGCACTTGCTTCATCGATACAATGTTCTTCCAGTTTGAAGAGTACCCAGACGGTACTTTTACCGAGTGCAGACATTTGCAGAAACTAATCTTTTCAGCCTTTGAGAGCGTGTAGCATGCAGGAGGTAGGTAGATTCGTTTCCCGTTCTCTTGTGGGTGTAACTCCTTTCGTATACCCATGGTTTGCATGTCCTTTCTGATTTTCAATCCGTCTTTTATTTTGCCGGGTATATTGAGTAAAGTCCCACTCACTGCCTCACCAACGTTCTTCACAATGTGCATGATGTCTAAGCAGTGTCTCACAGAAATATGACACCAATAAGGTAGTTCCCAAAAGATAGAACACTTTTTCCAAATGTTTTTCACCGGTTTTGATGTGTTTCCAAATACATTTGCAATGTCCTTAACCTTTCGTACCACTTCCTAGAGCTCAGAGGTAGACGGGCCACACGAGTTTCGGCTTGACATTGAACAACTTCTCTTCGTTACTCGATAAGGGTGATCTTCGGGGAGAAGACGTCGATGACACATATAAACATTCTTCCCAATGTTTTAAACGGTCCGAACAAGTGTCTTCCTCGCAATGGGACATGCAAATGCTCCTTTAACCGTGTAACGGACAAGTTCCATACGCAGGGAAGTCATTGACGGTACAGAACAACAAAGCCTTGAGCGTGAAATTCTCTCTTGCATAAGCATCATATACCACGGTCCCCTCATTCCACAATAGCTTCAGATCGTCGATCAGAGGGGCAAGGTACACATCAATGCTATTACCTGGCTGCTTGGGACCAGATATCAGGAGAGATAACATGATGTACTTTCGTTTCATACACAACCATGAGGGCAAATTGTAGATCACTAGCAGAACAGGCCATGTACTGTGTTGACTACTCAATGTGCCGTACGGGTTCATTCCATCAGTACAAAACCCAAGCCTCAGATTCCTATCTTCATGTCCGAAATGTTCTTTGTACCGTCTATTGATGTTTCTCCACTGAGGCCCATCTGCTGGATGTCTTAGTTTCTCATCACTCTTTCTACCCTCCACATGCCATCGTAAGTTCTTTGCATCTTTTGGATTCGCAAACAACCGTTTGAATCTGGGTATAATCGGCAAATACCAAACAAGTTTTGCTGGAGGGCTTTTTTTCTGAACGGAGGAGTACTCACCATCTTTATGCTTATACCGGACAACGAACATTTCGGGCAATTGTCCAGATGTTCGTATTCACCCTTGTATAAACACAGTTGTTTGGACACGCGTGAATTTTTTTATACTCTACTCCCATTGGACACACCCATTTCTTTGCCTCATACGTGGTCGTAGGGAGACCGTTCTCATCCGGTAGCATATCATGAATCAGCTCGAGGAATGCCGTGAAACCTTGTCACTCAATCCATATCTTCCCTTCAGGTTGAACAAATTCAATATAGCTGTCAATTTTTCGTGTACTTAGTGCAAGTAGGATACAACGCCGTTTTGGATGCGTCCAACAACCTGATACTCCTGGCCGGTCGACAAAGTTATCCTCACGTTACCAAGCATCTCGTCAATTTGTTCATCATGATAAGTCGACTCACTATCAACATTGACTCCGGAAGCTTGGGAGTTCTGACTCGTTAGTAGTATCGAATGTCTGCTCGGTTCTTGAGTACACGATCGTGACTATGGAAGATGCAGCATTATCTTCAACACGTTCTCCATGAAAATCCATTTTGTATAATGTGGCATGAAACCAGGGTCTCACTGGAGTTGTACGAGGTGATGGAAAATGTCTAACCACACCACAATCAACACAAGGACACAGAATTTTCTCGCCGTCGTTTTTGTCCTGTGTTGCACTGCAGCTTTGCAAAACTCTTTTCAGCATTTTGTCAAATGTCGCCTCTATCACCAACATCCAGTCACGTCAATATAAATGTGCACACAGATCACAGGTGTGAGTTAGAGCCTTTGTAGAATATGGTATGTATTAAGTGCACATGTTATTTCTTAATGGAGCATACTGGGATGATTGTCAATAGTCTAGCCTAACTCTAAGGTTGCAAACACAAAAATAAAACTAGCATTTTAAATTTAAGAAATTGTTGAACTTCTAAAACAGAAACCGGTGTTTAAAACAATATTACGAATACTTTTTCTACAAAAAATTCGGCATGACCTTTGCATAATTGTACACATCCCGTGCTTATTATTCAGCACTCACCAAAGTCATCACAACCACAAACATTCCAACAATGGCAGCAACCAACAATTAAAATAAATCAATTCTTTACTAGCTAACTGAAAACCAATTGCAAATTCAGATCATCAAATCAACATTTTCAATTCTCCACTGTATAAGTTCAAACCGGTTTAGAGATTAACAAAGAATCGAGAGTTAAAATACGTACTTGTTTTTTAAGGATTTATGGATAGGGGAGACTGGTGCCTGAGAGGTAGGCTTCTGTGCGAGAGATGCAGCAATACCACTTCTGATATGTCTCTGCAAGGGAGCAACAAAAATAAATTACAAAAGAAATGCATCAACAAATATGGAATGAAGCTAAATTATGTACTAGCACTTATATTTAAATACATAATTGCATTTAGTAAACAAAAAATAAGGTTTAGTTACTTACTTGTGCACAGAGGAGGAAAGTGCAACAGTAATGGAAGAAGGCGGGAAACAAGAGAGGTGATTCACGGACTTGAATGTAGTGAGACCTGATAAAAAAATTAGATATTGTTAGACATATACACATACATCAAACAATATTAATTACGAAGAGATTGTAAAAAAAAAATCGGCATGACTTTTGCATAATTTTACCTATCCCATGCTTATTATTAAGCATTCACCAACCATTCATCAACACAAATTTCCATCACAAATCAAACTAATACCAACTTTATCCATCAAACCAAATTTTAATAATTTGGAAATCAAATACAAAGTAAAAAAAGACACAACCATGCCTATTATTAAGCATTCACCAATTATTCAACAACACAAATTTCTATCATAAACCAAACTAATATATACCAAATTTATTCATCAAACGAAATTCCAATAATTTGTGGAAATCAAATACAAAGTACAAAAGAGAAAAATGATAAGTTAGATTATATTACCGGTTCCAAAATGAATTGTTCTCCGCTTTCAATCTACCATCAAATGGTAAAGAACCTTCTTAAGTATTTATCTGTAGAGACACAAATACGTATAGACACAAGAGAAACTCAGTAGTTGTGTTTGTTCCTTATATGCAGTTAGGTTGCAAATTTACAGTGAGTGAAGAGAATGAAGAGAATGAAGAGTTAAATTAAAAAAAATTACCGGTTCTAAATGAATTGTTTTCAGCCCCTCTTCTCAATCGGGCGTGCGAGACGCGTGTAGCAACACCAATCTCTACAGAGGCAACGCATAAAGATTGAACAACATTCAGATCAATTAGAATAATTTTATATTAAACTTAACGACTATACAATACTCATATATATATACACTACCGAATGTTTATAGTATTTTTACCAATGAATGAAGTTGTTCATAACAACTCATAAATGACAAGATCAAACTATAACTTACATAACAACCTAAATTGTATTTTTCATGTTTAACATGTTATCCATAATTTTCAATATACCACTTATGCATCACACTCTTGTATTAACGATAATATAATATCATAATCAAATATGTAAATTATAAACATTATCGTTAGCTCATTCAAACAAGCACAATAAGAATTTTTTTTAGTATAACGCTAATACAATCTACAGAGAGTGGGGAACTTAGTGTCAAAGATGATAACTCATCAACTCGACTACATTGTTTATGAAGACAAGGAGAAACTCTTAATTGCTTAACTTATATTACTTGTTCGAACAAGTAAACTTACATTTGTGATTAGTACAAATTTTGCTTAACTTATATAACTAGCAGAGATCTCACTCACCAATGTATATTTACAATGTATATTTACTTATGAAATGTGAATTAACAAGTAATTTTAAGTGGACAAATAAGCTAACCTAACTATACTTAAACAAATAATGCTCAAACATTGTTCCACCCCTATATAAGCATAATAAATCTAGCCCAAATAAGCTAACCTAACTATACTTAAAAGAAGGGCCAAAAACAGCAAAAAATTCACTCGGACATTTCGTCGAACACCTTGTGTGCATACATAAATTTAATAGTTTAACAACCAAATCTTGCAAAGATTTCACACACACAATAAATATCATCATCCACAATCACAATGTGACAACAATCTATCAATTTTAACAACACATTAACAATTAAATAACAAAACGAAAATCAAAGTTAGGGTTGCTCTCACCTAGCTAGCGCCTCTGTTGCTGGGCGGGAGACGGCGGCGACGACACCGACCACCGACGGCGCGACGTCGGCAAGGCGGGTGGAGGAGGAGGGCGGGCGACGGCGGTCTGGTGGTGGTGCCGTCGGGTCGCAGTCGCCGCGGAGAAGAGAGAAGAGGGGTTAATTAGGGTAATGAACTCGTAATTGTGTCGACGGGCTGGGGGTTTAATTAAAACGATCTATTTCGGCGGTTCCTAACAAAGAACCGCCGAAATAGACCCTCAGAAATAATAAAAAAAATAAAAATACCTATTTCGGCGGTTCTTTGTTAGAACCGCCGAAATAGGTCTCTTTTATTTTTTTATTATTAAATATGGTCTATTTCGGCGGTTCCTAACAAAGAACCGCCGAAATAGGCCCCTTCTTTACAGACCGCATACATGTCGGGCCCCTATTTCGGCGGTTTTATCTACAACCGCCGAAATAGGGGCGCCGAAATAGACGTTTTTTGTACTAGTGGATGTTGATGAAGCCGGTCCTTCGACACCAGCTGAACCTTACACACCAATTGCTTCATTCTTAACGCAGGTAGACCTACAAGCCATAAGCCAAATGCCTTCAGATCTCGACCGACGTGGTATACCGTATTGGAGGCCAGGGCAAGAGTTTGTCAAAGGTCAGGAGTTTCTGAACAAAAATGTTCTTGTTATGGCTGTCAAAGATTATCACTTGTAAAAAAATGTTGATTTTCTACCACAAGAAAACACCAGAAAAGTCTACGCGTTAAAGTGTTGACAAGATGAAGGATGCAAGTTCTATTTTGAGCATGTCTGTTGAAGGATGCATTTGAATGGCGTGTACGCAAGTTCACTCCTCACTCATGTTCTCCTGTCTTGAACGAGAATAATGACCGGTTCATAACCTACCATTTCATTGCCGAGGCTATGATTCCCCGAGTGAAGGAGAATCCGGGACTACAAGTGAACGGTTATTCTTATCCGCCAGGAGTATCGTAGGAAAATAAGCTATAAAAAAGCTTGGCTGGGTCGTGCTGAAGCCATAAGAAGAGTTTACGGGGATTGGGTGCAGTCATATGCCGAACTACCCAGGTACATCTTAACCATAAGACATTACATGCCTACTTCGTTTGTGGATTTGGAGTCTAATGTTGTGTTTGAGAACGAGACGCAAACCACATCAGTTAGGCAATTTAAGCGTTGCTTCTGGGCATTCGGGCCATGCATAACTGCTTTCAAGTACATGAAACCCCTACTGCAAATAGATGCGACTCACCTTTACGGGAAGTACAAGGGTAAGTTACTAGTGGCTGTTGCGCAAGATGGTAATAACAAGATTATTCCCATGGCTTTCGGCTTGGTTTCCGGGGAATCCAGGGATGACTGGAAATATTTTCTCGATCGTGTGCGTAACAAAGTTATCGGGCCACGTTGTGATGTCGCTGTAATTACTGACCGTGCCGCAGCTATAATGTCAATTATGAGGAGGATCAATACTGGCTTCCACCATACGCAGAACATTTCTTGTGTCTCCGTCACGTAGCTTCGAACTTTCAAACCAGATATGGGAACAAGGAATGGAAGAAGTTTTTGATAAACACCGGTAATTATTTGATTTATACTTCTGTTTATTAACGTAAGTTAGTAGTAATTGTTTATGACTGTTTGATTTTATTTGTTTGTTGTTAGGTTACTCATTTAGAAAGGATATTGTTGATGAAAGATTGAGTCATTTAATATCTCTTCACCCCTCGATTGCTGCCTTCTTCAATGATCTCCCAGTGGAGAAATGGTCCCGTGCTTATGATGACGGTAGACGGTGGGGTCATACAACCACCAATCTGGTGGAGTGCATGAATGGTGTGTTGAAGATGGTTCGCTTGCTGCCCGTGACAGCAATTGTGGAGAGCACACTGTACAAGCTTATTGATTATTTCCGAGAGAACTTGGAAACGTATACTGCACAAAGGAATAGCGGATCGATTTTTACAAGGCAACTACTTGAAAGGGTTAACGAGAACCAAATCCTATCGAACTATCACCGTGTGGTTGTCATTGATTCGATGAATTTGGTATTCGAGGTCGTTGACAATGGTGATGCCACCCTAAGGCGAGACAAAGGTAAATTCGTTGTCCGAATCAACGAAAGACTATGTGAATGTGGGGAGTGGCAGGGCTTTAAGTACCCCTGTTCACACGTTATGGCTGTTTGTTCCAGCACCACACTTGATTGGAGGAACTATGTTCATAGCGTTTACAGACTTGATACGATGATACAGGCATATCAGGAGAACAAATTTGTTCCTTTAGGTAACCAACACAACTGGCCTTCGTATGTCGGCCTCACTGTGGTTCCTGACCCAAATATGATGCGTACAGTCAGAGGACATCCAACATTTTCACGTATTCCAAATGAGATGGATGAGGCGTATGAACGTGAAAGACGAAAGTGCGGGCTGTGTCGACAACGGGGACATATTAGGAGAAACTGCCCAAATGCTAGTTATGATTGAAGACATATCTGTTGTCAATCCTTTTTTTTAAGTTACCAACTGCTCCTGCTTTGACAGGTCGTGCCTTTACCAAGCACCCAAAAAGAATGTAACAGAATGTATTGTATTTCAATAAAATTAGGTGTGCCTACTTCGGTGATTGGTGGTGTTATAACCATGGTCTTAGTTTGATCATGTAAATAATCATGCATCACTATATGTATTCGTTATTATTAAGGGAAGTACAATGTTTATTTAATTATAGAAGCAGCCCCAATGAATGGAGCACACAACAGTGGTACATTACTAAGGAAGAGCATCATCAGTGAGTTATATGACAAACATACTTAAAACCGCCAATAATTTGTCAAAGTATTATGACCATAATTAACCATCTACCTTCGGCTCATATTCCACCAGCAGCTGAATCATACCCATGTGTTGCTTGTTGTTTATGTAGTTTTCAACCATAAGTCGCACGTCTTCGTCATTTGCGATTACCATCAGGCTCCAGAAAGGAACTGGGAGAGGAAACATCATTTTTTGGAAGACATGACGTTGGAACAAACTTCTCATTGCCACAATCAAGGTTTACACTCAACTAGGAATTTGAAATAGTTGAAGTCAATGAAATCTGTAATCGTGAGACGACGCGTTGTGCCGTAGTCGGTTGGTTCGAAGTAAAAGCCAGAATCATCAAAGGATGGGTTGTGGTGCATATACATCATACAGGGAATGCACATTTTAGATGTAAAACTTTAAGTGGAGGGTGTAATGGCAATGGTTAATACATCATAAAACTTCAAGGGCGACTGAGTTATTTATGGACATTGGCACAACCTTAGGTCGGGACCGGTTGAGTTTATACGCCTCATACAGTCTAATAGCATCTTACCTTCTCGTAGTATCTTATCCCATACAGTGATACCATCTTATCATGTTCCAATTGCTAGACTCTGGTTGATGGTGGGTTTCGGACGCATATGAGATTTCTTAGATTTCCTTGGATAAGATATGAGAATATTTTTTTTACTGCCACAACTTTTGGTTGCATCTTGTGCTCAATTCGTGGCTCCTCCTCGATGTGTACTTTTGTATCAAGTGCTGTCTACTCAAAGCATCTTTAATAAGCTTCATCAATGTGTATCAATTATATACAGAACACTGAGTTACAGCTTCCCTATTCCTTTCTGGCAGCCTATGGTTTTCACATTGTCCTTTTGTAGGTGTGTCTGTAACTCTAGTTTGAAATTGATTCATGTACTTTTCATAAGGCAGTCCTCTATTTACGATTTTTCAGGACTACAACACTCTACTTCTTTGTGTTGTCCTGTCATTTACACTACAAGTACTTCGATGGACACCATGTGACTTATCTTTACACTGCTCACACTTTCTTTATTTCCATTCATTCATTTCATGAATTATACAAACTAGAGTTTAAGATAAGCATTCAACAAGGCACAATATCGTATAAGCACAAGTAGCATAGCATCTTACCATTTCTCCCACATCAATAAAAGAGCTTTGTATGGACATTATCAATCGAATCATCTTGTCCACTCACTTACCTTCACAGAATCTTATCTTGTTGAAGGAATGTGATTCAAGGCGTTTCGATGCTATCCTTAACTAAGGTAGCAGTATAAAAGGAAGACAAACCTCCGAGAGTGCCGACCATTAACAAATCAGTTTCTTACCATTTCGTATACTCGCCAATAATGAATTTACCAATTAGATTGTTCGTAGATTACACTCACATGGTGGATAGGTTTGGCTTTAACTTCCGTCCAACAGACACATCGCAGATATTTGATCTTGAATTGCAATTCATTCATTCTTTTGAAGCACTAATGTCTATAATCCGTCAATGTCTGGGTCTGAGTAGCAATACTTGTCGTGCAATTACAATAATATACAGATCATTGGCCTACAGCTTCCCTACACCATTCTGGGAGCTAATGTATATCACTGAAGATGCAGATGTAGAGGCGATGGTGGAAAATTACATGGACTACATCGAGCATATTGATAGGATTCAAATCCTAGTTCAGTTCGACTAATGACATTAAGTGTCGATCGAACAAAATGCAACAACATCATTAAGTACGAACTGTGGATGGGGTTGTACTATTTCTCTCTAGTTTTGGAATAAGGCAACGACGGACGTCATTGCTTACACATTTGTTTGTTTTAAGCAAAATGCACACACTGTTAAAGTGTTATAATAAATTACATTCTAGTCCAATGACATCCGTCATCTCGTTATTCTTGCATGAAAATGAAACACTATAATAAAACCAAGACCATCACCAAATAGCTTAATATTCATCATTCTCGACTGGTTCATATTCGATCTTAAGATCAATGAAAGATGCTCCAGAATGAACCGCAAACATGTTGTGCACATCACGGTCGTCGCGGATAGGCATTTTGCACCAGAACGCCGTCGGAACAACGTACCTCATCCACCTGTAGATTATGAGAGTGACACGATAACATTGGAAGCCATCGAAGAGCTCGTCTTGGATGATGGATTTGAGTTGATCGAACGACATGGTATTTGGCAGATTTGGGAGATCAAACGCCATTGTTCTACCTTCACTCGTAGGTACCATGCAAAAACCATCTTCTGTGTAGCATGGTTCATAATGTAAAAAAATCCGCGTTGGAAGGGTGTCCATTCTTAATAGGACTAGAGCTAGTTGTTAAAATCGAGAGTTTCTAGAGAGATCTCTATTGATAGTTGAGGTTATGTAATGAGAAAAATGGGGGAGATGCATTTATAGCATGGAGAGGGAGGCACGAGGGATAAGATGCTTTATCCAAGGAAATCCAACATACCTGCCCGGATCACCGTTGAATTAGCTATTACGAAATTGTACCCGTTGGATAATAGATGTTGAACTAGCCGTTGGACTATCCGTTGATGTAGCCGTTGGGCGTGTCAGTGACCATTAAAATTGTCTTATAAAAGGGGTACCAGTCTCCAACTTATTCATCCATAACTACCTACTACCAATATCTTTCTACTTACATCCTCCATATCTAACCCCAAAATTGAGTCTCAAAACGTCCAATGGAGTTTCCTTTCAGTTTGCACGTTAACTATGTACCTATTTTCGGTCGTCATGGTGCACAGTTCGAGCGAGGGGTGGGACATAGCCGTATACAAATCAGTATGTCATATCCTAATAATCTACGTACTCTACAACACCGAGTAGTTCGTGCTCTAGAGTCCCTCCTTGGCAGGATAAACATAGCAACAATGGTGTATTTGGGGCTGGAGGGCGACTACGAGTGGACCTTCATTCATGTACGAACTGATGCAGCAGTCCACCGGATGATGGAAAATTATATGGAGTATAATGATTTCATAGAACATATTCCATTACTTATTATCTATGATCCGATCGAGTCTGACGATGATGACTTTCAACAACAAGAGAGAATTTATGAGATGCGACGTAACGTAATAGGACAGCGAATAGAGAGACAAAGGTTTGGCAATAATTAGGTTACTTCTTATTGTGTAATTTGTTTAGAAAACTAGTTAGCGTATCTAGGGAGAAATCCATACAACTTGAACGAAATTGTATTGCACCTGCGAATAATAAAATACAATACCATAGTGGCAGGATGGTACCTAATTCTACTACCAAATCATATCCGACAGATAAATTCTTATTGTTCTCCATAGATAAGATTCCCCCCCCCCCACCCATATCATTTGATTCCATGGATAAGATTTCCCCCCTAGTCCACTAGTTCAGTAGATAAGATTTCGATGCCTTCCCAAGGGATGACTTATTGATTTCCCTTTCCCATTATCTACTACTCATCTGCTGCTTATAAATACAACCTTCATTTTCCTTTTCCATTTCACAAATAACTCACAAAAGAGCTTTGTTAATTCTACATTGCATCGTAGTGCACTTCATCTACACCTTTCACCAATGGAGATCCCTTGCACTTTGTTTCTTGACGTTGAGCCCACTAACAACGATGCAGGTTTGTATTTTGCAAGAACCTATTCAACTGAAAGTTTTGATTTCGAGATCGACATGGAAATAACATTTTCTGAGTTTGATAACCTTGTTGAGACTCAATTGAAAGAGCGCTACGGTTACTATTGTGTGGTCGAAAAAATTACATGTAAAACGGATGTCGATTACTTGGTCAAAAAATCATCAAAGTTAGCACCGGCAAGCAGTTTTTAACATACCAAAGTTAGTGTATGTTGCCTACTTCTGGGATATTTTCGACTCATGAGATGATGTCCGTTGTGGCTAAATTTTTGTAACAATGTTGTGCGCATATAAGACTACACGCACAACAAATTACATGTAAAACGGATATCGATTACTTGGTCAAAAAAATCGTCAAAGTTAGCACCGGCAAGCAGTTTTTAATATACCAAAGTTAGTGTATGTTGCCTACTTCTGGGATATTTTCGACTCATGAGATGATGTCCGTTGTGGCTAAATTTTTGGAAAATTTCTTGTGCGCTTATATAACTACACGCACAACAAATTACATGTAAAACGGATGTCGATTACTTGGTAAAAAAAAATCGTCAAAGTTAGCACCGGCAAGCAGTTTTTAACATACCAAAGTTAGTGTATGTTGCCTACTTCTGGGATATTTTCGACTCATGAGATGATGTCCGTTGTGGCTAAATTTTTGCAACCATGTTGTGCTGATATAAGACTACACGCACAACAAATTACATGTAAAACGAATTCGATTACTTGGTCAAAAAAATCATCAAAGTTAGCACCGGCAAGCAGTTTTTAACATACCAAAGTTAGTGTATGTTGCCTACTTCTGGGATATTTTCGACTCATGAGATGATGTCCGTTGTGGCTAAATTTTTGCAAAAATGTTGTGCGCATATAAGACTACATGCACAACAAATTACATGTAAAACGGATGTCGATTACTTGGTCAAAAAAATCATCAAAGTTAGCACCGACAAGCAGTTTTTAGCAAACCATTGCGTTTGCATACGAATATAGAACGGGTATAGATCTTCAACTCCTTTTCAAGTTGGGAGTGAATTCTTTTTACTCTAACAAAATAAATGATATGAGTGGAGCCTGTTTTCTCTTATCTCCATGTGCAACTGCACCAGCAGTAGTGCGCATAAGATTTTCCCACTGTGGTGGCTTGTTCTCCTTATTAGTGCTTAAATATATTTTCTTATGTTGTGCCTTATCAATCTCTGATATTTCAGGCACCTCAATTTCAGCACCAGGGATAGCACTTTCATTACCCATCCATGTGATGAAACCATTAGAACTACCTGCAACTAAACCTCCAAACTGTGGCCCTTGAAAGGCTGAGGCAGTGATATTAGCATCTAACTCAGCTGCTGATGTAAGGTAAAAAAAAAAGATGAAGTACCACTGTTGCAACCAGTATGTGGTACTCCAAAGGTAGCATTCTGATTCTGATTATCAACAGTAGTTTCATAAAAAACAACTTCATCAGAATCAACAATTTCAAACTGCACTGGTGCTGTCCCACCAGGAGTTACCCTTAGTTCTCCAGTAGTATAAGTCTGACCCCATATCAGCTCCATGTCATCAACCAAATGAGCTGGCCATTTTAAGTTTATTAAGTTGTACATGGATTTGTTTTCCTGTACAATTAACAAGCTAACTGTCAACCTCTAATGAAAGCAAACAAAATAAATATTTAACATGAAATGAGTGTTCCAAGCATATTATCAACTGTTTATCTACCTGAGCCTTTCTTGCATCCCATTCTGGTGGGTAAGTGCAGCAGTTTCCTGCCTCATTCCAGCCAAGACCAGTTTGTTTGTGGGTGAGATCTTCCCATTTCCTCCACCCTCCCTTAAGTGTGTCTCCCTTGTTCTTCAGTGCAGCTCTATCAACATGATCCAAACCTTCTCTGTACTTGTTGAATCTTTCAGTTATGTTGCCCCATCTATGCTGAAACCCTATCAGACTACCACCTCTACCTATCTGGATTTGGGCTTCCTCAACTAACAACCTTATCAGCAGCTCAACATCTTCATTTGTCCAGTCATGCTTAGTTCTCCTAGTTTATCGTCATCATTTGCTACCTTCTTACCTTTCCCTTTGTCACTATCATTTCCTTTCCCCATACCTAATCTACTTCAAAATTATTTACATCATGATTCAACCAAGGAAGCATGAAACAACACATCAATAGCAACAAATACACACTGCTGGAAAAAAAAAGAATAAACAACGCTTAAATTTGGCATTTAAGAACGTTTATTTCGCGTTGTTTATTCGAGCGACGCAAATGCTAAAACATTTTAAATGATGCTTTCAAAGCCTTCCTTATACTATCATTAAAGAACGCTTATTTGCAAAGCGTTCTTTATAATGCGAGAACGATGGGAACATAAAAAACGCTTTATCATAACAAGCGTTCTTTATGCTCACACTACTACAAAAAATGCTTTACACAACTGTTAAAAAGGCTTTAGAGAACTGTTAAAAACAGTTCTAGTTGTTGGAGTTCTCTATAGTAGGCTCCCCTTAGACTACTGTGATTAACAGTTCTCTATAGTTACTTATAGTTATAACTACTGTTAATGTTATGATACACAACTGTTATTAACAGTTATAAAATACCTTATCAGACTACCATTATTAACAGTTGTCTATTCCATTTTTAAAATCTGTTTTTACTATGATTTAAGAACTGTCAGTAACAGTTGTTGTCTATGATCATATTTTGTGTATATATATATATCAATGCTATTAGACAGATGTTATAAACAGCTGTTTTTGCTAGTATTTTGAACCCTGTTTTCATAGTTGAATTCCATACTCAATGCACAACATTAATGAATCAAAAGCAACAATTTATTTCATTAATTAGATAACCAAAATGCATAATCCAACATGGTACATATGTAGTCTTACAAGCACAACTCCCATATTCATGGTCATCATCCTGAATATTTGCAAAATGCATAATCAACCCAGCAAGTTTCTTGCACCCAGCCACAACTGTAGTCAAGCCTGCACCGCCAACAGCTAATAAACTACGCATTTCCAATCGAACAAGCTCTTCTAGTCTTGCAATATGCTCCATTCCTTTATCAGTTATCCAGCTGCAGTATGATACGTTAAACACCTTCAGCTTCTTGCAACCGATTGCTAGAGCCGCCAATCCATCATCCCCAATCCCTAGACAACTGTAACAGAAGTCCATCAGATTCTTACTTTGATCGTAATTCTAGTTCAAAAATCTCTATCAAAACACTCTGTGGGTATGACAGATAATTATCATTGTTGTGGGAACTGTACTTACCGATAAAGATCAAGCTCTTGAATCTTGTTACAATAAGAAGCTATGTGAAGCAAACCCTTATCTGATATATTTGTGCACAAGCCTACTTTAAGACACCTTAGCTCAGAACACCGAGACAAATAACCGAGAGCTGCACAAATCAACAAAAGCTTCATCAACCAGGCTCAAGCAAATAGGAACTCGAAACACTTGCAAGAATAAAAATCAGTCATATATATTCCCCTATGAAATGAGCTATATTTGCAGCAAAATACCTGTGTCATTAACACAACAGCAATCAGTAAGATCAAGCTCCTGAAGATGAACACAGTCAAAGCCAAGCAGTTCAAGACTCTTCTCGGTGATCAAACTGCAAGATTCCAAATGCAGCGAGACAAGTTTCCTACATGATTCAGATATGGCCAAGATCGCATTATCTGTCATAGCATCAGAGCAAGCAAGGTTCAGTGTCTCCAAGTTGCTGCATCGAGAAACTAGCTGAGCAACATGCAGACCTGTTAACCCTGTGCATTTGCTTAACCTTATTTCAACCAGGGACTTGCAACTGCGGACTACTGCTTGGATAATGCTAGAAGAAACACGGGCACCATCTACTCTTAGCAAGATAAGACCCTCCAAGCTGTTAAACTGGCGAAGAAGCTTGGAGGAAAGCTCCTGAAGAAAAAAAAGGAGTTTCTACAGCTAAGCAATTATCACTGTACAAAGAATGATAATGAGAGTAACGGGTAATTTAGCTTACAAATTTTTCAGTAAATACTCACGACCATACAATGACTTGCATTGAGCTGAACGAGGTCACAGTGTCCTTTTATAACGGCACATAATCCTCATGAAGAGATACCTTCACACCTTGAAACATTTAAAACTGCACCCAAAAATTCTACTTGTCAATAGCCGGATAACCCAAAGAACTAACAGTCTACATATGGACACCCTTACTCTACTACCATGCCTATTCACTAAAGAAAGGGAACACATTCATTACCAAGGAAACAGTTAGAATCAGATTGTTCCCACAATAATCCGGCATAGCTTGCCACCTCCTAGGCTCAAAACTTGGCATCTCCCCTCCCCCCTACCGTAATAGGTGGGTATCTCTTACCTTTACCCCAAGAAGAAATTCTTCAACTGCTCAGAAAAATATTGCAATTTTTTAGATTTTCCAGAAAGTCCATGCACAAAATTACTTCTTAAGAGGATCTAGTTCATTGCTATCACATAGATCAAGCACAGATACATTCCCATAGAATGATTGGCGTTGTTGTGGGAGAGATGATTCAGAATTACTCAATAACTAAGGCAGCACAAAGTTCAAACGATAACAATGCGAACTGTAAGTTCAAAAGCAAACATTGTCGCAATAAAAAATAGCCTGTACTAACCACTTGCTTCAAAAAAATTTATCCAGATAATCGATGACAGAAACAGAACAATTAGCGCTCCACCCAACCCAAATGACCCACCTTACAAATTTAGTTTGCAACCATGCACAGATAAAGCATTAAAAAACTCCAGAAAGGAGACAACTCTCCGTGGCCAGAATATTGCAGGTAAGAAGCTGTCTTTGTAGTCCTATTTGAACTTCACAAACAGAGTGATAAGTGTAGTAGATGTAACATTGTTTTTCATGTAAAAACTACTGGAACAACCCATTGCCAGCAACACAAATTAGGCATTCATGACAATGGCAAATCAGGAGGCAAAATTCTGGCCAAATATGATCACTGCAGTAGCAGCAGAGCTTGTATGTGAAATAGCAAATAAGAAATAGTAACCAGTTGTAAAGACAGATGTGAAATGAGAATTTTTGATGTTTGGAAAGCTGCTGTAACAGATAGGGCTGGCAATTTCAACACGACCCGTTTGACCAACACGAACCCGACACGAAATTTACGGGTTTAGGTTTTATAATTTAACACGATTAAATTAACGGGTCGTGTCCGGGTTGACCCGTTTAAAAATCGGGTCAGGTTCGGGTTTAACTAGTGTAACCCGCCAACCCGTTTAACTTTTAAGTTGAAATTATATATATATCCAAACCCATTACCGATTAAAATTACAGCACCTACTCTCTCTTTTATCCTACCACACAGCCAAACACCCAAATCGGCACATGATGACATCCCAATTCCCATTGAATTTTATTTTTTTTACTCAACCCATTGAATTTTAAATTATATTGTTGTAATAGTTCTCTTTAATCTTTATGGCAAGGAAAACTAATACGTCAAAATTCAAACCATATTTGGATTTTGAATTTTGAATTAAGTTAATAGCCGCACGTAAATATCAGATTAGTCGTGTTCTACTAGGTTAACCGGGTTGACACGAAAAACTAATCGAGTTAAACGGGTCAGGTTGGGTTAAAGTATATTCGTGTTCAGGTTGATGTACATGACCCGATTAATTAAATGGGTCGTGTTCGTGTCGAGCCGTTTATTAATCGTGTCGTGTTCGGGTTAAGCTCAACCCGACCCGCCAACCCGTTTTGCCAGCCCTAGTAACAGATCTATCAATTGCAGCAAAAAATGTCCGTTATCTCTGGTTGTATTCAACAAGTATAATTCAAACTTGTTAAAAAATTCCTAGTCCAATTTTTCCATTGATAGCTGACGAGATACCCTTACCGGCATCTGGTTGGATATTCAGACAGCTTTTGACGTTTTTCTACGCATCTGGAAGAAAGCAAAAAAAAATATATGTTTGTTAGCTAGTTTTGAAGGCCTTCCTTCCATACGGTTCTTGTGATAGAACCCACGGCATCACACAAATTTCTCCACTTTTTTAAGATAATGTCATCGGCGGTGCAATCACCTCAATTTAATAATAAAGTGATAAACAATGCATCATTTCCTCTCACACAAGAAACAATCGTCAGTTCACATTAATCCAAAACTAGAAGATATTGCAGACACAGTAGCACTTAACTATAATAACAAATTTCAAACCAAACACCATTAAGATAAAACAACAAAAATATATACAAGTAACAAGCAATTTTGCCACAGGTAACAGCAGGATTAAAGGGCTAGCTACAGATACAGAGGACATGAAGCATCTTCAAGTTGAAGTATCTACCTTGGATAGGTGCGACTTTAATTGGCATTCCTCTTTTTCCTGCTTTTTAGCTTTCCTACTGGTCTTTTTTTATCTCTTTATCTTCTGCCTTCGACAGGGTAAATAAAAATTTCTCAGCCTTGACTCGTGCTGTTGTTCTTCATTTCCAGAAATATCTCTACATCACAAGGAAAATTAAGAGAAAATTCAATCAGGATTAATAATGAAAAAAAAGTATGTCAAGATTGACAATCTGTCCCAAATCCTCTAGTATCTTGCCCCTGAACTTTTTTGATGACAGATTTCTGAAATATAATTTGAATTTCATGGCTGATGATACGAACCACAAACAACATTAAGTATAGTAAAAAGGCAATATGAAATGATTACTTACAAATAAGTCAGGCTTTCAAGGTTCTGTGAATTTAGGGTTGTGAATTTAGGAACAAGGACAACCCAATTGCAAGTTAGAGTTGTCGATTGGGAGGAGGAATAACAATCGACCACTCCAGAAGCAGAGAGAACACATGTCGAACAAGAACATGCATGCTCTGTGTTGCCATTCTTCATTCTCTACAGCCACGGTAATTTGGCACTGGCGATAGTGTGTTCTGCGCCATTCTTCTTCTCCACACACACGGTAATTTTGCAACCTAACCGGCGAACAAGGAACTTAAATGCTCTGCATCTTCACTCCTTCACTCACGATAATTTTTCAACCCTCACTATCAAACAAGGAACTTAAAGCCTAAATCAATAGCAACTCACAGGTAATAGAGAAAGAAGTTCAACCAATCCCAAAAAGAAGTTCGACAGTATTTGACGCATTGACGGTACCGAAATAGAGAAAAACTGTTCAATAAAATCTGAAATTGGAACCAGAAAGAGCAAGTTAGGGTTGAGAAATGTTTGACGTTACCGTGCTCTCGGGAAGGAGGCAACCGGTGCTCTAGGGAATGTAGAACTTCAACCAATGTCTGCAACTCAATAAGGGAGAAGGAGGAGACGCGCGAGGTTACGAGGTTTACATTTTACTAGATTTAGTGAGCGGGAGAACTGGCCGCCTAAGTATACGATTTCTAATTTTCAAATAGGGGCAGCAAGGGTATATGCCAGAATAACAAAGGGTATTGAAGTCATCTGGATATAAATCCACTTAAACCTCCGGCCCCAGAATTTTTTCATTTTTAACAGTTGTATAAAGCTAGTATAAGACAACATATATGATAACAGTTGTAATATCTAGCATTCTAGTAACTCAATTTGCACAAATCTATCAAAGACTACTCATTTCTATAACAGTTCTCTTTTAACCAGTTCTAAAAACCCAAATCTGTAGTAGTGTCAGTCAAAAATAACGCTTATCACATATAAACGTTTCTTATGATGGTTGGCGGGAGAGTTTAAAAGAACGTTTATATGGATAAGCGTTCTTTATATATATATATATATTGTTTTTTTTTTCAGAAATCTCTGTTCCAACAAATGCTGCAGATCGATATCATCACATCACAGATCAATTAATGCATTGTTGCATTTTCACACAGCAGAAGCCATCACAACGACTGTAAAAAAGAAATTAAAATCTCTACCAATTAAATTTACAGCATTCCAGGCCAATTGCATGCAACAAATCAGCCAGTATTAACAGAGTGCCAGTATTAGTACCATAAACACATGCAGACAAAATTTAATTACAGTTAAATCCAAACACAGATGGAAGCTACTAAGTACTTATGTTGTAATTAAAGCAATATGTTGAACTTTGATAATGCAGGAAACGTGTACTTGACATATATAATGCAACATACTACATTTTTGTAGATGCAAATTGGTTGATCAGTCAGACATCTTCCAGTATTGCTTTCGTCCAGTAAGCGCACATGTGCTCCTTGACAAAATCTAGATCACCAGCTGAATAAGTACCTCCTTGTTTTTCAAAGAACCGAATAAGCTGCACCCAAGAATTATAAAAGCAATTAAGTAACCTTTTCAATCCCCGCATAAACAGTTAAATTACCAATTCAAACATAAAACTTATAACACATACTCCAGATTCATTACTGATTTTGTCGATGTGGGACACGATGTCCAACATGTATCGCATCACAAAATAACCGCAACTGCTGCTATCCAGTTGCATGAGACACTATTTTCAATAAAATTATATTATTATATATACACACTAATATATACAAAATTATTTAAGTGTATATGCATATGAGTAAATAGAATGTTTTTTACCTTTTTAATATACTGTATTTCCAAAGGAAAATTCATCTGATTGGCATTGACCATACCATCTCTAAAACCACTGAAATTAATTAAAACAAGCATTAATTTAAGTGACAAGTCATCAAAAAAGGTATAAAATTTTATTTTTTGAAATGAAAATATGCACAATTTACTTACTTTGTCACCAGAACAAAAATGGAGATGTTTCTCCTAATTCCACCAATAGGGTCAATCACTATACAGGATGATGAGTAAGTACACACCACTAACAATAACCAATGATTGCTACAATTTTCAAACAACAACAAATCAACTTCAGCTTCAAAATATATATGAGTTAACATAACACAAGACAAAAGCATAAGGTGGTCAAGCACGCTTACATCTGATGATATGTTATGAGCACAAATTTGATATTCCTCTTTACCGCCGCAATTATGCCATTGTGCATATGGCTCTGACACGCAACACCGTCTCTCATAGCTTCATCAGAAGACATGATTTGTGGACATAGGAAGGTGATCATATTTTCCAGTTTCTTTCCCACCAACCTCGATAGTAAGGCCCTTTGATGACAAAGGCATTAAATTAAAATTATATACACATTAAACTTACTATTAACTTTGAGAGAGAAAAAATGTGATACTTACAAGCAGTATGATTGAATCACCGAGATGTTCAGCATATCACCAAGCAGCAGCTCCTTGACATCGCTAATACTGATCAGCAACTCCTGGGGTTCTCCGTTGTGGAACAAAGACGCCGAAACCCTAAGGATGAACTCAATGAAATCATCACCCTTCCCGAGTATCAAGTCATATAAGATCTGCTGACGCTTTCCTAGTGTTTTCACCAAATTTTGGATAAGAATGAAATCGCGTCGAAGTGGACTGATGTAGTGATTATCCTGCTGACCCGATGGTCCCTTTCCTTTCGACGCACTGACTGTCTTACCTTTGCCAGCAATAGGAACAGGTGTCTAAGAAATGACAAGTTAGCATATATACGTTAGAAAACTATTCTCCCAAAACTGCATTTATATGAAATGGTAATTAGTAAACAAATTTATATAAGTTGTTTTGCTTACCGTACTATCAGATAAATCCACCAGATTGCAAGGCCATGGTACTTGTGAGCCACATGCTTCAATGACAGTGCTCCAATCATTCCACTCTATCGGTAGTGGAATTTGATCACAGCCTTGACAGACACTGTCGACCGTCACACGGACGTACCAGGCCGGAACTCGCTTAAAATGACACAGTGACGTCGAATCAGTCTGTAGAATTGTGCCTACTGCAACCACAAAGGTGCCATGTTCATTGATCTGCAGAAGACGACACTTTTTGGTTCCCTAATAAACGAACACAAACAATTAGATTCATACATTACAACATGCATGCTTTTGATTAATTGGAAAAATAAATAACGACAAAGCACTAAAATTCACACATGCATACCTGAAGCTTGGCATATGGGAATGGATCAGAAGGTGCAGGTACAGTGTAAGTAACCGAAACCTGAGATGGTACAGGGGTGGAAGTAGGTGCAGGGGTAGAAGCAGGTGTAGGGGTGGAAGCAGGTGCTGGGATGGAAGCAGGTACAGGGGTGGAAACGGGTGCAGGGGTGGCATACACTGATGAGCTAGAAGATTGATGCCCCTGACTCAACTGTTCCATTAATCTTGCTTCCATTTGTTGCATCTGCTGCTGCAAATCAGATTGGAATTGTTGTGACAACTTCCTTTTGATCTCCTTGATTTCTTCCTCTCTCCCGATCCACTGGAAGCGAGGAAAAACATCTCTCTGACGCACTGCGGATCCAAATCCTCGAACTCTCCCAGGGTAATCCTTCTTGCCAAACGCTTTGTTCAACGGATCCTCCTGAGTATGAGGCTGGCCAAGAAAAGAATCAACACCCTCTGCAGTCTTGTACACGAAAAAAAACATGTAAATTATGAATTAGATCAAATAAATAAAACATACATAAATTGTAAGAAAAATTTATAAACTATTAAATATTACTCAGGGCATGCACTCACAATTTTTGCAGCTAAGTCTGCAGTCTCCTTCCGTGGATAATACATTTCACCGTCCTTCTCTAATTGGCGGCCAAGCATGTATGCTTGTGCCCGATTCACCTCATCCGGACTTTGAATCGGCTCAATTGTGCCGTCCTCGCGCACACGCTTCAATAACCCCTTTTCAATCCAGCCTGGTATACGCCCCGCAAACCCAGCTCGGCCCATGTAGTGTGGGTTCTGATCACATCCGCATAATTGTAATAAAAGTCAAAATCTTCCTTCATGGTGTCAAATTGAAGGCCAATATTTTTTAAGCTTCAATGGTACCCCTACCCAAATTACTATTATGAACAAGCATCATATCTCGAAGAAATTCACTACAGTCTTTATCCATCTGAATACCCTACAAGCATTACCAACCAATTTGTAATGTATAGAGTCTCAACAACATAAAAAATAGACAATCATAGTCAATGTATGATAAAATTTAATATTCTCCCTATTTCAAAATGTAAGTCATTACAAACTAGAAATTTGACCTACTAAAAACTAAGAATTAAACCTTGGAAAACTAGTAAATCAAAAGCCTGCAAGTTGTAGAAAATCCCAGTCGTAGTAGTAATGTAATTAAGTAACCAGTTATCGAACAAGGGAACATGGTAAAGAAAAGTTTAATCTAGAAATAAGGAAATTGAGGGGGTTGTTTGTTGTTTTGTAAATTAAACTCATGAGAAAAGGTAAATGACAAGCAATAAAGTGATTAAATTAAGGGGAAATTACATTGCCCACCCATGAGGTATTGAAGAATTACTATGCCCACCATTTGCTTTAGAAAATTACAACACCTGCCATTGAGATATTAAGAAATTATAAAGCCCACCCATAAGTTTTAGAAAATTACAAGGCCTAACCATGTGCTTATCAAAATGAGATGAAATCAAAGATCCAAGTAAATTTTATTGATTAATTAATCAATTCAACTATGTAAAGTAATAAAAAAACCCAAGTTTCCACTATGCAACGTTAGAGTGATGAAATATAGAAAAACATACAAAATTTACGAGGAATCGCATAGATGTTCACCTTATTTAAAAAAAATCTTTATATTATACATTTTCATCAAACTGTCGGCGTCCGACCCCTTTATATAGTCTCAACACCCTTATAATATGCAAAGTAATGATTACCTTAAGAAACAACTTAGATAACGGTAAAAAAATGGGCGTGGTTACGCAAAAGGCAACTAAATTGCCTTTACATAAAGGCATTAATGTCAGCCATAAGGAGTAAAAATGTTAGCCATTTTTGTAAGATAATATTGGTCATATATATGAAAATTGATAGCCACCAGATAACTAATAATAATATTTTAAGGAAGTTGTAATTTGCAGTTACAAAATTACTAAATGCACTCATAGGCTGTTGGCGACAGAATACAAGCTATAGGCTCAGTAGCCAGCCTCAAAAATGATTTTTTAAAGATTACTCTACACCAACATTACCCTATACCACAAACCATAAAAATCACTATATGATCAGTTAAAAAATACCGAAAACATTTTTAGGGTTTTAATACAAGAATTTTTTTAAGGAAGCGTTGTAAGTCCCTAAACCATAAACCTTTTATATAAGCAATGGAATATTAACGATATACAACCGTGGCCAATATTTTATTTAGCTATGGCATACATATTTATGTATACATGGCTTACATATCTTACTGTCTATGGTAACAATTTTTTGTATATAAAAGCTTAAACTAATAAATAAAAGATTGTTAGTCGTACATATACCCGAACATGTTAGTCAGCATAGATCTTAAATACCACCATATGAAAGCTAAAACAATGAAAACCTATTTTAGGGTTTGTAGTGAAGGGTTTAAGGTCGTTACCACAAACCTTTAAAATGTGTCGAGTCAATGATGACATTAGAAATATAAAACGAGTTAAAAAAGGATTCTCCTACACCGCACACCCAAAAAACCACCATAGGAAAGTTTTGGTTCATAAACGTTAAGATTCACTTAAATTTATTACTAACAATTATTTATATATTAAGATAGTTTTTTATATGATGGTTGTTATTTATATATAATCATGGCTAATATTATGTATACCCATGGTATATATAAATTTATATCGATGGCGTATATTGTTGCCTTTATATAAAGGCTTAAATATTGGTCATTGAATCCACTTTGATTTATTTGAATGATTGTGATTGGAACACTCATTAATTCCAAATAGATTACCCTACCCCCGAAAACACCCCAAAACCCACCCTAGGAAAGTTAAAAATGTCGAAGACATTTTTAGGGTTTATAGTGTCGGGTTTAGGGTCTAATGACCCTAAACCCGCTACCACAAACCCTAAAAACCTATCGAGTTAGTTGCTACAATATAAAGTACATAACAAATTCCAAATAGATTACCCTACCCCCCAAAACACCCCAAAACCCACCCCATGAAAGCTAAAAACGTCGAAGGTATTTTTAGGGTTTGTGGTAGCGGGTTTAGGGTCGAGTTAGTTGCTACAATATAAAGTACATAACAAATTCCAAATAGATTACCCTACCCCCAAAACACCCCAAAACCCATCCTAGGAAAGCTAAAAATGTCGAAGGCATTTTTAGGGTTTGTGGCATGTCGAGTTAGTTGCTACAATATAAAGTATAGAACAAATTCCAAATAGATTATCCTACCCCCAAAACACCCCAAAACCCACCCTAGGAAAGCTAAAAACGTCGAAGACATATTAGGTTTGTAGTGGCGGGTTTAGGGTCTAATGACTCTAAACCCGCTACCACAAACCCTAAAAACCTGTCAAGTTAGTTGCTACAAATACAATATAAAGTATAGAACAAATTCCAAATAGATTACCCTACCCCAAAACCCACCCTAGGAAAGTTAAAAATGTCGAATTCACCACTTATTACTTAATGATTCATAATATTAATTTTAATGATTCATACTACAAAATTAATGAATCATATTATCAATTTAGTGTATCATCTTATACATGTAAAAATAATTTTTTTTAAAAATCAAAATATATCCATAACTGGTCTTGTTTTGAAGAGCTTAAATTTAGGTGAATAATGATATAATTTTTTTATTTTGGATTTATATTAAAAGTTATAATAATTTAAAGTTTTTATGATAACGAAAGAAAAAGAATAATAAAAAAAATCAAAACCAAATGAGCCACGCTCCTCTCCTGGATTACCTGTATCAGCCAATTAAAATTTAAACTTTTGTGTAAAGGTTTTTGTTCTGCCTTTATAGAAACCTGTATGAGAGGGGTGGCCAGTGGGGACGGTGAACGGTGGTTTCAAAAGTGGAATGTTTGGTGGGACCGGTTTGGTAGGAGGGAAGAGTAGGAGTAGAAGAGAGGAGTGAACTACACAGCGATTGCATGCATGCTATTACTATAGAATGAGTGGTGTGAGGGAGCAGTGATGTTTCAAGATCATCTTAAGTTCTCCTAATTTTTTTTTGATCAGTGGGCTACAAATGTAGCGATTAACCAGAAACTGGTTTATACAGCTAGGGATTTCTCCCAGCCAAGGAGACATTTAACTCGAAAACAAAAATACAACAATTCAAAATTTGACATAACAAGGCAATAAGCTCGGCTGCGCTATTCTTGGAACATGTGCACTTTTGCTGATTTGGCATTCCTTCCGAATCTTCTTAGCAAGACTGATCTTTGCATATTGGTCACTATCGCTATTCTGTCAAAAAATTACCTCCTTTTGTGACGTTCTTCAAGTTTCCGACTACAACCTTACACTTTCGATAGTTTACTCTTCATTCGGCCCTGACATTCATCAAGGTCTATTAAAACCCTTCACGTCCTTAGATTGGATCACAAGATTGGTGTAGAATAAGTAAAAAAGATCTTTGCTTCATTCCTTATTATCGCCTTCAAGTCTTGTTTGTTCTTCTTGCCTTACCACATTGCCTCAGTATACGATCGATGTTGGCAAGAGACTTGCTTGGATATGGATATTTGATCCGTAGGCGCTGGCCATACTTAAAGCATTGTCTTGCTTCAGCTGATGGTTTAACACTGACGTGTTTGTTCTTCTTTACACGCTGCTTGTTTTGCTTGACTTTCTGTGAATCTATTTTATTTGGTGAAATATCGACTTGTAAATCAATTCCTGGTAAGGACCTAGAATCAACTGGGGTGGGCTGCCCCTTATTTGGGCTAATAACGAGGCCAATGCTACTTGACTGATTCTCTTTTGGATCTTGAACTGTTAATAAAAAATCTGAAGTGTTATGCTCATGGGTTACCTACAGTACCACTTGCCAATTGTGGTTTTGTTCAGCGGGAGGTGTCAATCCATATTCATCTTCCATATTTGATGAACTATCTGAGCTGGAATCATCTTGCATGTGGCTTTCTATATTATACTCCCTCCGTTCAACAGTAACTGTCATTTTAGAAACTTGCACACTTATTAAGAAAAGTAGGACAATGACACATGTGCCCCTACTTTTTACTTTTCCATTTAGATAATAATTACTTTTATATTGAATAGTAGGGGTAAAAGTGAAAAGAAGTGTGTCAAAAAGTTAGAATGACAGATATTTTTGAACAAGAATCACATCCTAAAACGACAGATATTAATGAACGGAGGGAGTAATTATTAGCACAAGGAAGAGAAAGGGGCGATTGGGTATATCTTTCGGCCGCCTCCTCTTGGTCTTTGAAACTTGTGGAAATATTATACTCCCTCTGTTTGTATACTTCCCATAACTCCATCACGGTACGAATGACTTGAATAACGGTGTCGTCCATGTTTATCCTCGATCAGGACCTGCTCCTGGATTAATGGCATTACCGCTTCATTATCCAACCTTGCCTGCTGAAGCAAAGTGCCGCCATGTTCCTTCGGCGCCTGGCCACCGGAGTTAGCTCCTGGCTCCTGATTTGTCATCGATAAGCTATCTCCAAGGTCCTCGGCCCAAATTTCCATTACTCCGACGACAAAAATTTTGTTATCAAAAAGGATCTTGACCTCCTCATTCAAGATCTTAACCGTTCCAGTTTCTATTGAAGCAAACACATCGAGATTCATAGGCAGTTTACCCATATTAGTCTCGATTTCTTTCACCGTCCCAAACTTAGACAATATGTTCCTCACTGTTGCTTCACACCACACCTGAGGAGGGATGCCCCTAATAGCCACGTTCACTAACCGATGAGTGTAGGCTTTGTCATCCTTCCATGGCTCAACTATCCAATCATCATTCCTCCACATTTGCTCTTGGAGGAAGCGTTGACGTCCTTCCTCATTGTGAAAGATGATAATGAATTCATACGCAGACCTTGCAATTATGTGTTCTATCCCATCTATTGCTGCTAAGTACTCCCGTAACTGGTCCGGCTTAGTTTTAATTCTAGTCTGGATGAATATACTCACATCAAGTCTTGGAATTAGCAGATGAGAAGGAAACACCTTAATCGGACCAGAGGGGTCGTCACCCATCCGTTGAGTCTGCGTCCTCTAACTTTCCAAAGCATTAGACGTTTGCCTCTGCGATATTTCCTCTTGGATTGGTACTTGGGGTGAAGGAGGCGGATGTGGTTGGGGTGTCCAGTAGCCATACTGCCGCTGACGCCTACGAGGCCTTGCACACTGAACAGAGAGCCTCTTTCCATCCATCCAAATACCGTTTGCTTCCTTAATTGCCCTGCTCAGCCTGCTGCCTAGCTAGTAACATATTCGATGAACGCGTATCTTGTATTCGTGGCTATACTGGCCTGCAAACATGGACGATTCTTCCAAAGGAGCAGAACGCTTTGAAAAGCATACCTAAACTTGTATCCTCATGAAGGTTATCTATAAAAACTGTGGATGAGTCCACACTCATTGTAACGTGATAGGACTATTATATAAGTGAGGGCAGATTCTACGACGTGGATGTATGGGGGAACCGACGGGATGGAGTTGGGAAAAGAGAAGGGAGATGAGAAAGAGGTTTGGGAGGAGGTAGACGGCGTGGGGGAGGTGGATTTTCAGTGGCGGAGGCATGGTGTTGGCTGTGTGAGTGTCGGGGGTGGGAGGGGGAGAGGGAGAGGAGACGGGGAGGGAGGGCAACTCCGTTCGCAATTTTTTCTTAAGTTCTCCTAATTAATTATGATCATCACCATTTGACATAGAATCGGGTCTTACACTAGCTAGCTAACTCAGTTGACATGAGTATGTTTTCAGCTCCCAGGAATTTAAGGCGTTTTATATTATACGTACGTGTTCGGTGTTCCCCTCCCTCATTCTTTTTGTATTTCCTGTTTTCACTAGCTAGTTGTAAGCAGTCATATACAGTTATAGACCTGATTGCAGTAAATACAGTAGTATCAACAACATACATTACATGGTAGGTTTACATTTCATTATCAAAACAGACGTGTGCCCATGGGTTTACAATGACTAGCTAGCCCGTCCTCCAATCGCTACACCCAAACACCAACACCATGACACACAGCTGCTTACAATCCCCAACAGCAGCAGAAAACACAGAACACAACAATACAATAACAAAATTTATTTGACTTCCCTCTCAAGCAATCTACATATATTAATAATTAAGAAGAAATTGAAGAGAGAAAGAAGCAGGTAATATTATATCTGTGCCCAGAACGTAGTACCCATCAGGGTGATCTCTCGCTCCACATAAATCTGGTACTGCTCCTCATCACCAGGCTTGAAAACTAGCGTAACTATATCCCCTTTCTGGATATTCTTATGGCGAACCAAACCCATCCATTCTCCTGTTACCACTGGTTTCAGGTACCTTCCAGCTCGCCTCACAGAGCACCGGAAGCTCCACCGTAACCCCTCTTTGTCGACCGCCAGGAAGTTCACTTGGTGGCCACCGCCAAAGTCGGGAAGATGGACTAAGCTTCTGGTTGAAATATTCAGCTTGTAAGCCTTGTCGGATGCACTCACTACCTTACGGAAAACTATGTACATCATCTGTTGATCACCCATATTCATTAACAAATATGAATATGAAATTGACAAATGAATTCAAGTGATCGGAGCTAGGTTGTGTCTACGTAGAACTTGCACCTCACGTACTACTACGTCCACTAATCACTCCCAGTTGGTGGGCTTAGGATTTCAGAACACGAGTGGATTGTGGTTAAGAGGCTAATGGCATATCAGCTCATAACTTTATAAGTGTTTATATACACGAGTAAAGCTATGGATTGTGCCCAGGCCTTGAAGTCTTTATCATTTCTTCTACTTTACTTGCTACTTTCTCTTGCCCTTTTTGATCAGGGGCTACTTTCTCTTGCCTTCCTAATCTTTTTGATAAGTTATCTTTTTGTTGATCAATCTTTTTGATAAGTTATCCCTTTTTGTTGATCAGCTCATAACTTTATAAGTGTTTATATACACGAGTAAAGCTATGGATTGTTTATCATTTCTTCTACTTTACTTGCTACTTTCTCTTGTGCCCTTTTTGATTAGGGGCTACTTTCTCTTCCCTTCTAATCTTTTTGATAAGTTATCTTTTTGTTGATCAATCTTTTTGATAAGTTATCTTTTTGTTGATCAATCTTTTTGATAAGTTATCCCTTTTTGTTGATCAACAGGAGAATGGTTGGCTCTGGTTAGCCACAAGAATATCCAGAAAGGGGATAGAGTTACACTAGTGTTGAAGCAGGGTGAGGAGCAGTACCAGATTTATGTGGAGCGAGAGATCACCCTCATGGGTACTACTTTCTGGGCACAGATATAATAAAACCTGCTTCTCTCTCTTAAGTTTCTTCTTAATTATTAATATATGTAGATTGCTTGAGTTGATGAGTTTTATAAAAACTGTTGAGAGGGAAGTCAAATAAATTTTGTTATTGTATTGTTGTGTTCTGTGTTTTCTGCTGCTGTTGGGGATTGTAAGTAGCAGTGTGTCATGGTGTTGGTGTTTGGGTGTAGCGATTGGGCACACGTCTGTTTTGATAATGAAATGTAAACCTACCATGTAATGTACTATGTTGTTGATGCTATTGTATTTACTGCAATCAGGTCTATAAATGTATATGATTGTTTACAACTAGCTAGTGAAAACAGGAAAGACAAAAAGATTGAGGGAGGGGAACACCGAACACGTACGTATAATATAAAACGCCTTAAATTCCTAGGAGCTGAGAACATCCTCCTGTCAACTGAGTTAGCTAGCTAGTGTAAAACCCGATTCTATGTCAAATGGTGATGATCATAATTGATTAGGAGAACTTAAGATGATCTTGAAACATCGCTGCTCCCTCACACCACTCAATCTATAGCAATAGCATGCATGCAATCGCTGTGTAGTTCACTCCAAGGTTCTAAAAAATGGTACGGATATCCAATACGGGTCGTGATGAGTACGTGATACGGGAGTAATAATACGAATAATACGGTTTGATGATACGGATAACTTATTTAATATATAAGTATTAAATTTATAAAATTAATAATTCATTAACATGAGTCCCACACAATATACATATATAAAAAAAGATATCTTTAAGGCTAATATATTTTGTTTATGTCCTAAGCAATAATATATAAATCAGTGAGCAAAGGATCATCGGAATCAAGAGGAACAATTATACGAAAATATTGAAAGTGACAACGTTCGTTTTCAGAGCTTCGGTGGAAAGAAATAACTTTGAGATCCACTTACGTGTTAGATTTTGAATTTCTGAGTTTCGAGTTTCGACCACAACCGTCCACCACCAATTTCATGCTAAACTTTCTTTTTGGAAATTTCATGAAATGCCCATTATACTTTTGGCTAATTCATGATATGTTTACTAAAAAAAATCATAAAATTTCACTATATTATCTTAAAAGTCCATGAAATATCACTATATTCATTGACTAGATGGAAAAAAATACCCCTACTGGTTAACAAAGTATTTTTAAATTTCACAATATATCTAAGTGTTAAAAGATTCACAAAAATTCACAAAAAATTCATAAAATATTAAAACAAATAAATATTTCATTTTCTAAAATTTATTCAATACCATAAAAAATATATTGTGTTCTAAGCAAATAATTTATACCGATTTTTATACTAATTTATACCAATTAAAGATCATAATTTATACCAAATAAGTACCATACATTTTTTTAATTATTATTTTCTATCAAAATAAATTACTGTTTCAAATTAAATTATTATATTTTTTAACTTATATTTAGAAATTTAAAATTATCTGTAAATAGAATATAAATTTTAAAAACTAGAATTTCTAAATATAAGTTAAAATAATAAATTAATTTATTTTGAAGAAATAATTTAAATTCATAAAAAATAATAATTAAAAAATGTATGATAAAAATTATGATATTTATTTGGTATATTTTAATTGGTATAAATTGGTAGAAAAATTGGTATAAATTATTTGTTAAGAACACAATATTCTTTTTATGCTATTGGATAAATTTTGAAAATGAAATATTTATTTGTTTTAATAATTTAATTTTTCTTTTTTTTTTTTTAATTTTTATCATCTTTTTTTATATATATTATTTAATATTTTTAAACATTTTAAATTTTTTGTGAATTTTTTAACACTTAGGGGATATTGTGAACTTTAAAATTTCTTTGTTAATTAGTAGGATATTTTTACTATTATTTTCTATCTGATCAGTGATTATAGTGATATTTCATGGACATTTGTGAAAATATAGTGACATTTTATGATTTTTTTTTAGTGATATTTCATAAATTAATCAAAAATATAGTGACACTTCATGAAATTTTCCTTTTTATTATAATTAAAGAGTTTGTAAATTTATAAGGACTAAAACATAGGAAACTCTCGTGAGATCCTTTTCTCTCTAATTCTACAATACCTCATCTCTTACATTTTAAACTTTTTTAGTTTTCAAAGTTTTCAATTCCAGTAAAGGAAGGATTTACCCAGAAAAACGAACGAAGGGGGTGGTATTTTTTTTTTTGTAAAAATTAACATTTATAATTAAAAGCAAGTTAATTTTTGTGAACACGTGTCGCCGTAAATAACAATTTACAGTATTTCTTGAGATTACGCTAACTATTACTACTATATTAAAACAGTTTCATGGGCCGTTCCATTTGGGCCCGTATCTGATAGTATATTTTGGTAGAGATACTAGAAGCGACACGGGCCGGGAAGAGCTTTGTTTTGTGTTTTTTTTAGGTAGTGTCTCTTCTTTTATATGAGTGAGCTGTTTGGTGTGTGTGTTAGTTCCTATCCTTTGCTGTTCTGTTGGTGCGCGGATCCATGTTGACACAAATTTGGAGTTGATGTTTGATTTCGAGTGGCGCTCTTATTGCGTTCTTTGTAATTCATAAATTTCAATTATTAAATCATATACTTTGATGTAAGTAGAGAAAAGTTAGCGTCAGCTTCCGGCCGGCGGAGAGTTGTACTGTGGTCATATTTCTTTTGTTTTCTTTAAACCGGATTTGGAAGTGTTAAACTGTTAACTTAATTGGACAATGGGGCATACAATTACTTGAGAGAAATACCATTGGACTTGTGGGCTAGGTACAAGTTTGACATTGAGGTATTTACTAATTAATATTTGTGCACTGTCCATTTATATGTGCCACTTGATGTGTAATTATATGTGTTGTGCAATTGGTTGTTGGTGCAGATTAAGTGCCCGGACAACACATCCAACTTTGTTGAGGGATTCAACGCCACATTAACCTTGCACAGGACCAAGCCAATATATCAGCTGTTGGAAGGTAAATTTTGACATCATGTGTTGTCTTAATTTGTTAGTGGCCTCGTTACTCATTCTAACTTTGTTTCATTTTTCTGTTGTAGGTATACGACAACAAATAATGGTTAGACATTGTGAAAGAAGGGAGGCTTGCGCAAATTGGGAATCTAATGGCATTTGTCCTGGCATTGTGAAAAGGCTGACGGCATTGGAGAAGGATGAAAAAACCAGGCGTTGTATGGCAAGACCGTCTGGAAGAGAAAAGTTTGAAGTGCTGGATGGGAGCGCGCAGCTTGCGGTTGACTTGGAGCAAGGAACATGCTCTTGTGGACGTTGGCAACACACTGGGATACCCTGTAAACATGCGGTCAAGGCAATTACATTGTTTGGTGGACAACCGCTGAATTATGTGTCTACATATTTTTTTGTCCAAAGTTACAAAGCTACGTATGAGCACAACATCAATCCTGTGCCGTCAAGAGAGTATTGGCCAGCATGTGATGAAACAGTAGCAATCCAACATCCCATACTAAAGAGAGGAATTGGGAGACCAGCACGAAACCGAAGGAGAGAAGAAAACGAAAAACAGAAGGGGAAGCGAGGAGCAAATAAGTGTACTAAGTGCAAGTCATATAGTCATAACCAGAGGACGTGTAAAAGGGGCCCAACTGCTAAGGAAAGAAGGGCCGAAGAGGCTGAAACAAGTGTTGCTGGTGGATCGAAAGAAGGAAGAAAGAAACGAAGAGTCAACAAGGGTCAGTGAAGTCTTGGAAGTATGTGTTGGTACTGTTTTTTGCTATGTTTTTGGGATTTTGGACAGCTTAGGTAATTTTTTGGAAAACTGAAAGCTTAGGTGTAGTAGATACACCTTTTTGGGACAGCTTATGTGTTTGGAAATATGGGTGGGATTTTGGACAGCTTAGGTTATTTTTTGGAAAACTGAATGCTTAGGTGTACATCACCTTTTTGGTACAGCTTCTGTGTTTGGAAAAATGGGTAGGATTTTGGAAAACTGAAAGCTTAGGTGTAGATACACCTTTTTTGGTACAGCTTCTGTATTGGGTAGTATGGGCAATGAGTGCCTTTGTTGGTTTTTGGAGAAATGGTACTTATTTTGGTTTTGGACAGCTTCTGTGAATCTGGTGCAATTTGCTGCTGTTTGATGTAATGACTGTTGTAAATTTAAGCACTTGTGCTAGAATGAAAATCTCATATTTTATTACATATGCTACTGAAACTCCTTACATTAACATTGCTAATGAAACTCTTCATTGCATTGCTACTGAAACTCCTTACATTACATTGCTAATGAAACTCCTCATTACATTGCTAATGAAACTCCTTACATTACATTGCTGCACAATCCTTAAAGACTAGAGAACTTGTTGCTGCCTAATCCATAAACATTGCACTACATCTTTCGAATGCATATTACTGCTGCCACAAAAATTACAAAGGCAAAACAACACGTTTTATGTTGGCTTTTACTTCTTCTTTTACTTCCTTTTTTATCTCCTCTCGCATGTTGGCCAATATTGATTCTGTCATCAGTTGTTGTGGTGGAGAGTGAGATTGAGCAGAAAAAGCACTGGAATGCTGGTTCTGGTTGTTGGAATTGTTGGAGTATGATTTTGACCGCCTAGCATTTCTTCTAGATCGGGTGCTGTATCTATCTTGCATAATTGGCGCCCACCATTGGAAGAAGTCACATTCCCAGCAGTTGTAGTAAGCTCTCCCCACAGATCTTTGACTGCGTGAAATGTTCATCTCTGCAGGTACACCACACTTGCAATGGATGGTTTGAAAGAATTCTTTGATTTGTGTAGTAAACAAGATTTGGGATGTGTTTGATGAATCCATGAGTGTTTGAAGTGTTTGTGCATAGATGCAACCACTTGAATGGCTTAAATAGGGCTAGAATTGACAAAAGTAACCGTTAGAATAAGTGAGAAAAAAAAGGTACCGTTGAAATATAGCTGTTGGAAGATTCTGCCCGTTTTTTGTGGCATTATGTGAATTTAAATATTTTTCGGTGGTATGTCGTGAACTACAAAGTTAATGTGTGGTATCTTGTAAACTGAAACTTCTTCGTTACAGTAGACTGGTCAACCCACCCGCTCTGCTCATCGCGGTAGTGTTCGAAGTTCTGTAAGCGGATTTCGAAATGGGGACAGGATTAGGTTTCAAAGTCGTGGGTTTTCCGGAATTGAGATTCTCGGTTGTGATTTGCGATTTGCGATTGGGGGCAGCATTAGGGTTTGACATTCTGGGTTGCAACTCGCGATTTGGGGACAGAATTAGGGTTTCAAATTCTGGTATTACAGATGCGGAATGAAATTAGGGTTCGAAGATTGAAGTTGAACACCACCCACAGCCCACCGCCTCTACTCATCGTGAGATTCTGGGTTGCGATTCAAGATTTGGGGACAGAATTAGGGTTTGAGCGATTCGCGATTTGGGAATAGAATTGGGGTTTGAGATTTTAAGATTAGAGAAGAGAAGTGAAAATAGGGTTGCAGGTAATCGGTCAGGCAGGCGCGTCGACGTTAGAAAGCTCAGGGGCAAACTTGTCTTTTCATCACATCAGTTAACGGAGATTTAACGTCAGTTACTAAATTGTGGTATCCTGTGAATTTCGAAAGTTTTTTGTGGTATCCTAAAAACATTTTAAAAAACCGTGGTCTTTTGTGAATTAGAAAGTTTTTTAGTGGTATCCCGTGAATTTTCCCAAAAATATTAATCATGACCTGAAATAAATGAAATCTGATTCCAACTGACACTGTTACAATCTGAATTTGATTTGACCTGAACTTGAAACAACCCAAAAATTTAGTGACCAAAATGGATACTAACCCGTAGATATGATCCTCCATCACTAGTTACTTAATCAAAAAGATTTGCATATTGGATGATATTGACTAGATAATCAATAAGATATAACCACCTAGCTTTTCACCCCAGATGACATTGATCACGCATGGGATTACGTAATATATTAATGGTTAAGTCAGATCTCCTTTGAATTCCAGTTGATATCGAAACCAAGAAGATGGAAGTCAATTAGTATTGTCTGAGAAATTCTATGCTCACCTCACCGATCACATAATAGATTGGTTAGTAGACTCTATCTAAATAATGATATGAAAAACTATGGAAATGACGTCTTTTTATAAAAAAAAATGGGAATGAACGCTGGATTTGCTATTTATCTAATACTAGGATTAATTTAAATGACGTACTCACTACTAGTACACCTTTTCTTTTCTTTTTTTGTTAAAAGTATATGTAGAACGAGGTAAACAGAGCATAGACATGGAAACAGATTTTCATGCTCGAGGGCTGAAGGTATAGAATCTAGTTTGAAATGCTCCTCTTGTATCGTTCTATTCAAATCACTGTAAAGGTGATGACAACTCTATAAGACAATATCCCAGGGCCTCTTTTGCTTGAAATAACGAGAAATTCAACTGAGACAACTACAAAGACTTGATCTGTTAGGATCCGCTACAAGAATTACTTGCAAAAGAAGAATACGATTAACGTTAGTCTTTTGAGCAAACTCATGCAAAGAGTCGCCAAACAAGTGTAATTCCCCAAGATTAAAGCTTATCAATAATTTTGAACGCCTCAAGAAGAACTTAGACTTGAGGGTATTGTAAGTTTTCCAATAAATGAAGTACCAGCGGAAAGGGGTTGTGATCGAGGGAGCTAATTATTATAGGTGCCCGAGGTTGGAGGATGGAAGTGACATCATAGGTGGTTTGGTTCCATAATTAAGATTGGCTCCACAAATCTCTAGGGTGAAGCATCGGTTTCTAGATCCACCGGGCATATTTCATTAATGGTGGCTAACCATATGCTTAAAAAAGTTCAACTTTATTCAGATGACACTTCAATATCATAAAGATCAATGCTTGGAAATTTTTTTCAATAAGATCTTCTGCTCCTTACTCTGGTTAGGAGAGGTTGATGGTCAATCCCTTCTTTTTTTTTTCTATAACTCTTATAGGAAATCTTAAAACTGTTGACAAATTAATTCTAAATTTAGGGAATCCCAATACTTACTAATTGGGTGTGGGGATTTTATTTTATTTTTGTAACTTCTCAGGGTCAAGTCAAGTGAAGAATTTGCGGCTAGCTGGGATCCATACCAGCAGTTGCAAACTCCTTAATTGTGAGTTGTATGTGAACATTGGGATTGCAACCTGTAGATGAGTGGTTTGAGCGAGCAACGAGCACATATATACTATGTTTCAATATCATCTTAAGTTCTCCTTAGATCACCATTTAACATATGATCGGATCTTCCACTATTAAACGCGCGCAGTTAAGTTGACTTGAGGATCACCATTCTTAGGAATTTAAGGCGTTTTGTGTTCCCCTCTCTCTTTTATCTTTTTGTATTTCCTCTCTGTTGGTCGTCTCCTTTTCACTAGTTGTAATTAAACATTCATATAAGACCTCATTCCTGCAAATACACACATGGGCATAACTACAACCGGATTGCATTGCACGTACGAATCCTCAAACTACCTTAATTAATTTGAACTCTCTCTCTCTCTATATATATATAGAGAACGTTGAACAAATTTTTTTAATAACACGTACAAAATTTTTTGATATATACTTGGCGCTGCAAAGACAGCATATTGATGTTCTACATCAGAGACAACAGGAGAGCACTACAAGCTATTGACCGGTCATCAAAAACAGTACAGACATCAGAAATAGCAACTAGAACAAAACAGGATTAAACCACCAGAGATTACGTCACACAAAACAGGATTAAGCCACCAGACATCACTGCACCGCCCCGGGGAAGACTAGCCCTGCCTACACCGAGGATTCCATAATACATACATCGGTAGAGGGTGGTATACATGAACCAAAAGTCTTGATTCAAAACATACCCACTACCGTAATTATAAAAAAAAACATTTACATCGATTGCCAATCTATATTGAATAGAACAAGCAGGTAATTATATTATATATGTGCCCAGAACGTAGTACCCATGAGGGTGATCTCTCGCTCCACATAAATCTGGTACTGCTCCTCATCACCGTGCTTCAACACTAGCGTAACTATATCCCCTTTCTCGATATTCTTATGGCGAACCAAAGCCATCCATTCTCCTGTTACGACTGGTTTCAGGTACCTTCCAGCTCGCCTCACAAAGCACCGGAAACTCCACCGTAACCCATCTTTGTCGACCGCCTGGAAGTTCACTTGGTGGCCACCGCCAAAGTCGGGAAGATGGACTAAGCTTCTGGTTGGAATATTCAGCTTGTGAACCTTGTCGGATTCACTCACTACCTTACGGAAAACTATGTTCATCATCATCTGTTGATCAGCCATGTGTGTGTGACTAATATGTATCAAATGGAGGAATGAATTCAAGCGAGGATCGGTTCTATTTTGGAGGTTGTGTTCTCTGTCTGTAATGTTGCCCACAATATTTTCTTTTATTTTGATGATGAGGCGGAGAATACTACTACCGATTACATAATATGAATAATTATAAAAAAAATGTTGAAAGTGTCATCGTTTTTAGAGCTTCGAGGATTCCGGTATAACTTTGAGATCCACTTGGCACTTGGGGTTTTTTTCATATATATTCTTCGTTTCGAGTTTCTTCGACCACCTCCGTCTAGTGTTGGGATTACTAAGTCTGTTTTAGCTCATTTCATTCTTTTCCGGTTGTCTCTTTTCTGTTAAGCCAGTTAATTTGTCAGCATAACAAACTATTTCACAAATTGAATTTTGTTTCTTCTGTTGTCTATATATATAGACACATACTCGTTCTGTAACATTCGAACATAATAAATAAAAGATAGCAGAGTATTCTTCTTCAGTTCGTTGTCTGCTTTCTCTCTTTTTATCGATATTTTACATGGTATCAGAGCAGGATCTTGTTTAGATTCAGATCTCTGCCTCTTTCTCGTTACTTCTATCGATTCCTTTATCAATGGCGACCACCCCAATGGTGAACACAGACAGTAGTGCGGGGCTGGAGGAGATGCTCCGCTCGTTCACGGATTCATGAAGCTGAAGTTCTGCGACAGATTCTGCAGATCCGCTTTACATCCACAACTCAGATCATTCAGGGATGATAATCGCTTCCAAATTCAATGGAGGAAGCGGTTTTCAAACGTGGAAGCGAACGGTTCTCATCGCTTTGTTGGCAAAGAACAAAACCGGTATGATTAACGGAAGTCTCAAGCAATCAAGTGAAGATGAAGTCAAAGCTTTAGCTTGGGACAGGTGTAATGGTCTCGTTATATCATGAATTCTAAATGCTTTAGACCAGGACATATGTGAGAGTATCATTTACCATACCACTGCTAAGGATATGTGGAACAGTCTGTTGGCGAGGTTCAATCACGAGGAGGTTCAACTTAAAAAAGGAACTCTGTCATATGGAGCAGGGAGGAGATTCAGTAACTTCGTATTTCACAAAATTCAAGCGTTTCTGGGATGAACTCTCTGCTGTCGTTGATCCTGCAACTTCCAAATGCTGCAATTGCGGATATACTGAGAAAGTTAAGAAGATTATGGAAGAAGATAAGGTCCTGGACTTTTTGATGGGACTGAACGAGTGCTATATGAATATACGAGGGAACATCTTAATGATTTCTCCCCTTCCTAGTTTGGAGAACGTATATTCTTTGATTTAATTAGAAGAACGGCAACGTGAAAGTGGAAAGAGGAAGAAGGGAGGATCTGAAAATGCTTTCGCTAATGTGGTTAGTACTGGTAATCGACCACAGCAGCAACTGAAATAGCAAAATGAGAAACGAGAGGAGAAACAGAAATGGAGAAGGACATGTACCTTTTGCAATAAACAAGATCATGTCGAAGACACTTGCTATGAGAAGCACAGGTTTCCTAACGAATGGAAGCATGGAAAGTATAAGAAATCTGGTGCAAATTCAGTTGAGAAAGAAGAAAGTAGTAGCTCTCCGGTTCCTGGCATGTCGCAGGAACAATTAAGTCTCCTGGTTGGATATCTACAGAAAGTAAATATCGGACACAAGGAGGAAGGATCTCACTACAATTTCGCAGGTAAGTCTCCTGATATCACTCACTACTGTCTTAATGTCATTGACAATAAGAGATATCTAGGAGAGAAGGCTTGGGTAATAGATACAGGGGCCACTGATCATTTGTTTGGAAGGGAAGAATTCTTCTTTGATAAGAAAGACTTGAAAGGAAAACATACTATTTCTTTGCCTGATGGAAGGATACAAAATATTAAAATTACTGGAAAAGCAAAGATTTCTGCAAGTTGTTGTCTGAATGATGTTCTGTTAACTCCTGGTTTCAAGTGTAGTCTGATGTCAGTAAGTAAGCTTATCAGGCAGATAGAGTGCAATATGACTTTTTACAAGGGATATTGTACCTTGCAGGACCTGACATTGAATGTTGAGAAACCAGTAGGATGGGAACGAAATGGCCTATACTACTTGGATAATGAAGCTTTGGAGGATTTCCTAAGAGAAAGATGGAAGATGAGTGAAGAAAACAAACCTAGTTTTTGTAATTCAATAGTTAATAAGTCAGTTTCCTACTGGCATCAGAAACTTGGGCATGTCCCAGTGCTGAAACTTGTAGACATTGGTCTGATAAAGAAGAATGATGTTTCTTCATATTTTTTTGTGAAATGTGTAATAAGGCTAAAGGCCATCGTTTGCCTTTTCCTATATCACAAAATATCAGTACAAAATTGTTTGATCTGGTGTTGATTAATGTTTGGGGCCCTTGTGTGGACCCTAATCATGATGGAAGTCTGTATTTCTTGAGCATAGTGGAGGGTAAAAGCAGAACTCTGTGGGTTAAGTTGATGAGAAGCAAGTCTCAAGCCTTTCAGTTGATCAAAGACTTTGTTGTTCTGGTTGAGAGACAATATGAAAAGAAAATAAAAGTTATTAGAACAGACAATGCTCTATAGCTTGGTGCTTCAAAGGAAGGAATTGATTATTTTCGACAGATGGGAATTGTTCATTAGAGGTCATGCCCTTACACACCACAACAGAATGGTGTGGTGGAAAGGAAGCATCGACACCTTCTGGAAATAGCCAGAGTAATTTATTTTCAGAGTGGAATTCCTCTGAGTTATTGGGGGGAAGCAGTCTTATTTGCTACCTTCGTCATTAACAGACTGCCTCTTTAACCTCTCAAAGGCAAGAGTCCTTAAGAAGTCTTGTATGGTCAGAAACCAGACTACAGGACATTATGGACATTCAGATGTTTAGCTTTCTGCAGTAATGTCAAGACTCACAAGACTAAATTTGAAGCCAGATCACAGACATGCGTCAATCTTGGTCCTAGTCTTGTTAGCAAGGGACACAAGTTACTGCAACTAGATAACAAGAAGTTTGTGCACAACAGAGATGTTGTATTCCATGAAAGTTGCTTTCCTTATGTACAAGGGAAAGGTCTTATCAACAAACCCACTTCACCGGATATTCTACAAGATTTTGAGGATGATGATTATTTATTGTTACAAGAACCGATTCCTGAAAACAAAATTGATCTGGAACCACAGTCTCCATCTTGTTCAGAACAAATTGTTGATCCTGGTGGAATCGAATATACAGCTCTAGTTCCAAACGTAACTGGAACAATTCAGATTGATCTTCCAATTGAATATGCTGCTTCTAGGCCAGATGTTGAAGGGGTTAGAAGGCCCAAGCACTTGAAAGATTTCTTTGTTGGAAATAGTTCAGGTGACGTAGATACAGATGATATTTTTACTTCCATACTTGCTCAGAGAATCATAACTTGAAGCATGAATAATCAGCAGTTGGATTTGTTCTCTTTGACAGATATCGTCCCACAAAACATTCATACTGTTGTCACCAATGGCTTTGTTGGCAATAGCATTGTTACTAATGCTCAATATATAATTGAGCCGCGAAGTTTCAAACAGGCCAACAGACATCCTGAATGGAGGTCAGCAATGTTGCAAGAGCTTGCTGCTCTAGATAAAAATGGGACATGGGAAATCACTACACTATCAGCAAACGGAATCGCTCTAGAACCTTATGTTGTGTTTCTCACGAACACTAGATGATATTTAAGAGGAAACAACCTTCTATTACTCACAAGAATAGAATTACAAGAGTATAACTAACTCTTATACAAAACCTCTTAAACAAACTCTCTCATGGAGCTTACTAAACTCTACTGGTTTCTCTCTGTTTTTTTGTTTTGTGATTTAGAGCTCTTACAATGCTCATATTTATAGCAAATGTTTGGCTCACAGCATCCTCCTAATTCAACAAAGTTTGGTGAAGTTTGGTGAGGGTTAGGTGAGTGGTTCACCTAACATGGACTTTGTCCTTGTACAGCTGGAATTATCCTTCAATTCTCCCCCTCCAGCTGCATCTGAATCGATTGTCATCTGCAATCCATCCCAATTATGTCTCTGCATAACTGTAGCTTCTCTCGAGGAACCATCTTTGTTAACATGTCTGCAGGGTTCTCATTTGTGTGGATCTTTGCTAGTCTCAATAGTTGTTTATCCATCACTTCTCGTATCCAATGATAACGAGTGTCGATATGCTTTGTACGGGAATGATACATTGGGTTCTTGCTCAAATCTAGAGCACTCTGACTGTCACAATGTCTTGTACTCTTTTTGTTTGATTTCTAATTCTTCTAGAAACCATTTTAGCCATAACATTTCTTTACCAGCTTCTGTTATTGCAATATACTCAGCTTCTGTTGTGGATAAAGCAACACACTTTTGTAATCTTGACTGCCATGACACAGCTCCCCCTGCAAAAGTGTAAACGAATCCTGATGTAGATTTTCTACCATCAAGATCTCCAGCCATATCTGAATCTGTATAGCTTTCCAAGACTGGTTCAGAGGCTCCGTAGCATAAGCACATCTTTGATGTACCCTTAAGGTACCTGAGAATCCACTTAACTGCTTCCCAATGTTCCTTTCCAGGATTTGAAAGGTATCGGCTTACAACTCCAACTGCATGAGCAATATCTGGCCTGGTACAAACCATAGCATACATTAGACTTCCCACTGCAGAAGAGTATGGTACCTTTGACATCTCCTCTATCTCTTTCTTGGATGAGGGACACGATCTTCTGCTCAGCTTGAAATGGTTTCCCAAAGGAATGCTAACTGGTTTGGCTTGGTCCATGTTGAACCTATCGAGTATTCGTTCAACATACTTCTCCTGAGATAACCATAACCTTTGATTCTTCCTGTGTCGAATTATATGCATCCCCAATATCTGTTGAGCTGGTCCCAAGTCTTTCATATCAAAGTACTTGGAGAGTTCCTTCTTCTTAAGTTGGCTTATTTTTGTTGCATCGTGTCCAACGATTAACATGTCATCTACATATAGTAGTAGTGCAACAAAATTTCCATCTCGAAATCTCTGGATGTAAACGCACTGGTCTGCTGCAGTTCTCTTGTAGTTTTGACTCTTCATGAATGAGTCAAACTTCTTATACCACTGCCTGGGCGCTTGCTTAAGACCGTACAGACTCTTCTTCAGCTTGCAAACGAGGTTCTCTTTCCCTGGAACCTGAAAACCTTCTGGCTGCTCCATGTAGATTTCTTCATGTAAATCACCATGGAGAAATGCTGTTTTTACATCCATCTGCTCAAGCTCTAAATCCAAGTTGGCCACCAATCCAAGAATGATACGGATTGAAGCCATCTTCACAACTGGTGAAAATATCTCGTCAAAGTCAATTCCTTTCTTCTGAAGAAATCCTTTGACCACCTACCGGGCTTTATGTTTCACCACCTTTCCACAGCTATCTTTCTTGAGTTTGAATACCCATTTGTTCTTCAGTGCCCTCTTTCCTTTTGGAAGCTCAACCAACTCGTACGTGTGATTTTTCAGCAAAGAATCAATCTCATCTTGCATTGCATCCTTCCATTTACTTTATCTTGATGAGATATAGCTTCCTGGAAATTTTCTGGCTCCTCCATCTTCTGTAAGTAGAATATACTCTGAATTTGGATATCTGGTTGACGGAATTTTTCCACGTTCAGATCTTCGAACCTGTGGACTCTGAATTTCAGGAAGTGCTTCATCATCTGCTTCATCATCTTCCTCTGTGATGGTTCCGCAACTTCTGGTGGAGAGGATTGAGTCTCCCCCTGCTCAATATTCTCTTCTTCTTCTTCCTCCTGTTCTGCTTCTGGTACTTCTACTTGCACCTCATCATCCTTCCGTGGCTGATTGGATAGGTGCTGGATCAGGGAAAATATCTTGGGCACTAGACTTTGATTGAGTAGACACTGAGGGCTCCTCAATGTCTTTTATCGTCTGGTTTTCATGGAACACAACGTCCCTGCTTCTAATAACCTTCTTCGCCTTTAAGTCCCATAGCCTGTATCCAAATTCTTCATCCCCATAGCCTATGAAGATGCATGGAGTAGTTCTTGCATCTAGCTTTTGCCTGAGCTCCTTGGGTACATGTACAAAGGCTAAACATCCAAACACTTTCAAATGTGAATAAGAGGGATTCTTACATGACCATACTTTCTCCGGAATCTCAAAATTCAGCGGGACTGATGGTGATCTATTGATCAGGTAGCAGGCAACACGAACAGCTTCTCCCCAGAATGGCTTTGGTAATTTAGACATGCTCATCATACTTCGGACCTTCTCCATGATAGTCCTATTCATCCTTTCGGCTACACCATTATGTTGTGGGGTGCGAGGAACCGTTTTCTGATGTCGAATGCCGTGTCCCTTGCAATAGGCTTGGAACTCTTTGGATGTGTACTCGCCTCCATTATCTGAGCGGAGACACTTTAGCTTCATTTCCGTTTCACGCTCTACCATAGTGTGAAACTCCTTGAAATAATCCAAAACTTGATCCTTTCTTTTTAAGAAATACACCCACACCTTTCGAGAAGCATCATCAATAAAGGTTAGGATATACCTGTTGCCACCAAGAGATTCAACCTCCATGGGACCACAAACGTCAGAGTGTACCAGACTCAACAACTCTGATTTCCTTGATGATGATGAATGAAATGAAATGCGATGTTGCTTACCAAATAGACAGTGCCTGCAAGGATCTAATGTAGCATCCTTGGCAATTGTGATAAGCTCCTTTTTGATTAAGGTAGACAAGCCCTTCTCACTCATATGTCCGAGTCTCCGATGCCATAGATTTTGAGACTTCTTACCTTCCACAACATTGAGGCTGCTCTCACATATTTTCATATGTGTCTTGTAAAGAGTACCACATGTATGTCCTCGGGCGACAACCAAGGAACCTCTTGACATCTTCCATGTGCCATTGCTGAAAAGGCTGTCATAGCCTTGCTTGTCAAACGCTGAACCTGAAAGTAGATTGAGCCGTAAATCTGGTACATGTCGCACATCCTTCAGTGTGATAGTACACCCCACATTCGTTTTTACTTGAATGTCACCAATCCCTTTAATCTCAGAAAGACTGGTATTTCCCATCTTTACAGTGCCAAAGTCTCCTCCTTTGTACGTTGTGAAGAAGTCTTTGTGTGGAGTGACATGGTAAGATGCTGCACTATCAATAATCCACTCAACATCTTGAGTTGCTGTATGAAGACATACCTCCTCCTTGCTTGAGCATAATGCTACTTCCCCTGTGACAGTGACAAGTGTGTCTCCATTCTTCTCCGTTGATTGCTTGCTATTTTGCTTCTGTTCTCGTAACAGTTTTCTGCAATTCTTCTTCATGTGGCCTTCTAAGCCACAATGATAACAACTATAAGCGCCCTTTCTTCCATCTATCGATTTACCTCTGCCCTTGCTCCGGCCTCTCCCTTTGCCTTGATTTCTTCCATGTGATCTCCCTCTGTGTTCAGTGACAAGAGCTTCTGTCTGGTCTGAACTTGTATCATTTCTCCTCGCCTCTTCATTGAACAAGGCTTCTTTTACCATTCCCATGGTAAGTGTACTATTAGGAGCTGAATTTCCAAGAGTGACAACAAGTGTTTCCCAGCTGTCAGGGAGTGAACTAAGAAGTAGGAGAGCCTGCACTTCATCTCCAAGGTTGAATTCAACTGATGTTAATTGGTTTAACAAGCTTTGAAAATCACTGGCATGCTCGGCAACTGACTTCCCGCTCCGTAGCTTCAGATTTACTAATCGCCTCATTAGTAAAGCTTTGTTCCGAGCTGTCTTGGGCTGATACATATCCTTCAACTTCTTCCAGAGTGTATATGCATCAGTCTCCTCAGAAACATGATGGAAGACACTATGATCGATCCATTGACGGATTTGACCGATCGTTTTTCTATTCATTTTCTTCCATTCTTTTTCTTTAGCGGGATCAGGATTGTTACCTTGAAGCTCAATCGGATCGTACAAATCTTTGCAACTAAGGAGATCTTCCATCCGAGGTCTCCAAAGTGTATAGTTTGTAGCGGTGAGCTTTAGCATAGCTCCATGGCTCCAAGATGACGAGTCTTCTGCTGCCATTCTGACTTAATTTATACTTTTTCAAATTTTAGGAGCAGAATTTGACAAAACGGAGTGCACCGTTGCGTCCGGAACGATCGAAAATGGTAGGATAGACCTTTTCTGGACCAAAAACGGTGATATAGAAGGGAGTAAACGTGGAAAAACAAAGAGGGCCTACTTGATGACGTGGCGTTGACTGGGATGATGATGTGGACTGCCACGTCACTGTGGGACCCCGAAAAGCTGACTTGGCGCTGACGTGGCTGCTGACTGGGATGATGACGTGGACTGCCACGTCACTGTGGGCCCGAAAAAGCTGACGTGGCGATGACGTGGCGTGACGTGGCTGACGTGGCGCTGACTGGGTCGTCTTCAACCTCCCGACTGGTTTTAATTTTACTATTCACCCACGTTTGACCACAACTTTGACTGGCGATTTGAGGACCTTCCTGATGTCAAAAAATTCTGAAAAAAATATTTTCAGAATCCTTGAAACGAGACCTTTCCAGTAGTGTGCCCAGAATGATTTGGAGACAAAAAATTTTTGGCTAAAAATGGAAAAATTCGAAAATAATTCTTCTGGACACCACCTCAAGCTCTGATACCACTTGTTGTGTTTCTCACGAACACTAGATGATATTTAAGAGGAAACAACCTTCTATTACTCACAAGAATAGAATTACAAGAGTATAACTAACTCTTATACAAAACCTCTTAAACAAACTCTCTCATGGAGCTTACTAAACTCTACTGGTTTCTCTCTGTTTTTGTTGTGATTTAGAGCTCTTACAATGCTCATATTTATAGCAAATGTTTGGCTCACAGCATCCTCCTAATTCAACAAAGTTTGGTGAAGTTTGGTGAGGGTTAGGTGAGTGGTTCACCTAACATGGACTTTGTCCTTGTACAGCTGGAATTATCCTTCACCTTAATCTCTCGTCGATCTCTTCCAAATCACCCTCTTGATGATCACACAGTCGAACCATATCTACGCTGACATTCCCATGGAGGATGAGGAGAAAGATGTCTGGTCGTTCCAGTGCTACATGGAGAACCATCCACATAAGTTCAAACCACTCCTCTTTGGCTGCGGATGGCAAAACTTTGCAAAGTATAAAAAGCTCAAGGTTAAGGATAAGGTCATTATCTACTCCAAGAATTATGTTCCAGTTCCAGTAGGGGATTCTGTTGTTATCAGAGGCGGAGCCCAGAAATTAATTGTTAGGGGGGCCAAAAATATGTTAATAAATATTATTTTTAGCTATATATATTAATGCTTTGTAACAAAATGTTCAACTATTTAAATATACATTTTGTTTTATATGTAAACTATGTAAATTGTCTAAGATATTCAGTATCATAGAAGGAATAGTACATTAAGAAATAAAAAATCACTATTATATAGCATAAATGTCAAAGAACAACGAAGTAAACCATTAAATGATGGTACTAATAACTTAGCAAGTCTTCAAAACATATACACTAATCCAAGAAAAATACTTCATCTTGTTTAAATATAGATTTTATTTAGCTGTTGACATTTTCGCTCTTACTTTTTTGCATTATAAGTTGATATATATTAAAAGGTAGAATGTGATAGAAAAGACAAGGAATAGAGATGGAAATTATAGGATTTAAACATGCTTATCATTTTTAAAATAATGAAAAGATATATCTATTGAGAATAGAATGGAGTAATAAACACCCTAAAAAATATAACATATTCTAAAAATGGCTCTCTAATTATTTGATAAGAAATTTAGTATATTTTTCAAATTAGTAAACAAACATTTATGGTAATGATCAAATTATTAAGGAGTCAAGTGAAAACAATGAAAATAAGTTACTAATATACTGTAAAAATTAGTATTTAAAAAAATCAAAAATACAATCATCAAGGAGATAGCCCAAAAAGAATTTTGTAAATGAAATCAATCATTGATATGAAAGTCCTTAAACAATCTACTCGGTAAGGTAATTGGAATAAACCAAAAATTAAGGATTTACATTTATAGTAAGATGGCAAACAACATAAAATATGATTGAGTATTTACCGTTAATGATGGATAATTGACACCTAATATATTTATTTTACATGATACTTTTTTTATTATCTAAAATGTCATTATTTATTGTCATTCACATGAGTAATCTAACATATATACTTTCAATTTTTTTGTCAAAATGTTGGGGGGCCAAGCCCCCCTAATGTAACATGTAGCTCCGCCACTGGTTGTTATGTTGGGTTCTCCTTTGCTGTATAGCAAGTAAGTATGTTCATTTTTTTGCTTTCAATTTGATTAGCTAGCGCCAGTCAGTCTTCCCGGTCTCTCCTTGAGATCCTACCTAGGGGTGCTCAAACGGGGTGGTTATTTTGGATAACCGAAATAACTGTTTTTTCGGATTCGATCACCGTATTTTTTAACCGTTTTTTTCGGATTCGATCACCGTATTTTTTAACCGTTTTACAAAAGTTCGGTTATTTCAGTTAAATCGGTTATCCGTAATAAAGTACGGTTTGGTTAACGGATATTGAAATCCAAATTTCAGTCATCCTTAATAACTGAACTTTTATAAAAATATTTTTATAATTTTATTTTTTTTCTAAACCCAATAATTTTATCTAATATTTTATTATTCACTCAATTAGGTTTATGTTTTAATTATTTTGGTTAATTAATAAAGTTTTGTTTTTTCGGTTATTTTAGGCAAGTTTGGTTATTTCGGTTATTTTCAGAAGTTCGGTTATTTCAGAAACTTAGGTTACCGAACGGTTAACTGTTATTAGTGTAACATAAAAAACGGTTATCGATTAAAACAGTTATCGATTAAAATGGATATTAGTATTAAATTCGGTTAATACGGTTATAACCGAAATAACCGATTAACACGGATATCCGTTTTAACCATTTGCTCACCCCTAATCCTACCCTACCTACCGCGCTAGGTCAAAAGTTTTGTCTATCATACAACCATCATCGATATAGTTATATATATGAACAGTTACAAAATTACTTTACTTAATTGATAAAATAATGTTTCAAGTATAATACTATTAAATGCAGAAGACTAACCATCGAGATATAGTACCATTTTTATTTTTATTAGACCCGCCCTTTCAACTTACTATTTAACTACACTTATGAAGGAAGTTGTGAAGAACTATCAAATTTACTCGCATAACATCTACTGGAATACCTGGTCTATCCCCAAAGCTAAATTTATTTTATGGATTTCTATTAGATTTAGACTAAAAACTTGTGATAAGCTCCAATCCTGGGGCATATATGTCTGGCTAACAGATGCTGGCTCGGTGAGCATGCTCAGGAGACTAGCCGCCACCTTTTCTTTGAATGCGGGTACTCTTGCAGGGTCTGGTGGAGCACTTGCGACTGGTTGGGGATCCCCACAAATAGGACAAGCCTCTGAAGCTGCGCCCTCTGGATCGGCCGATACTGCAGAAGGAAATGTCCGATCGACCAAGTGAAAAGAGCTGCTATCGTCAATGTGGTCTACTACCTATGAATCGAGAGATGCAAGAGAGCCATGGCAAACCAATCAAGGAACGTCTCACTCATTGTTGCGGACATCAAAGCTGCCACTAAATCCATTATCTGGATGAAGATGGGCCACTCCAACAAAGACTCACATTGGCTTGAGAAGATCCTCTACTCCTAATCTCTTTTGTAGTGGGGGGACTTTTGTATTCCCTCTATAGCTGGATCCACTTTTGTACATGATAGTGAGGGCTTTTGTACATCCCCCCTTATCTAGCTCTTGTATATCTTGAGGTATCCGATATATAGGTCTCTATATATCATTTTTGTAAAAACTCTCTCTCTCTCTATATATATCAATTCATTACCTTTTTCAAAAAAAAACTATCAAATTTACTGTACCGCGTTTATGGCGGTGTGGTTACAATCTTAATTATTAACCACAAAAAGAATCTAACTTTTTTTTATTACTAGCGCTGCAAAGACAGCTATATGATGCACTACATCAGAAAGCATGGTCAAGGGACCAGCACAGCAGATTCTCAGTTTACAAGATTACACCAGAAAGCAAAAGCTACACAAGACCAAATTAGAACAGACCAAAGCTAACAGTACAGACTTAGAAATCAGAGAAGAACATCTTAATATCTTTCATATAAATCACCGCAGCTGCAGGTGGGAGCAGAGCCTTCTGTTTTGGGTTCCAGTCTAGAGCCCATCTTTTTACCAAGTCCGAAACACGAACCCAATCTGGTGTGACTTCCTGAAAAATGAATCTGTTTCGAGCATCCCAAATGGCCCAGAGAGCGTACAAAAAAGTGGAAATCCATAGGCTTCTCCCTCTAATTCCTGGTGAGGCTTGCATCCAAGAGTCCAAACAGCTCTCTATCTCTAGTCCCAAATCTATATGAATCCCCCACCAGCTACATACACTCGACCACACTTTTTTAGTCTTGTTACAGATAAGAAAAAGGTGATTTACCGTTTCAGTATACCTTCTGCAAAATGGGCAGTTCATTTCTGCAATAGGTATCACACTCATCCAGAAGAGACGATCCCTTGTTGCTAGTTTATTTTGTAATCACTAGTATGATTATTAACCTCAAAACGGTAGAGTTAATTCAAAGGGTAGATATCTGTTAGTTAGGGAAACACAACTATTAACATAGGTACATGGTAACATTAATGATATTATAGTAAAAAAAGTGCTGATAGAGTAAAAAAATATAGGAGACGAAAAACTATGAACTTCAAAACCTTAGCTCACCGTTTTAATTCATCGCGTATGTATTGTATTATTAGTTCGTATTAATATAGTCAAATTAGTAACACGACATCTTCTCCGTCAATTCACGTTTCAATTCTTGTTACCATTTTTGCTAATAGCAGAGCTTTAGGTAAACCATGAATGACCAATTTGCTCTTTCCACTAGAATATTTTTCAATCCAGACCCTATAGCGAAGCCTCTCTATTCCTGATAATTGAAGTCAATTATACACTCCGCCTTTAAACTAGAACAGAATGTGTCATTACAAGCAAAAGAGTAAACCATTTCTGTCAGCAGATAAACTTCAACTCGTACTTACCCTAACTACAGCAAAATCATGCCCACCGCAACAGACCTAAACCGCAAAAACCTCCTAGCTGAAACAATATTTTGTTATCCCAAAAGAAGGCACCATTGATTTTCCAACTATAGCAAAGGTGGTTAGGGTGATGCGGCTATAGAAGGATTACAAATGCAGACAGTTGAATTAATATGCACTTTTTGGCATGGTATGAGTCTCAATTCATTATTCATCACTTTCAATGTTTGCTTCCTTGAGGTGCAAGTGCTTTTCCCTTTTCTGAAACTCAGTCAATCCTTTCCCACTTCCTGTCACACCAACTTTACCAAAAGGATCCTCAGGAGACTTGAATATACTCTCCTTCTTCCTCCCCGAAAAGAATCCAACCTAGTAAATGTAGTTAAAAGCACAAATAAAAAATCATCAGATTCAGATATGTATATACCCTTACCACTTGCCAGTGTAGACTTAGCCCGCAAACTATAAAAAAAAAGTAGTATTTGGTATAAGCTAACCCACCCATAAACCCTATCATCATATATCTGAAGAGACCATAAGTCTTGTGCACTAAATGAAAATCTAGTACATTCATGTCCCGAGTGAAATAACAACCAAACCCCTACTGCATTATTTAATCCAGTACTTGCTAGATTGTGCCTTAATCAATCGTCTATTCATATTCCTCCTACATCATCCACTGATATTATAGTATCCTTTTTAACAGTTTAACCATTAACCCACCACCAATTGCATTTTTTAGAAACTCATGGCACTTATAAAGAGGGGAAAATAGAGGACGATTTTTAAATCAGACGTTGACCAGATATATTGAAAATCAGGTCATTTACCTTCTTAGCACGGCCTTTGGTAGTCTGAAAATGTTGCCAAGCATTCTGTCGCTTATTCTGGTGTGGGGTTACAGTTCCAAGACCTTTCAAACCATCGTGGATCTCAATCTTTCTCCACGCCATTTGGGAAATCTGGAATGCTAGAAATGCAAAGATATTCTGTGGCAAAGAGCCAATCTGGCAACACATCACCTTCTCTGTCAAGCATTGAGTATAGGACTGGAGAGCAAGAGAAGACCTCCCCCTCTCTTTCTCTGTCAGCATTTTTGGAAGCACCCTTAATCTACTCAAACTTTTGTGGTCTAGTTCCCAGTAGATTGATTAGAGGGTGGGCTTCACTTTCGTTTTCACTTATTGTCATTACTGCGTTTAGACAATCTATTGTACTTTGCATCTATTCCTGGCTATGTCCAGCAATTATCAAAAAAAGGAACTTCTACAATATAATATTAGTGTTAGAAATAATTAATCCACTCTCCTAACATATAGGCCTCAACTCCACTACTCATATATTTCTCCTTAATTATAGGCCTAACCCTTTGTAAATCTATCTATATAATTGTACCTACTCTGTAATACACATCACGGTTGATTAATATCTCTATTCTACATGGTATCAGCCTAACTCTCCTATTATCCCTCTCTCGATCCTATTTTTCCTGTCTTCTTTCTCATCCTCGTACGCTTCGCTCCTCACCCTTCCCCACAGACCTCCATGGATGCACCTGGCAGCCCCCCTGCTTCCGAGCACTCCCACCTCCCTCTGAACACACAGTGCTGGCCTCACCCACTCGCATCCCCAATTCCAGCACTCACCAAACCCCAGCCCCCACACCCGCAACAATTGCGGTTCACCAGGCACTCCACGTCAATTCTATAACAAACCATGTTCGTATTGAGCTCTCTCAAAATCCTCCAAATTATGCTATGCGGAGACATCTATTCCTCGTCACTCTTGGCAAGTTCAATCTATTGAACCATGTCAACGGCACACCTCCATCCGATGACGAGAGTTGGACCCTCCTCGATTTCACAGTCCTCTCTTGGATCTACGCAACCATCTCTCCTGAAATCTTCGGTCTCATAATGCGGAATAATGCCACCGCATATGAAGTATGGCTTGTTGTTGAAGACCTCTTCAGAGACAATAAGAAAGCCCGCGCGATACAACTGGAAGCCGAATTCCGAGGCTTGCGGCAAGGCTCAATGACTATCAACGACTACTGCGCCCGCCTCAAAACTTTGGCCGATGCCCTGGCGGATGTCGAAAGTCCCATCTCTGACGAAAACCTTGTTCTTCAGACCATAAGCGGTCTGAATGATAGCTTCGCCAACATTCGAAGTATTATTCAATTCCAAAGGCCTTTTCCATCTTTTCAACAGGTACGTAGCTCTCTGCTTTTGGAAGAAACGTGTCGCAATGCCTCTGCTCCAGCGACGGCCCTGGTCTCCAGCACCTCGTCTGCGCCGCCGCCCTCTCCAGTCACCACCGACCTCACCCCTGCATCTGGCGACACGACTTCTTCAGGCGCCACGGCATCGCGCACACAATCGCCTCGCTCCAACAATCGACGTGGCAGAGGGGGGCGCGGCCAGGGCCGAAATTCCTCCAACAGTCGCCGTCTCTCCAGCACCAACTGTGGAATCTTCTCACCTCCCAACCCTCCTGGAATGGAAATTGGTCTGCACCTGGCCTCCTTGGTCCACGCCCTAACCCACCGCATCAGGCTCTCCTCCATCAACCCGCGCCGCCAAGCTGGGACCAACAGAGCCTCATACAAGCAATGAACTCTTTAGCCACACCGTCTCGCGCCCCTGACAACCAGTGGTATATGGACACTGGGGCTTCCTCGCACATGTCGCCTACCACAGGTATAACCTCTCCTGCCACCAGTTCCCCTTCCGTCCCCTCACATATTATCGTCGGTAATGGCCACACCCTTCCTGTAACTTCTGTCGATAATATAACTCTATCTCCATTCCACTTACGCAATGTTCTATTCTCCCCAAATCTCATTAAAAACTTAATCTCTGTCCGAAAGTTTAGTACTGATAATAACTGTTCCGTAGAATTTGACCCTTACGGTTTCTCTGTCAAGGATCTTATCAGCAGGAGCGTGATCCACCGGTGTGATAGTCGCGGAGACCTCTACCCATTCAATCCAACCACCCCCGGCGCAACACCTCCACCGCCCACAGCCCTCCACTCCACCACCGCACACATCAACTGGCATGCTCGGCTTGCACATCCTGCTTCAAATATTTTGCGTTTGCTAAATTTTTCTAATAATGTTTTCCCCTCCCCGTGTCACTCTTGCCAATTGGGAAAACACTCCCGTCTACCATTTTTTCATTCAACTACTACTACATCAAACAATTTTGATTTAATACATTGTGATCTTTGGACATCACCAATCTTAAGCGTCGGCGGATGTCGTTATTATCTTGTTATTTTAGACGATTATTCGCACTACGTTTGGACTTTTCCTCTCAAGTTAAAATCACAAACCGCCACTGTTCTACAGAATTTTCATGCGTTTGTTCAAACACACTTCAATCGCACAATCAAATATATCCAATGTGATCACGGACGGGAATTTGACAACAACCATTTGCGTACATTTTTAGCCGCTCGTGGCACTCTCCTGCGTTTCTCATGTCCCCACACCTCCCAACAAAATGGGAAGGCCGAGCGCATTATCCGCACCCTCACCAACGCAATACGTACTCTCCTCTTCCACAGCCACATGCCCCCATCATATTGGGCCGAGGCCCTTGCCACTGCCACCTACCTCCTAAATCTAACTCCCTCATCCACAATCCAACACCGCAGCCCACATGAAGTCCTTTATGGTCACAAGCCCACATACACCCACCTTCGACCCTTTGGCTGTCTTCGTTACCCGAATATAACCTCTACCACCACCCACAAGCTCCAACCCCGCACCACACCCTGTGTCCTCCTCGGCTATGCACCGGAGCACAAAGGATACCGCTGCCTCGCCCTTGATAACCATAAGGTAATCACTTCGCGTCATGTTATTTTTTATGAACATATTTTTCCATATTCTACTATCACTCCCATGACACCCTACCCTACGGCCCATGTCAATACTGATGACAGCGTTTGTTTGCAACCACATCTTCATTCGATACCCCCACATCCATCCCCTACCACATCCAACTACCCAGCCCACGACTCCATGCCAGCCCACTTAACCCCGTCCCCCTGCCCCACTCCGTGTCGGCTAATGGTGGCCACGGGTCCGGTTCCACCGGTTCCGGTTCCGGTTCCAGAAAATGTGTATTCGTATTCGGAACCGGTCTGGCGGTTCCGGTTACGGTTCCGGTTCCGGTTCTGAAATCTGGATTCGCTTCGGATTCGGTCAAAAAACCGGTTCCGGCCGGTTCCAGCCGGTTCCGGTTTCGGTTCTGATCGGTTCCGACCGGTTCTGGAAAGATTCGATCGGCTCCAGTTGCTTCGTTTTAGCTCCGATTTGAGATCCATTTGAGTGCACACGTTGCTCTTTTCATCCACTTTACTCCTAGATAGGTTATTCTTCAAGTTTATAATCTTAAATGTGTAAGAAACAAAGACTTAGGAATTTTTATTGAATTTACAAAAAAAAGGAACAAAGAGAATTTTATTATATGATTCACTGCCTCATTAAAACCTTATTAGGTAAAAATCCATTGGGAAAACCCTAATAAGGAAAAAGAGTACAACTACTAAGAGGTTACATTTTAAAAACCCAACGGTAACTTCAACCGGTTCCGGGGCGGTTCGGTTCCGAATCCGACGACGGTTCCAGGCGGTTCCAGGCGGTTCCGGTTCCGGTTCGGGCCCGAATCTCAAAACATGTATTCGTATTCGGAACCGGCTGAGGCGGTTCGGTTCCGGTTCCGATTCCCACCGGTTCCCGGCCGGTTCCGGTTCCAATCGGTTCCGGGTAGAACCGCCGGTTCCGGGTAGAACCGGATCCGATGGCCACCATTAGTGTCGGCCCACCAACCTTCCACACTCTGCCCACGCAACCCCATCTCCCTCAACCTCAACGCTGGCCCCCACCCGACACATCTCACCCTCCCTACCCAACAAATCTCCCCCGGACCGACGATCACTCGTGGCCCAACAACTCTCCCCAGGCCCAACCGCGGAAAAATCCCCCACCGCTACACCCACCAACCTCCACGATCCCAACTCTGCCCCACTACACTCTCCCGCCCAATCACCTTCCACCTCCCAAACCCAACCCACCATTCCGTCCCACCATATGATGACCCGTTCCAAATCAGGAATAACAAAACCAAAACTCCAATTCAATCTGTCCACCGCCACCTCATCCCTCCCAACCACCTACAAACAAGCAATCTGTGACCCACGATGGTATGCTTCCATGAAGGATGAATACGACGCCCTAATCTCCAATCACACATGGGATCTGGTCCCACGACCACCTCATGCCAATGTTGTTTCCGGCAAATGGCTATTTCGCCATAAGTACGATGCCGCCGGCCGCCTTTCCCGATATAAATCCCGCTGGGTCGCTCACGGTTTCTCCCAACAGCACGGCCTAGACTATGATGAAACGTTTTCTCCAGTGGTCAAGCCTACGACCATCCGCACCATCCTTGCTCTCGCTGTCTCCAACAACTGGCCCATCCACCAACTTGACGTCAAAAATGCCTTTCTTCACAGGCACCTTACAGAGACCGTCTACTGTCAGCAACCCCCGGGATTCGTAGATCCCAAACGACCCGACCATGTATGTCGCCTTCGCAAAGCTCTCTACGGCCTGAAGCAAGCTCCACGAGCCTGGTATCACCGCTTTGCCACACACATCACCACTCTCGACTTCCACAGCTGCAAAACCGACCCATCTCTCTTTGTATACAAACGTGGCGCTGACACTGCACATCTCCTAGTTTACGTCGACGACATCATTCTAACCGCCTCCTCCACCACATTTCTCCGCCGCATCATCACCGCTCTCAGCCTGGAATTTGCCATGACCGACCTCGACCCTCTCCACTATTTTCTCGGTATCGCGGTAACACGTTCACCAACTGGTCTCCACCTCAGTCAGGCCACCTACACCACCGACATTCTAACACGCAGTGGCATGTCAAACTGCAATCCCTGCAAAACACCGGTCGACACCAACGCCAAGCTGAGCGCTGATGCTGGACCACCAATACCCGACCCTACCACCTACCGCTCCCTAGCTGGTGCCCTTCAATACCTCACCATCACACGACCAGACATCAGCTACGCTGTCCAACAATGTTGCCTACACATGCATGACCCGTGCGACACTCACTTCACTACCTTAAAGCGAATCCTGCGCTACCTAAAAGGCACCCCCTCCCTCGGCCTCCATATACAACCCGATACCTCCAACCAGCTTTACATTTACACAGACGCTGACTGGGCCGGGTGTGCGGATACTCGTCGCTCCACCTCCGGCTATTGTACCTACCTGGGCTCCAATCTCATCTCCTGGTCCTCCAAGCGTCAACCAACCGTTTCCCGCTCCAGTGTCGAAGCTGAATACCGCGCTGTTGCAAATGCCGTCGCAGAGTCCTGCTGGCTCCGCCAACTCCTCACTGAGCTACACACACCGCCGACAAAGACCACCATCGTTTTCTGTGACAACGTCAGCTCCGTCTACATGTCCTCCAACCCTGTTCAACACCAGCGTACCAAACACATCGAAATCGACATCCATTTTGTACGCGAACGGGTCGCCCTAGGACAGGCCCGTGTTCTACACGTCCCCACCACCAATCAATTTGCGGACATAATGACGAAGGGCTTGCCGACTGTTCTCTTCCTAGACTTTAGAACCAGTTTATGCCTTCGGGAACCTCCAGCATCCACTGGGGGGGTGTTAGAAATAATTAATCCACTCTCCTAACATATAGGCCTCAACTCCACTACTCATATATTTCTCCTTAATTATAGGCCTAACCCTTTGTAAATCTATCTATATAATTGTACCTACTTTGTAATACACATCACGGTTGATTAATATCTCTATTCTACAATTAGTTTGATCGATGATGATTGATCTCTAAAAGGAATGGGAGAATCTGACAAAAGGATCCACAGTGAACAAACTAAAGAAACTGAAGGGAGCCCTAAAGAGGTGGAATAAGAAAGTTTTTGGAGAGACACATCAACGAGTCCTAAGTCATAAGGATGAAATGAGAAAGGAGAAGATGGAGATAACTCTTCCCAGGCTGAACATGAACGAATCCGAGCTATGAGACATTTAGCTACGGCCGAAAATTACAAAGAAGTCTATTGGAGACAACTCTCAAGAGATAAGTGGATAACAGAGGACAACAATTCCAAGTATTTTCATAAAAGAGCTACTATCAACCATCAAAAGAAGATGATCAATTACTTGATAACCGAATGTGGTGTCGTGGACACCCTATGCGCGATCAGAGAAGAAATTGTGGGCTACTACAGCAAGCTCTATCACGCAAAATCACTATCAGACATTAGCCCCCGTTCGGAATGGGCCATGCGCTAACAGAAGAGCAAGCAGCACTAGCCTTGAGGTAATCCCTTCCCTGAAAGAAATTCGTCAAACAGTTTCACAATGTGATGGGTCCAAAGCCCCGAGGTTTGATGGACATAACATGAAGTTTGTTAAAAAGATGAAGCATGTAATAGGGAGCTGAGTTCTGCAATGATATGATAAAATTCTTCAACACTTCAAAGCTTGAAAGAGGGGCAAACATTACTTGGATTGCATTAATCCCTAAGAAACCCCAGGCTTCACACCTAGAACACTATAAAAAAACAGGATTTAACGTCCGACATTTTGGGCGCTAAACATCAAAAATCGGACGCTAAATGTGTTTAGCGTCTAATTTTTTATGTTTAGCGTCCGATGAATATCGTGCGATAAAAGTCTGGACGCTAATTTTTTTTTTGCGTCCGCAGACACTAATTTGCGTCCACTTAGCGGCTATTTTTGTTTCAGACGCTAATTAGCGTCTACTTGTTAGCGTCCAAAATCAGACGCTAAATATCGTCTGCTAAATGGTCGTAAACCGCTTAATCAGACGCTAACTAACTGAAGACAATTTGATTACAGATTAGCGTCCAATTTTTTCGGACGCTAGTCTAATTATCGAACGCTAATTCAAATCTTCAGACAGGTCTGCTAAATGGCCACAAACCGCTTAATTGGACGCTAACTAGCTGGACTGTGTCTAACTATCAGACACTAATTCAAATCTTCAGACGCTAAATTGTTTCTATTTTTCAGACAATAATTTATACATTTGGACACCAAATTAAGTCTTTGTATCATTAATATCTATCATTTGTTAGTTTATATATTTGAACATCAAATTATATAATTATCATACGCTATTCGGGTATTAAATTGTATGCATCATGTTAAATAAAAACGGCACAACAAATTTCTTATCTAAAAAGCCAAAAAGGCTTCGTTTTTTCATTTCACATAAAATCGTTGCACCCCACTTTTGTTGCCTACTAAAGAACTTTGTTGGGGCATTTTACATGTTTGGAACCAAAAAGGAGCACATCTAACACAACCATACAAAAGTACTAAATGTAGTAAGTTTGTGTTAACGCATTCTACATGAAAATAACAAAAAAGGAGCACATCTAACACAAATTGAATCTTCAAAGGAAGACCTCAGATACTCTTAGATTTCATCATCTATGAGATTGTGGCAGCTTGAAGATGAATGCAAAATCCAATGCAACAGATGACAATGGAAGAGATTGAGATCGGGTGTAAATAAAATCCTGCCAAACAAACAAATCAATCAATTCAAAAACTAAGCATTGTAACCCAATTGTCAATTCATTCTACCACCTTTACCGAGAAAGTGAAACGAAACTCGGAAATAAAAGTAATGTTTCAGTCATGTAGAAATCAATCAAAGGAATGTTTCAATTATCTCCAATACAACCAAATTATAAACCTAACAAAACTCCACAACTAAACAAATCAAACTAGCCCACTAGAAATGAAGATAGACAGCATAATTATCAAACTAACATCAGTAACTGAATACAAGCACCATGATACATAAGAAATATTCAAATACAAGAGAACGGAATCATCTTTCTATCACCACTTGTAAGAAAGATTCACAAATAGAAACTATCTCGCTTCTGTTCTAATACGAAGAGCTCTTTGGGAAAGATGCAATGCAATAACTCATGGTCACTTACCCATATGATTGTCACATCGGTTCATCTTCCCTGCATAGTTTTTAGATGTCAGCAACAGTTATTTATGCATCTAAATCCTCATAGCATGTCTTCCGTCTAGAATATCATATAGTAGGTGGTGCGTAGTATGCCTTAATACAGTGAATCAGTTTGATCATACAGCTGAATCAGTTTAATCATCTATGAAATATTTATTTTCATAACTAAATACAACTCCATATTCATTATCTACACATGCCCAAAGAAGTCCCATGTGCAGCATTCATCCGCCGAGCGATGAAATTATCCAAACATGCCCAAAGAAGTTCAAGTACACTAGATAAAACATATACGACACTTCAACCAATAGAGAAAGAATCATATACATTGAAATGGAGAAATTATTCCTGACAAGGGAATCCGAAATAATAATCCCACATCAGAAATGGAGAGCTTATGCCAACAAGGGAAGAAAATGTACCTGAAATACTTTCCTCAGTCTTTCATCAAGAAGAGATTTTTGAAGAGAAGCTATCAGTTGCAACAATTTGAAGCTCCAGCTGTAAAAAAAAATACAATGTCACAATTGAAGTGTAGACCGTTAACAAGGGAGTCGAATGAATTATGCACTTAGGGTTACAACTGGCTACTGCATTGAGGTGATAATCCCATAGGGTAAACCAAATGAATTAGCCTAGAACAGATCCTGAAACACATAATATAAAGCCCCATCTTAATCAGCGTAAACCAAATGCTAATCTTAAATATGCCACAGAACGTCAAGTTGAGCAACAGCAAAAGAAAACTGTCATTTCGAGAAGATTTTACCGTGCTTGCTCTGATTATTAAACACATAAGCTTATGGAATTAATTAGCTATATCAAAAATCAAAATCAGCAGTTTTAATTGAGTTTACAGAAATATAGTGTATTAATAATAGTGATCCATTCATATAATTTTCAATGTATCGAGCAACATAAAACATAGCACAGATGTTCATCATTAAATTTTTGCCTAGCTAACAACTAAGAAGCAGCATCTTTAAGACAGATGTGAATTGGGTGAAGTATAAAAGTCAGGTCATTGTCTAGACAGAAGTAGCTATATTAGAAAAGTAAAAAAGATCACTTTGTATTCTCTTTTCTAGATCACTAGCAGGGATCGAAACAGAATTAGGTATGTATTTGTATAAAAATAATACTTATAACAAATCACTTTTAAACAATCGTAAATCAGAGCAAACGTAAGTTAAAACACAGATTAATCCTACTATATATATAATTGAGTAGGAGGAATTGAATATAGGATTTTCTAAACAATCTAAATAATCTGACCAGAATTGAGTTAAGGCCTAAGGGGAAACAGAAAGTAAGAACTGGCAATTTAGACTTACTGGCTGCCAATAAATAAGCATATCTATTTCTTAAGAGTGGTTAAAGACCGGTCTTACTAATGTGGCAAAAATCAGAAAAATAGCAATATGCAACCATGACTGAATGAGAGAGAAAAAATAATAAGTTGCTCAGGCACAATATGCTAAATGGTTTTGAAATAACAGCTTAGATAAATTTGGCAATCGTCATATTAGTATGAAATATCAAAAATTCATATGATCATACTGTCAGCATAGTTTCATTTCTTACAAGCAAAATTAATTTCACACATACCTACTGCATTCCTCACCTGTAAAATAATACTCATGGAATGACTTAAAATAAGCGGTCTCATCTCATTTTCATGATTACAAAATAGAGAACAAAATGCCCCTGGCCATGAACTTATAATGCAAATGCAGCAAATTATCTTTTCCTTAGCATAGCATCATATACCTGCAACAATGTCTATATATATCACAAGCCATGTTGCGCCCCGGCTCCCTCCTCTCTCCTCTCTCCAAGCCACTACGCCCAGTCACTCCACGCAGCCGCCGCTAATTTCCCCAAACCACCAACAGCCCCCCTACCTCCACCCCCAGCGCACACCCCAAACCCCGCCCAGATCTTTTTCTTTAAACCACTTACCGGCGCCGGAAATCCTCATGTTTTGCAGTCTTCTGAATCAGCTTTAGTAGTAGTAATTGCCGGCCAACTCTATGGTCTTCCTCCCGGCACTCTCCACACAAACCGTCGCCATTTCCAACAGATTTGTTGCTCACAAATTTGATAGATCCAATGAACACCAGCAGCGATAGATCTGTCGACTCACTCACCTCTTTCAAGTGTCGATCTTCTTCATAATTTCCACTTGCCGTGACTTCTTCATCTTCAGAGAAACAACAAACAGCAGTAATAGATCGATCGGATTCGGATTCTGAGCACCAGATCTGAGCCTGTGAGTTTCGATCACCCTCAACTTCAATTTTCCTTTCTTCCCTGAGCGTGTGAGCTTCGTTCGCATTCAGAGGCAGAAGACAGCTCGAGACCTCTGTCCTAATTACTGACCCGAGCAATCTGTCGCCGCCTCAGGTACATCAAACCCTAAATCCCAAATTTAAATATGTAGGGTACGATAGTTATCTGCTTAGAGGCACATAATGTCGATCCCTCTGCTCTCGCCGCTCTCCTCCTCACGCCTCTCCACTTCGTCAAGCCCGTCCTCCATCAACCATGCCTAGCCCCCTGCCCTGCCCCGTCTCCCACCCTCCAGCTAGCCGTACTTTCTCAGCACCACTGTCAAAACCAGCCAATTATCCTTCATCGTCGATATACCGGTACCGCTCCCCAATTCAAAACCGGTACCGCGCCCCAACCCATAAAATCCTACCACCGTCTCCTCAAAATATCCGACTTTGTCTACCTTGCCATTTGCATCATCATTAATCCGCCTGCTCATCTGCCCATGAGGAGTGGTAAGGGACATGATTGGAGGAAAGATGGTAGGAAGCCGAGGTGGAATAGAAAGACTGTAGGGAAGTCTGCTCGTAACTCGTCGCGGCAGGTGGGGGCTTCAGATCAGGATTCAAGACGTAGGTCGTCAGAGAGGAAAAATATCAATACTGATAAGTCTCGACGAGGTAAGAGTAACCCCAAAGATTATACTACTACCACTATATTCATTGATAATGTCCATAGAACAGTGTCGGAATATCAGTTGGGTAGACTTGTGAGAAGATTTGCTCAATGGAGTAGAATCTACATCTGTAGAAAATGGAGAATGTGGAATCGGAATGCTTGTGCCTTTGTCAATGTTAATAACGTAAAGGATGCCAAAAAAGTTATTGAAGGCATCACAGGATGGATTATTAACGGGAGTAGTCTTTGGGCGAGGATGGAATTTCAAGGTCACAAAGATAGAAAGATAAGAGCTGTTCCCTCTAGAGGTTCGTCCCAGACGTTGAAGTCGAAATTTTGGGTCCAAAAGGAATGTAGCAATGCAAAATCCAGACTTTCTGTAAATGTTAAAGCCGACAAAGGGATGAAGGCATGCCTATCCAAATGTGTGGTAACCACGCTCCAAGAGGATATGAACCCAAAAGAAGCTATGGATCTCCTTCTTAGTCGGTGGCCGAATATTACGGGGATGCTAGCCTTCTCCAGGAGAAAATTCCTCATGCTCCTCAATTCGACTCATGAAGCAACGGAAATTATTAGGCGGGCGCAATTATTAGGCGAAGAACCTAGAGGGTTGGATGTCCGTCTTGGGCTTGGGATGATCAAGTGGAGAAGAGAAGGACGTGGGTTGTCATACGTGGAATCCCCCTCCACGCATGGAATAAGGTCAACGTGCGAAAGATTGCATAAACAGTAGGTGATGTCATTAAGATTGAAGAGGAAGAAAATCAATATGTGGAGAATGCCGAAATTTGTGTCCAAGTAGAAACCTCGACTCTTCAATTGATTAACTGGAAAATTAATGTTAAAGTCGAGGGTAATAATTTTTCAGTATCCATAGTTGAAGTTGGTGTAATGGGATTCGTTCATAACAACTCAGATCCAACTGAGAGTATTGTACAGGTCCCACCTGATGATGGAACTCAGGTTATCAGTCATCAAAAGGCAGATAATTTCGAACAGACTCATATTGAAGTAGAAGGGGCAATTAGGGGTGATGTATCCCTAGACATTACTAACGGTAATAAACGGCACGAGTCCCCAATAGCGGCGAATGAGGGTGGACAAATCCTGACACTTTCTGAATTGCAACAATCATTATGTTGTGCCCACCCAGTTGGTGAGATTAGTCCTCACACCTGTGATCGGAAGGGGCACGTGGAAGAAAAAAATTCTGCCACAAAGTCAGGCGCGTCAGAAGAAGATACTCCCTCTGTCCTGAATTGACCGTCCTGTTTGCTTTATGGCACGTTTTTCCACTTCAATATTAAGCATATAAGATAAAATAATTTTATAAAACTAAATTTTGTAACATATAGTTTATCATGTAAGGAATCATATGTAAAACTTAAATTTTCAAAATTAATTTATCTTATATGTTAAAAGTTGAAGTCAAACGATATGTCCAAATAATAAATAGGACGGTCAATTCAGGACGGAGGGAGTAGTAAATCCGGTACGATCTCTGAGGATGGCTCTTGCCCTGTGGTGGGACCGACACAATCGGAAGAAACGGGAAAGATTATTCCAGATTTCTTATTTGAAGCGCTCGATACATTGGGAGAAGCGATGGAGACACTGGCAGTGGAGAGTGGCCCAAGTCCTGATTTTCAGAAGCATAAAGATACATGTCTATCCTCTAGGGTAATTAATGCGCAGTCCTCAGAGAAAGCTAACGAGGTTAATGAATTGGGGCAGGGCTTAAGTCCCAATCTTCAGAAGCCGGGGGAATTACTAGCACATTCTCCAAAGGTGAAAATTATGGAGGAGGTTCCCGGTATCGTGGGAGCGGATGGGATAGATCTTTGTATTGACTTAGTCCACAACACCCCACCACCTAGTCAGTCAAAGAATTGTATCCCAGCAAGAGATGCAAATGGTAAAATCATTAATCCAGATGCGGAAGCTGATGAATGCATCAAATTGTTAAGGCAATTAGGTTGTCAAGTCCCGAATCCAAGCCAGACCAAAGCTAATATTATCAGCCAAATCAATGATTTTATGGGACCTAGGTAATGGATGTTTGCGGTTCTTTAACCAGTTAGGGTTGGTTCAAATGTGGTTGGTCTTCTTCAGGTGGGTTTTTGTATTTTGGATTAGGTTGTTTTTTTTGAGCTTCGGTTTATGATTGGGGCAGAGAGGGTCCACGTTTGGTCCCAACACTCTGAGAGTAGGATCTCCTAGGCCGTTTGAGGTTGGATTCTTGTTTGATGTTGCGTTTCTTCAGGATTGTGGGTATTTTATTAGGTGTGGTGGCTAGTTTGGCTAGTTGTTTTATCCTCCTAGTTTGAAGGTACTTAGGTTTGTATCTGGATGTGGCGGGTACTCTTTTTCCTCCTTTAGTTTTTTCCCACCGGGTTTTACTTAGGAGGTTTTAACGAGGCCCTTCCTTGCCCATCATTCTGGTCTTTCAGACAATGTTTAATAATATGGCTTTATGCCCAAATTATCAAAAAAAAAAAACCTGCAACAATGTCTAAATCGCCAGCATAGACATAAGTTCCCCAAAGCTTCCCACCCCTACCTATTATCAGCTTTAGAAACGAAACAAGTAGTCTTCAATTCATTTTTTCCAATTTCCACAATTGCTTCCTCTCCTTATTAACTATAGTTTCCGTCACTATACAATGCCATTAAAAAAAACTTTCAGAATAATCAACACAGATAAGGTTTATAAAAGACAATTTGATAATATATCAAGCTGCATATAAATGGAGGATGGTGACAGACATAATCACCATGGTGAACAAATAACTTAATTTAACATGGATAGACTGATGCAAGATGAAAATACCAGATTAGCACAAGTGGAGGTCTAAAATAAGGCAAAGATAATGCATCTCACTTGGCCATTTGTAGCCGTGACATATTCCGTTGGCATCTTGATTTCTAAAGTTAGGCGACTGACAGAGGTTTCTCCATTTTTGTTAGCCTGAGACAATTCATGTTCCGTTCTTACCGGTCCATTTATTTCTTTTAATCTCAAGGAACAGATACACTCTAGTTTATGAGTACAGTTTTAAAGAGTGCAGAAACCTATTACAGAATAGCATAAATCCATGAGTTGATGAAAATAGTTTAAATAACACATACTGCAGCTTGTATTTTAAATCAGAATAAAACTGCTCATAAGTTCCCATTAATAATAGCACAACAATTGAGTATGAGCATCTTTTGAGGTGTTAATCAGACAAAGTTTTTGATGAAAATATGTATTCAAACAGAAGCAATGGTTGGGCAGGATTGGCTGGAAGAGTTGTTGGAACGAGCCTTATGCCAGCAGTAAAGTAAGCAGAGACTGAATCGAAATTGCATTGGATCTAAAGTCTCTCATAATTGTTAGTTATGGCCATAATGATTTTTGTGAGGAAACACATATTCCATTTATGGATATCTTTAAGGCCTAGCCCTCCATGGGTTTTCAGGTGGCAGACAGTGCTCCAAGCTACAGGAGGGGTGGGGCTGCTCGTGCCATCACCAGCCCAAAGAAACGAGCGAAGCTTTTTATTAATACTCTGAATGACATTTTTTAGAATTGAAATGTAGGAGGCCCAGAACCCAATGATGCCATACAGGCAGCTTTGAATAAGGGTGAGACGGCCAGCGAAGGAGAGGTGTTTACCCCCCAGGAAGCGATGACTTTATGGATGCTGTCAATCAAGGGGGCAAAATCGGATTTGCGGGGCTTCCTCGCAGAAATAGGGATACCAAGATAGCGGAAGGGAAAGGCACTCAGAGTGAAGCCGGTGGATGCAAGGATTGGATTAGCCAGCGAGGGGGAGATCCCTCCAAAGAAGATGTCAGGTTTACTCGGGTTGAGCTTGAGCCCGGAAGCCTCCGAAAAGAGGTAGACCGAGTTGAGCATAAGGGAGATTGAGGTTTGATCCCCCCTGCAGAAAAGGAGGGCGTCATCTGCAAAAAACTGGTGGGAGAGAAGTAGGGTTTTGTAGGAAGGATGGAAGTGAAAGTTAGGATTTTGGGGGAGCTTGTCAAGGAGAAGGGAAAGCATGTCCATGACCAGAACAAAAAGGTAGGGGGAGATGGGGTCACCTTGTCGGAGGCCTCTCTCACCTTTGAAGAATCCCCTAGGAGCCCTGTTGAGGTTGATGGAGAAGGAAGTGGTGGTAACGCATTGCATGATCCAGTTAGTAAACATAGGGGGGAAATTTAAGAAATTGAGAGTATCTCCTAGGAAGGACCAATCAACAGTGTCAAAAGCTTTACGGATATCCATCTTCATCATACAACGGGGGGAGATGTGAGCCCTTTGTTAATGTTTCATGTGTTGTCAGAGATGAGGCGCCCTTTGACCAAAGCACCCTGTCTGTTCTTAATCAAAACGGGGAGGACACCCTTGAGTCTATCAGCCAAGATCTTACTGATAATCTTATAGATAGTGTTACAACAAGAGATCGGTCTATAGTCTGTAGGGGTGGACACTGCATCTGATTTAGGAATTAGGGTGATGAGAGTAGTGTTAATCTCTCTCAAAAGTCTTCCGTGGTGAAAGAAGCTTTTTACGGCAAAGCATAAATCCTCGCCAATTATAGGCCAAGAGGTTTTAAAGAAACATGCAGAGTAGCCATCCGGGCCAGGGGCTTTGTCATTACCGATAGAGTAGAGAGCTGATTTGATATCTAGGTTGCTCACTGGGCGGAGAAGGGAGGACCAAGAAGAATGGTCAAGGGTCTTGGAATTATCTAGGTGCAGATCAGAGAGAGACCTGGGCGAAGGGGAAGATGTGCCAAGGGTGCGCTGGAAGTGGGAAATGAGACAATCAATGATATCATCCGGAGAGGTCAGGTCGACCCCGAGCTCGTTCTGTAACTTAACAATGGAGTTTTTGTTACGTCTAGCTTTGATGGCTCTATAGAAGAAATCGTTGTTTGAGTCAGCAAGCTTGAGCCAACGAGTCTTAGAGAGCTGGCACAGGAAGAACAGCTCTTGGTGGTTACACACCTGAAGGTCGTGCTGAAGGGATTTTTCTTTATGGATGAGAGAGGGATTCCAAGGGTTGAGATCAAGCTGCTGTTGGGCTATCAATAACTCTTCTCTGATGGATTGGGATTTCAGGTAAAGAGAGTTGTATTCAGCTTTGTGCAGAGAGGAGAGATTGAGTTTAAGAAGCCTAATGCGCTTGATGAAGGAGAACATTCTACCTCCAGGGATCGACTCCTGCCAAGTATGACGAACGAGGGGGATAAAAGCAGGGTCTTTAGCCCAGATATTGAGGAATTTAAAGGATTTGATAGTAGGGGTAGGCCTGGCGATGGATATTAGCATGGGCTATGGTCTGAGATGAGTGGGGGGAGGAAAGAAGCCGAGCTAAGAGGGAAGGTGCCGATCCAATCTTCATTGACGAGAACTCTGTCAATTTTCCCCATGACATGATCATGGTCTAGTTGGTTATTACACCTAGTGTAGAAGCGACCATAGTAGCGCAGGTCATTAGGCGCTGTATGAACCATGCAGTCCGTGAAGCCTTCGTAATCTCTAGGGGAGGGGGACCGATAGCTAAGGTCGTCTTCTGCATAGAGGATATTGTTAAAGTCCCCAACGACAACCCAAGGTCCCGCCATATTGTCACTAAGCCCCTTTATTTTGTTCTATAGCTGGGAACGCAGACCTGGGTTGTTACTCCCATAAACAATAGACAGAGTGAATCGATTATAGCCCGGGGAGAGGCTTCACAGGGGAGCATTTGGGCCGAGATGTGGTGGGGAGTGAGGTTTATGGAAAAGGAGTCAAAGAGGATCCAAATGCGCCCATTAGGATGGACAGAGTAGTTGTCAAGAACACTTCAGGAAGAGAAGTGTCGATGTAATATTGAGCTGAAATTGGGGGGTGAGACACGGGTTTCAAGTAAGCCAAAAACACACTTTATTAGTTCTAGCAAGTTGTAAGATTTCACGGATCTTAGTGGGGTCATTGCAACCCCTAACATTCCACACAACAATGATCATGAGAGGGTTGGGGAGGGAGGAGGGGGGAGGGCCTCAGAGTCATGGCCAAAGGAGGAGAAAGAGTTGGATGTAAGAAGAGCGAAGCCATCACTTAGGGGTAGGGGCGAGAGGGGGACTTCTTGGACGGGGGAATAGTCTGCAAATATCTTGTCGGGAGGTTTTCAGAACAAGGTGTAGAGAAGGAGACATAGAGGATAAGGAGGGGAGCGAGGCAGTTCTAGGGAGCATGGGTCTGGGGGAACCAGGGGGTGAGTTAGGGATGGAGGTGCGGGCTTGTGGGAATTAGGGGGCAAAACATGGGCCTTAGAGGAAAAAAGAGGAGCTTGCTTTGGGGGGGGGTGAGGGAGTGGGAAGGAGGGGAGAGGGTTGGAGGAGGGAGGAGGGGGCTGTCTAGTTTTGGACGAGGGGGCCGCTTTGGATTTAGGAGGAGAGGGGCACCTATGAGCAGGGTGCCCAAATTTCTTACAGGACGAGCAGGTGATGGGTTCCCATTCAAAGACAATAGGCTGAATAAAAGCGCCACGGGGGAGTAGATATCTACCTCACGCACAAGGTCCTAGCTGAAGTCGACTTCCACAGGGACTCTCGCAAAGGAAATACGGGATTTATTGGCTGTGGATTGATCTGTGTGAAGGGGGATTCCAATTTTGGCACATATTTTGGATAGGCTAGAACGGGACCAGACTCCAGAGAATGATGGGGAGTTTTGGTAGTTGGATCCAGACAGGAATACAGTTCAGGTCCTTAGGGTTAAAGGAGAAATCCGGGGACCATTTCTTTAGGACAAGGGGGAGGAGTTTAAAAGCCAAGGACCCTTGTTTAAGACAAGTTTGAGGTCTTCTATCTTATCGAATCTGAATATGAACCATCCTTCCTCGTGAAGTAGGACTTGGGGGTGGGAATAAAGTTCCAAGCCCTAGCCATATAATCCCTGATCAGGTTATACCCAAACTTCTTCCCCCAAATATACCCGACAAGGGAGTTTTCCCAGTAAGATATTTCAGATTCCATGTCCTCCTCCACTATTGAAACAAATGGAGAATTATCCACAGTAGCAGTACAAGTATCATCACGCAGAGATATCCCAGCATAATTGTAATGTTTTGTAAGCAATTTGTCAAGAAAAGAGGAAGAGTTTTGAGATTTAGAGCCTCCCGAGGGTATCGGGAGAGCTTTGTTACCTGAAGCGACTTTGGAAGGGGGCTGGCCACGGGAAGACGACAGAGGAGGGAAGCCAACCTTCTGAACAGACCCGACACCATCCATTTGAACAAACCCGACATCATCCTTCTAAACAAACTCGACACCAACACCACCTGGGAGGGGGGAATAGCAACTACTAACGAGATTTCATTCGGCTCAGGTGCCAAGGGATGGCCGGCGGCAGCAGATGGGGGGGCGCCTGGGAGAACACCAGCAGTAGAGGGGTCCACAACTGAACGGACTAGAATGGGAGATGGGGCGCTAACTCCAACTTGCTGGGGCGGGGAGTTAAAATCTGGAACTGCGCCCGAAGAAGAACAAATGGGAGGGGCAGCCAGAGAATGGGGCGAAGCAGTAAGGCCCAGCGCTTGGGACACCGACCGGGGAGGAGCAGGACAGTCGCCGGAGCCGCCGAGGGGAGGAGCTGCAGGACTGGAAGCCGGAGGAGACAGAGCCGGGGAGGCTCTCGTTACAGGGCGTCGTTTGCCCATGGCCTGAAGGGAGAACTAGCTAGAGGAGCACTGGAGAGGGGAAGCGCCCTACTGGTGGTTCCGGTGCCACCAGGCGGGAGCCCGGCGACGAGGAGAGGGCACCAGGCGGAGCTCAGGGCCGTCGACGTATGGGGAGAAAATTGCAGAAACACGGCGAGGGAGAAGCGAGAAGGAACAGCAAAATCGCAAGGGAGGGGGAGCGCGTGGGCACGTTCCCTGGCAACGGTCGCTTTCTCCTTCAGCACCGCAGTGGCTTCTATGTATCTAATGATACAATTTCTCCCTACATTTATATATATCCATTTATTTAAAAAAAAACTCTATAAGACAATATCCCAGGGCCTCTTTTGCTTGAAATAACAAGAAATTCAACTGAGGCAACTACAAAGACTTAATCTGTTAGGGATCCGCTGCAAGAATATACTTACAAAAGAAGAATACGATTTACCGTTAGTTTTTTGAACATCAATACATGCCAACCATAATCCGAACACCATGCCTCTAGCGAACAACCAGTTCTCAGGGGAGGAGAATGCTACGGTCTTCATTGACAACCTCCACGAAGGAACGGGACTAGGTGCTCTGTGGCGCCTGTTCAGTAAATTCGGCAGAATTACCAATGTCACCACCCAGCTAAACGACAAATTGCTACAAATACTAGCTTCGCGTTTATTGGATATGAACTAAGGAGCCAGGCCGTCAAGGCAATTGAGAATACAAATGGAGTCTTGATGGATGGGAATCGAATTACAACACAGTTTGCAAGGCCACTGCGGAAGCAAAAGATTGTTTGGCGGCCAACGGGGTACCGTCAACCAGTAGTACAACCGTTTGTCGTCCCTTCGCCCCCACCTCAACCCCCGTCCCAGTCTAGCTCGAAATTTGTCTGGACTAACCCAAGTGAAAGCCAGGAATGTCAACATCGAGTAGGGGAAGAGGAGTACTCTGGTCCGATCAAACTAGCTCCCTCAGAGCTGTTAATACCAAGGCTAGATAGGAGTGTAAAGCTGCACTCCAATACTAGTACAAGTATTGAGCAAGTGCGAGGTAGGCTAGTTTGTGGCAAGGAAGTCGAGCACATACTATCAATTTCTTCAAATGAATTCATTGTCATCTTTAACACCCAAGAAGAGAGGGAGAACTTTTTGAGGACAGGGGAATTGTTGATGTTATTTTGATCGGCAAACTCAGTTCATTACTGAAGCCTGTTTTAAGACCAGCCTGAAGCGAAGTCTGTCAATCTTGAACTGACGAACAGAAAAGAAGATAGAATATTTAACAAGATTTTATCTAGCTGTTAAAGATAAAATCTTGAATGATAAATTCTCACACAGTCCCTGTATCTATATAAGAGGAAGAAAGTCTAGGTTAGAAAGAGAAAAAAAATAACGCAAAAGAGAGAAAGGGAAATATAAGGTAATTTGCTGAGTAATATAGTAAGGGCGAATATAGAGAGAAACAGAGAGAAAGAGTGAGATTGTAGAGTCAATCCCCGAAGAGTTGGTTGCTGATTTCGTTGTAAGTAACTTGAGTTCAGAACTCAAGTTACGTGTGAGTTATGTCAAGAGTGTTGTTGATGTGAGGGTATGTATTCGTATTGAATACGTGATTGTGTAACCATTGTTATACGTGATTATAATAAAGGTTCTACCTTTGTGCTATTCTGGTCTTCCCTTCTTTCTCCCCGTTCGTCCTCTGTTCTGAACTTAGACCATCGACACCTTCTGAGTTCCAGACTCAGCACCGATATATAGGAATTAACAATTGGTATCAGAGCAAGGTAACCCTAGACGCAGAAGAAACTTCTTCAGGGTTGATCGTGATGAATTCCTACTATGTTAAGCCTCCAAAACTGACAAAGTTCAACTACACCAGTTGGTGCGAACAGATGGAGGATCAATTAATCTCTATTGATCTACAGTTATGGGACGTAGTGACTGAAGGCAACCTGAAGCCGAAAATTAAGGAGGGTGGCGTCACCAAAGAAAAACCAAGAGCCAGTTGGAGTGAGAGCGATAATAAGTTGATAAGCAAGAACAGACAAGCTCGAAGGGTTATCATGTCGTCATTATCAGATTCAGACCAACAGAAAGTCTTGGGCTTGCACACTGCTAAGGAGGTTTGGGAATTTCTCAAAACCGCATATGCTGGAACAAATTCGGTTAAAAAGGCTAAGGGCAAACAGCTCAAGAGACAGCTTGATAACTTCAAGATGTCAGACTGTGAGACTATATCTGAAACACTTGAGAGATTCGACAAGATTTTGTGTGATCTCAAAACTGTCGGGGTAGTTCTTGACAATGATGTGGTGAACGAAAGAATTCTGGATAGCCTTGGTAAAGACTGGCTAAATTTTACCACACTTTTGGAGTCCACAAAGGATTTATCCAAGTTGTCTTTCGAAGAGCTGGGATCAGAACTGACGGTGTACGAAGGTAAGATGAGAGGAAACACTGTTACTCAAACTAAGGATCTGGCTCTAAACGCACGTGATACTACCACAATATCAGAAGATGAGGATTGTGACGTAGATGAGGAAATCACTAAGATTATGAACATCATACAGAGGCTGAGCAGTAGAAAACAAAGGTCAAACCAACAGAGTAAGTCAAAGAAGGAACAAAACACATGTTTTAGGTGTAACAAGCCTGGTCATGTTGTCAAGGATTGTCCTCTCCAGCAGAAGGAAAATTCTCAGAAGAAGATTAAGAAACACACAGATACAGCTGCAGCTGCATGGGCAGGATATCTCAGATACAGACTCAGAACCCGGGGAGTGCGCGCAGATGTGTTTGACGGCAATTGCTCGCGAAGATGATGACATCAATACTAAGTATAACATAAAGGAGAAGGAGATCTGGAAGGATACTCTTGAGAAAGAAAAGATATTTATTCAGCTAACCTCTGCACTCTCTGAGATAAAATTCTTGAAGAATCAGTATGATACTGAGATTAAAGAACTCAGGGCTAAGGTGAAAAGTCCGAGTTAGTCTTCGACTGAAAGCAAAAATCGTGTCATTAAGAGTTTAGATAAGCCAAGGATTAACTTTGTTAGCCCTTTGGAAACTAGGATTCTCACTCTTCCTTGTTGGGCGCAGGAAGAGATAAATTCTCTTTTGGATAGCAAAAAATAGCTAAAAAGAGAATGTGAAACACTCTCAGACATGGTAGCCAAGGCAAATCGAAAGTTAGAACTTCAGACTCCTGCTAATCCAACTTGGTATACCGGGAAGGCGAATTTGAAGCAAATGATGCGGAATAATAACTCAGACAAATGCGGTTTGGGATATGAGTCTGAGACATTCTCTCAGTCTACGACTGAGAAGTTACACACTGTAACTGCGAGACATCAGCCAAGATTACACTCATGCCGATATTGCCACCAGCTAGGACACAAGGTTAGATGGTGTCCCAAATTGTTGAAAAAACAATTGCGTGAAAAATCATCAAGGCAGAACTCATTCAAAATCAAAAGATTGCACACTAAAAGGTGGGTTCCTATCAATCACTTTAAGTCTGAGCCTACAACTGAGATCAAACAAGTTTGGGTACCAAAGTCAAATCAGACCTACCAGACTCGTCAAGAAGGCACTTCACCTCCTTCAGAATTATCATCTCCTTCCCGGTGATCAGACCATGATGCATCACTACCCCCAATCCATAAGGTTTATGACTTAATTCCTTTTTGATTTGGCAAAAGGGGGAAAGTGGTCTTGAACGTACTCTACAACTCAGGGGGAACATTCATCAGTTCAAGACTTATAGAGTTTACAACGATTCAGGGGGAACATTCATCAGTTCAAGAAGTTCAAGACTTACATAGTTTGCCGCATCAAAAAGGGGGAAACTGTTGATGTTATTTTGATCGGCAAACTCAGTTCAATACTGAAGCCTGTTTTAAGACCAGCCTGAAGCGAAGTCTGTCAGTCTTGAACTGACGAACAGAAAAGAAGATAGAATATTTAACAAGATTTTATCTAGCTGTTAAAGATAAAATCTTGAATGATAAATTCTCACACAGTCCCTGTATCTATATAAGAGGAAGAAAGTCTAGGTTAGAAAGAGAAAAAAATAACGCAAAAGAGAGAAAGGGAAATATAAGGTAATTTGCTGAGTAATATAGTAAGGGCGAATATAGAGAGAAACAGAGAGAAAGAGTGAGATTGTAGAGTCAATCCCCGAAGAGTTGGTTGCTGATTTCGTTGTAAGTAACTTGAGTTCAGAACTCAAGTTACGTGTGAGTTATGTCAAGAGTGTTGTTGACGTGAGGGTATGTATTCGTATTGAATACGTGATTGTGTAACCATTGTTATACGTGATTATAATAAAGGTTCTACCTTTGTGCTATTCTGGTCTTCCCTTCTTTCTCCCCGTTCGTCCTCTGTTCTGAACTTAGACCATCGACACCTTCTGAGTTCCAGACTCAGCACCGATATATGGAATTAACAGGAATGGAACAAGGAGTGGAGCATTGAGATATGGAATGAAAATGAATATCACCTAACCGCATAGCAAATGTGGCTGTTCGTGGAATCCCTCCACAGGCATGGAGCCAAACCTCAGTCCGATCTATATTGAGTAGATTCGGGAACGTTAAGGAGATTGAAACAAATATGCTAGAATTGCCACACAGTCTAGAGATCTTTGCACTGATCGAAACTGCATCTTTCAATATAATCAACGCAGAAGTTGAAGTCATCTTCGACAACAAGGTCTCAACAGTGGGCATCATTGAAACATGGACGGATGAACTGAGCGAGAAGTACGGTGAGAGTAACAAAATTTTAGATCCGGCGAAGGTAACCGGAATGGCGAGAGGAGTTCCTGATTCGATGTCATCAAGGAACGAACAGGTCACTGAGTGTAACACCCCTACCGTTAATCCTATGCTTACCGTCTAACCGTCCTGTTAATCCTACTACGTCGCAGCGGAAATACTACTACTACTACTACGGCGGGTGATACAACGCCGCTAACCGCCCATACGGCTAGCAAGGCTTACACTACCTACAGTTACGGTCTGATGCCTAAGTATACCGAACTACTACATTTCATACCGAATACAAAGATAACATACTTACATTGCTGGATTACCGAGTATTTAAAGTATTTAATTACATCCCTTTTCAATCTTCCCAAAAGAATGAGTTTCTACAAGCTACTCACCTACATCATCCCAATATTCTTTATTATCCAAAAGGGTGTACCCTATGGTACACCGGCTAACCAAAAACCTACAGCCGTGTACAACATAGTACACCTTTCACAATTCATCCATTTACAGATAAAAAGAAATCAAAGTAAATCTCTTCATGGTCTTCACCCGTCTCGAGGACCTGCGTGTAGTAAAAACATCACCTCAAGGGGCTCAGCAAAAGCTACGCATAAACTCCGCATATACCGCGTGCTAGCTAGGGTACGCCGGCTATTTAAGGTCGACTGTACATGTGGTTCATTAATTTCATACATACATCCTTTACATACATCATACAATCATGCTCAGTACAATACACAATCCAATACACAATACTTACCTTCACAAGGGTTAGCCAAATTACGCATCCGGGTTAATCGGAATGCAATTTACTCTTTTACTCATTACACATTACTTACTCTTACTTTACTTACTTACTTTACCATACTTGTTTACTCATTCTTACTTACTTACTTTTACTCATGTTAAGTCGGTATGACCTCCGGGCCGGGGACTACACCGTCCCACCACCGGGATTTACTTGACTCACCAATCCGGGATGCTACCCATTTAAGGGGTTTGGGCCGCGGACCAGTTAAAGAGTCAGGAATTGGATCCAACCTCTTGTGTCTCCGCATCCTCACGCGTGGCCGAAACTATATCGGACTTCTACTCATTCCAATTTAATTACCAATTTAAGTTAGATTGGTTAGCTTGTTAGGAATCAGTTAGAAGTCCAATCACAATCACATTCGGTCACAACACAATGTATCATACATACACACACTCATGTTCATCCATACATTTCATGAATTATATAAACTATGATTTAAAGAAGATATGCAACAAGGAACAGTCTCATGATATTCACAAGTAAGCATAATATATCCGATTCATGCGTTTATCTTATTTGGTGATCAATTAGCACACAACACACAAATCAGAGTAACCAAGATAGCATACGGGGCATGAGGAGTTCATACCATTCACCGTTGTACTTGTATCCGACATTTCTCCGGTGTTCACAATCCAAGTCCTAACATATACATGCAATTGGGTGGTTAATTACCCTTACTTAATCTTACTAATTACTTTACTAACATTTCCTGGTTTGTACTTACTAATTCATTGTTGTTCAAATACATGTACTTAGGTTAATTACTTACAATTATTTTCTAAGCTTGTTTTATGGCCTTAATGACCTTTAAACATCATTAATTATGTCTTAAGTATCTTATATCCATCATTACCCATCCTTAATTAAGCTTTAAAACACCTTCTGTATACATTTTGGGTTGGTCCGGGTTGTTGTCCGGGTTTACATACCCGGACCAACACATTAGAAAAGTCCTCGGGTGAGATTAACTACTGGTCCGGGTCTATGTCCTGCCCTGCAAACCCGGACCACATATGCTGATTAGTTACGGGTAAGTTTTTCGTATGGTCCGGGTTTGTGTACTCCTTTGCAAACCCGGACCACATGTTTTGGTAAGTTACGGGTATGTTTTTGGGGTGGTCCGGGTTAGTGTCTTGGTTTGTAAACCTGGACCACTCCTTTGTAAAACTTTCTGTCGTGTTTTTATGCTGGTCCGGGTTTCTGTATCGGTTTACAAACCCGGACCAGTTGCAGTTTTACAATTTGTGTAAGTTTTTCAACTTGTTTAAATTCTAAATTTCTACTAATCTCTTCCCTAATATTCTTACATATATTCTAGTATGTTTTAACATTGATTAAGCAAATTTAAACTAACCTAATACAACCTATAAAAATCTGTTACATTAACTCACTCACACTGTAAGTTTTTCTCCTCTGTTGCAATTCTACTTCTTCAACTAATGCTACAGACTCTACCCTTCTTCTTCCCACTAACTAAATGACTCTCAAACTAGCCTAACTTAGTTTGATAACTCACGTTTTACCATTTACAACTCCACTCAACTACATTTCCTTTCCTGTTACACAACTAAGTGAAAAATCCCATTCTTTGTTTCTCTGCAACTCTTTGTTTCTTTCTTTTCTAACATCAACCTAGTCTCTAATTTCTAACCAAATTTTGACATAGGTTCCCTACATTTCTAAGTGTTCTCACCACATAATTTTGCCACTCACTATAGTTCACAACCTGTTCCATATGCACATTATTTCCTCACAACTTCTAACACTTACTGCAACCTAACATTTACACTTAGCATATTACTTCCTTGTTTTTAAAAGCTTCAAACTACCAATACCATTCACATTAACATACCCATTCTTTTCCTACGGTTACAGTGGTTTAGTTCATTGCTAAAGTAATATACCTACACATACACAAACATTAAAATTGTACAGAGGCTTCTCATTACCTTGGTTTCCTTGTTTCTTTTCCCTTTCCCTCCTTCTCCTTTCTTGCTCACTAGTACAAAAATGGTCTATCGCAGCGCCCCTACCGCAGCGGTTGTAAAAACAACCGCTGAGATAGGCCGTTTTTAAAAATCTCGCAAACCTATCTCAGCGGTTGTTACTTACAACCGCTGCGGTAAGGTCATTTAAAAAAAAAACTCTATCGCAGCGGTTCCTACTAAGAACCGCTGAGATAGGTCTTTTTTACTGACCTATCTCAGCGGTTCTTAGTAGGAACCGCTGCGATAGGGTCTTTTTTTTCCCCAAATCGAGCACTCTGTCATTCTCCTCTTCATTCTCTTCTGTCTCGCGAGAACGAAGCAGAGCGACGGCGATTCTGACGGCGATTTCCGCGCAGCTCGACGCCTGCGATTGCTCCACCACCGCCACCGTCTTCTTCCTCATCGCGCCACCGTTCTTCGCCGCCGTCTCCATCACCAATCGTTCCGCCAGGAGGTCGCAGGCGTCGATCGAGAATGCTGCGGGAACCCTAGGTTCGATTTCCGAATTCGAACTTCGAATTATGTTAATTATTGTCTTGTTGATTGAATAACTAGTTGTAATATAGTTATTGATTGTTAGTTTAGTTGTATGTGCATAATTTGAATATAGATAGATTATTGAACAAGTATAAATAGTTGTGCATATAAGGTGTTCGATAAAATGCCTGAGTTGATATTTTTGTTGTTTGTGCCCTCTACATACAACCCAAAGTTGTAAAAAACGGTACGGGAGTTTAGTACGGGTCATCTGAAGTATGCGATACGGAAGTACGGATACAGATAAAACAGGGTTAATGATACGGATGATAAATTTAATTATATAAATATAGAACTAGAATTATAAACATGACTATGAAACTATGAAAGATATTAAAAAATAAAAATTGCAAATCAATATACAAATAAGGCATAAAACATCTACTATATAAAATAACTTAGTTCAAGTATTATATACCATTTATAATTATAATTTTTTTCCACACTATAAGTTTTAACTTTTCATTATATAGATCCAATAAACAAGTTTGTAATTCAAAACAAGTTTTAATAGATTTATTGTATATGAATTTTTTTACTAACTAATTAGATCTAAACGTTATATGTTGAATTCATTACATAATGACTACATGATACCAATATCATAAACCATATAAAGTCGTTTGTTGACATGAAAAAGTTTGAATTCATATGTATATATGTTGTTGACTATTATAATTTTACATAATTCCTGCAAAAAAAATAGACTATTAATTAAAAAATCCTGTAAAAAACTAGCTTAATATGTTCTTTTAGACAAATTTGATAAGACTAATTCGGTGCTGAAATCAAAGTAATACTGGTATACTGTATTACTTTTTTCGCAAAGAGCCTTGAAAAAAATTACAACCTTTCTAAGAGAAAGAAGAGCGTGGGAAGTAAGAAAAATGTAACAAAAAAATGTTAACTCAAATAAAACAGAGGAGATATACTGCATAACAAGCAGCACACTAACAGTACAAATAAATAAATAGAGGTGAAACAGATGTTAATTAAACGCCTTTAAACTGCGAGCAGTTTGTACGGTATTAAAACAATTCATATATAACAAATTTATAACTTAAATTCATATAAATTGAAATGGTAAATAAAACTACTATGAAAAGAAAAAGAATAACTACAAATCATTTTGTTCTTAATTCTCAAACTATTTAAAAAATTAACTTCAAGTTTCACATTAATAAAGTGGTAAGATCTATAACTTTATAACATCTATGTTCTCCCATTACATTGCAGTATATACGTGCTTAATATGATAATGCTTATAGTAATGGGTTTCTTGCCCCCCTAATATTATTACCTTGCTTCACCGTTGTCTGCAGTAATTGGGGTGGTCTCTGTCTCTTTTTTCCTCATTGCTTCTGTTGTGCAGCATGAGCGGAAAGGTAACATCTTCATCTATTTTTTTCTCTTTTTTATTTTCTTAATATGATAATGCTTATAATAATGGATTTCTTGCCCCCACTAATATTATTTCCTTGCTTCCCCGCTGTCTGCAGTAATTGGGGTGGTCTCTACTTCTTCCTCATTTCTTCTGTTGTGGAGTAAGAGTGAAAAGGTAACATCTTCATCTATCTTTTCTCTTTGTTTGTTTAATTAATTATTGCGAAAAAGTGGTTGTGGTTAATATTGAGTGATTGTGAATGAGGATGGTTGCTGTCAATTGTTGAATTTATTTGTCGTGGTAAATAAGATGTTGGTGAATGCTTAATGATAAGCATGGGATTAACACAATTACGCAAAGGTCATGCCGAATTATTTCTAGAATCGTATTAGTCTTATTAATTAATTTTATTTGTTATTTGTGTATAACAATCTTTACTTTTCTTTGTCAGGTCTTCTGAATCTGCTATTGGATTTGTACTAGTACTTTCCCAGCCCATCACCAAAGCAGTCTCCTAGCTTCCCCCTCTGTACAACCTTAAAACAAGTAAGTAATTAAACTTTATTTTTTGTTTTAATAATGCAATGATTTGTTGAAGTTAAATTAAATGTGTTAGAATTGTTAGAATAAGGCTAGATTAGTTACGTTGGAACGTTAGAGTACTTAGGCTACGTTTGTTTGGTTGGAACCATAGAGTAGTGTTGAGTTTGGTTGCAACCGTACATCCAGTAGAAACATGCTCCATATACAAATGCAGACGAAACTGAAAGACAAATCAATCTTAAACTTTGTTTTGTTTTCACATATAGAATGGAGCGTGACTGGATGTACGGTGATCGAGGGGATCACTACTTTGATGAGAAGCTGAAAGAGTTTCTCAAAGCGGCAGTGCAACACAAGGACAGAACAAAGGCGGACAATATTTCATGTCCTTGTGTTGACTGTGGGGTCGTAAGGAAATATGAAGACATTGAGGAAATTAGATTTCATCTTAAGTCCCGTGGATTCATGCCACATTACAGAAGATGGAATTTTCATGGAGAAACTGTTGCAGCTAGTGCTTCAACATCATCAAGTGCTCATGATCCACGTTACACAAGTACCGCCCACACCTTCAATACCATCAATGAGTCGGTACCGTTAAGTGATTCAGGATTCGATGACAGTGAGACCACTCACCATGATGAGCAAATTGATGAAATGTTAGAAAATGTTGCAGATACTTTTGTCGATAAGCCGGAAGAGTATCAAAGATTGTTGGACGCATCAAAGACACCTTTGTACCCTTCGTGCGTTAAATACACAAAATTGACTGATGTACTTAATTTGTTCAACTTAAAGGGGAAATATGGAGTTGGTGACAAGTGTTTCACGTCATTTCTAGAGCTGATACATGATATGCTTCCTGATGAGAATGGTCTTCCTACATCCACCTACGAGGCAAAGAAATGGATGTGTCCAATGGGAGTTGAATATAAAAAGATTCATGCTTGCCCAAATAACTGTGTGCTTTATAGGGGTGAATACGAACATCTAGACAAGTGTCCTAAATGTTTGTTGTCCCGGTACAAGGACAAGGATGAGGATTCCTCCTTTCAGAAAAAAATCGTCCAGTGAAATTATTGTGGTACTTGCCGATAATTCCTAGATTCAAACGGTTGTTTGCTAACCCGAAAGATGCGAAGAACTTACGATGGCACGCGGATGGTAGAAAAATTGATAAAAAATTAAGACATCCTGCAGATGGACCTCAGTGGAGAAATATCAACAGAAAATTCAAACATCATTTTAGGGATGAGGATAGGAATCTGAGACTTGGATTGTGTACCGATGGGATGAACCCGTATGGCACGTTGAGCAGTCAGCACAGCACTTGGCCGGTAATATCGTAGAAATTGCCACTTGCTCTTGCACTTGACTCTTTTAACACATAATAGTATGACGTTTCTGTACTAATTTAAGTTGATACAACTCACCGGTATTTCTTGATACTACTCTAGATTGTTTTTTTATTCTGCTTGTAGTGTCCTTAATTACTTTTTCAGATTTAAATCGATAATATTCTACTGAGATCTTTGCAAATACATATGTTCTTTTCAGAGCTGATTTGTTATTTGATTGATGTAGTCTTGGATTATATTTTTTCAGACCAGTGAGAAACTAGTCCACCATGATATGTAGTGGTAATATTCTTTCTTGATCTTGGATCCAAGCGTCTATAACAAGATACACACTCTGAATGATGCTATGACTTATGATCAGGTCAGACCAGAGATATCAATTTGTGTTACTTTACTCTTCTGAGAAACAAAAACTGATGAAACTGATTTTCTTGTGTTTAAGTTTGTAGGCCACAAAATCTGAAGGACCAAATCGATCAATACGGTTCAGGTATTGTTGTTTGCAACTGTAGTCCTTTTTGCGCTTCTTACCTGTAAATTAAGTTGTTTGTTGCCTTGTTGATAATGCACATTAATTTCCTCTTAAAGTGCAGAGATAGACCTGAAAACAAGGGTCTTGCATAAGCATTGTGGTCGTTGGAAGAAGCAAAGAAGGACATAGCTTCATCCTCCAAGGGTGGACCAATTGGCTTTGCAGATCTCTTCCAGTATGCAGGTAGGTTTTTATGATCATATACCAATACCAGAACCTTTCTGCTTTGCTTGTGTTTGTTACCAGTCCTTGGAGCAAATTGAGTTTTTCTTTTCCCTGTGTTTTGTGGTGTCAGTATGCATGTGAAATCTGGACATACCTTGTAAACATTAATTTTGTGTGTTTGGGTTTTTATTTTTTCCTGGTATACAGCACAGTCGGCATTGAATTCTATCTTCATAGCTGCTGCAATCCGTAAATGTGGTGGAAATGAAGAGAAAGAAGTTTGTTGTACATTGAATATGGTTCCAACGGACATGTAATTGTTCTTTGTATAAATTAGGAACGCGGCTCATATGTTGCAGCCTAAATGTGCAGGAGTGCTGCAATAACCAAAACGCATCGTTTAGCAACAAAAAAAAACTACCTTTGTACTTTTGGTTTCTCCGTGTTTTTCATTTCCTTCATTTTCGTCTTCAATACCGATTCACTCACTACCGATTCACTCAATACCGATTCATGCTCACTTCCTCCTCCTCAATACCGATTCATGCTCACTTCCTCCTCATCCAAAAATTGTGAAACCACGATCGATTCTTCGTTCAAGCCAGGAGCCAGCACTAATCTCACCTCGTTCTTCACCGATTCGTGAACTAAATTACGGAATTGTTCGCGAGCACTGTGAAAGTGGAAGTGAAGATACTGATAAACGGAGCTAAGTAAGAGCATGCAAGAACAAATGTAAGTAACTTTCTGTCGATTGTGTTCCAAAATCCCTAATTCAGTATTCCCCAAATCTTGTTCTGTCTCTGTCGATTGTGTTCCAAAATCCCTAATTCAATTTGTCCCCAAATCTTGTTCTCTCTGTCGATTGTGTTCGTAAATAATGTCACGATGAAGAAAAAAAGAGTGTTGTGTTCATTATTTGAATGGCTGTAAATTCCAGTGGGAATATGTTCAATATTTTGTTAACTCGTTAAGCTGTAAAATAGTTAACCTTTTCCTTCATTAACGAACCTGTCATTCAAAATCTTTTAACCTGTAAATGTGACATGTAATCCGTTAACCTGTAACTTATAATCCGTTAACCTGTCATTCTAAATCCATTAACCTGTCATTATAAATACGTTAACCTGTCATTCTAAATCCGTTAACCTGTCATTCTAAATCCATTAACCTGTCATTCTAAAACTGTTAACCTATCATTCTAAATCCGTTAACCTGTCATTCTAAATCCGTTAACCTGTCACCTTTTTCCTTACATTTGGTACCTTTATCCATGATTTGTTGATTTCTGGTGATTTAAACAGATTGATTTGATCTACAAAGAAAGGTAGTATGAGTGAACATCAAGACAATCAGGTAAAAATTCAAATTATTTATTCTCACAGTAATGAAATATATGTAATGGTTTTATGAAATGAATAAATGTTGAATTTGTAGCTAACTAATTTTTTTATAGGTCAAACCAGAAAGTATAAGATGCAGATGCATGGTTAAAAGATTGAATGAAATATCTGAAAAATTGGCTAAAGACCCCAGACAAAACAACAAAAGAAATGCAATAAACAATGTGGGGTTTGGGGCATTCCTAGGGCTGCACAAAAATGTTCACGTGCTACAGAACTAGCCTTTGGTTATACAAAAATTTTGACAACAATGAATCAGCATTGAGGTTGGATAGAAACAGATGGCTAAGGGTGACAACAGATGATGTGCATAGAGTTTATGGGCTGCCTCGAGGAAATTTAAGGATAGAAAAAAATAGAGAGAAAAGAAGATGGTGTGAAGTGCAAAGAACAAGTTAAAAGGCTAGCTGATGAGTTGGGAATTAAAGTAACACAAGCTGCACATGTAAAGATTGAAGAGTGATGGATAAAATTTTGAAGTGCAAAGATGTAGTGATCTTTGTAAAGCTCTTCATACTGATTGTGATTGGCTCTCTGCTGAAGCCAAATTCCAGTTATAGAGTTGATCTTAGCGTTTTCGCTTTTGCACTAAGAACAATGGAAACAGTGGTTGAATTTGATTGGTGCCGGTTTGTGTATGACACTCTAATTCAAGCATTTGGAAGCATTGACAAAAAAACATGGTTTGAAGGAGATGCTTACTTCTTACAGGTGCGTAAAATAAAGAGTTAATTTGATTAACCTATTATGTTTTATTTGGTTAACCTGTTATGTTTTTTTAACCTGTTATGTTTTATTTGGTTAACTTGTTATATCATAAATGGTTAACCTGATATGATATGAATGGTTAACCTGATATGTTTTGAATGGTTAACCTGATAAGTTCTGAATGGTTAACCTGATATGTTCTGAATGGTTAACCTGATATGTTCTGAATTGTTAACCTGTTAAATTAAATGCAGATCCATGTAATGGACAGCTTTGCATATGATGATAAAAACATATGTTTGAAGAAGCCAACTTGTACACTGTGGACCAGTTCGATGATTGGGGAAAAATACAAATGGCTTAAACTGAAAGGATTGTCAGAGGCATTGCTGTTAACAGAGGTTGAAGAAGACCAAAATCAAGAAGGAAGGGATGAAAGCAGAGTAGAAACACTTGAGGAGGTAATGAAAATTTAAATTTTAACTTAATGTTCTGAATTACAACTATTTGTGTGGTAGTTTTGTTTTTTGTGACAGCTGTTGAAGGAACGAGATGAACTACAAATGAAGCTCAATATTGTGAATACAAAAATTGAGAAAATTCAGAAACAGCGTGAAACCGATGACGAAGAAGATGGATGCGAGGAAGGAGAAAATGCTTCAGCAGCTACATCTCAAGAAGAAATACATCGAGAACAAAATGTGATGGGTGTGATGATATTGTGATGGATTGCATTAATGATTTGAATACCATGATTGAAGGTACTATTTTTTTTCAAGTTAATGATACAAATTGAATTTATTCTAAATTGTTATAACTAACATTAGTTGTTTGATCAGATAATGAAGAAAATGCAGCTGAAGAAGAAATTCACAGAGAACAAAATGTGATGGGCAACGATGATGTTATGATGGATTGCATTAATGAAGGTACTATTTTTTTTCAAGTTAATGATACAAATTGAATTTATTCTAAATTGTTATAACTAACATTAGTTGTATGATCAGATAATGAAGAAAATGCAGCTGAAGAAGAAATGCACGGAGAACAAAATGTGATGGGCGAAGATGATATTGTGATGGATTGCATTAATGAAGGTACTATTTTTTCAAGTTAATAATAAAAATTGAATTTATACTAATTATTATAAACTAAAATTAGTTTGTATGATCAGTTGTTAAAGAAAATGTTGATGAGGAGCGAAATGAGCCAAATATGGGAGTAGAAAGCAACAGTGAGGAGGTACAAGAGCAGAGCTACATGAATATTGTACAAGAGAAAAAACTAAGAGGAAAAGATAAAGAAAAGGAAACCACAAGGCCTGAAACAGCTGAAAAACCTTCTTTGAAGAGAAAGAGGACAAAGAAACTGGCAGAAAAGAATAGGTTTATGGAATCATCCTATAAACCAAATGATATGTTGGATGAAGAAGAGAATATCATCTTCCAATATGCTATGAGTACAAAATTTGACAAGTAAGAACCTATAGAACTTTTTATTTGTTTATTTTATTCCATAATTAACAAAACTTATTCATTGTGATTTAATTATTAGATACTTTGTATCATTTCATTTAAATTGGATATACAATAAATTTTGTGCATATATTTGGTTAACCTGTCCTTCATATTTGGTTAACCTGTCCTTCATATTTGGTTAACCTGTCCTTCATATTCGGTTAACCTGTCTTTCATATTCGGTTAACCTGTCTTTCATATTCGGTTAACCTGTCCTTCATATTTGGTTAACCTGGCCTTCATATTTGGTTAACCTGGCCTTCATATTTGGTTAACCTGGCCTTCATATTTGGTTAACCTGGCCTTCATATTTGGTTAACCTGGCCTTCATTTGGTTAACCTGGCCTTCATTTGGTTAACCTGTCCTTCATATTCGGTTAACCTGGCCTTCATATTTGGTTAACCTGGCCTTCATATTTGGTTAACCTGTCCTTCATATTTGGTTAACCTGTCCTTCATATTTGGTTAACCTGTCCTTCATATTTGGTTAACCTGGCCTTCATATTCGGTTAACCTGGCCTTCATATTAACCCGTCCTTCATATTTGGTTAACCTGTCCTTCATATTCGGTTAACCTGGCCTTCATATTCGGTTAACCTGGCCTTCATATTCGGTTAACCTGGCCTTCACATTCGGTTAACCTGTCCTTCACATTCGGTTAACCTGGCATTCACATTCGGTTAACCTGTCCTTCATATTCGGTTAACCTGTCTTTCATATTCGGTTAACCTGTCCTTCACATTGGGTTAACCTGTCCTTCATATTCGGTTAACCTGTCCTTCATATTTGGTTAACCTCTCCTTCATATTTGGTTAACCCGTCCTTCATATTTGGTTAACCTGTCCTTCATATTTGGTTAACCTGTCCTTCACATTTGGTTAACCTGTCATCCATATTTGGTTATCATTATAATGTAATTAATTGAAATGTTATGCATATTTTAGGGATGAAATATTGGTTGATGATGGAGTTAACAAGATCTTGAGGAAGAATCTACTGAAACTAAAAGGAAAGGGGAAGATGGGAAGTGACATTGTAGATGCTTATATCAATGTTCACAACAAGCGCAACATCAAATGGGAGACAAAAGTCAAATTTCCATCAAGCATAGCAACAAATGCTTCGAACGAAGGTGGAAACAACTTGATTAAAGAGTATCTTGAGAACAAGGAGTTGTTTGGAAATATCCCCATTGACATAAAAGATTATAAACAAGTAAGTTACCTACAATTCTCTAAATTTACATGACATTATATTAAGATTCTAACAAATCTTTGCCTTTTTTATATATAAAAAAATCAGTTTTACTTTTCAATGGTAAAAGATGGAAAATGGTGTTGCTTTATGGTGGATAAAGGCCTACAAAAGGTTATTTGCATTAAACTGATGGCAACCACCAATGAAGATGATATGTTGGCTACTGGAAATTGTTGTGTAAGTTTTATTATCATATTTGGAAGATTCCCATTATAATTGAACATGATGAAAGTTCAAATTACTATAGTTTACATAATATGTAAATTTTTGTAGGTTAATATGCTTCAAAGTTTTCTTGACAACTTTAATGTCAGTTATAACATCAAGAACTACTCTTGGGTGGTGGAGGATTTTCCACCGCATGAGAATGAGTGGTTATCCGCTGAGATTGTGTGTATGTTGATGACTGAATGGGATGGTCACTTAGCAGAAAGTTTAATTAGAAAAGCAACGTGCACAAGCTATATGATTGCATACAGAAACTCGATCGTTGCTGAGCTGCTATATCGTGATTCAGAGACAAACGAAACTGCAGAAATTATAAAAAAACTGGCATATGACTATGCTTGCAGCAGTGAAAAGCGGAGATGCAAGAGACAAAAGAGAGAGGCCAAAAAATGAAGAAAATGAGTAACTTTCATTGTATATGTCTCTTGACCACGGCTGCTGCTGTCTGAGAGGCGGGTGCTAGACAATTCTAGTTGTCGGGTGTGCTATATTACCGTAGTAGTTTGTTAGGCTGTTGGTTATGCTATTTTGTCGTTTATATTTTCGTCATTAGCTATTTAAGGAAGGAACAGTAGCCTAGTGTGGGGTATTACTTGATTTGTATTCGTTGGCCACTCTATGGATTGGCAGGCTCCGCCTGATTTTACCTCTTTTGGTAGAGCACTGCTCTGAGTTACTATCCTTTTCTGTCCACCCTTTACCCAAACTATCAATGAAGAAGATGACCGTTTATTAGTGACCGTTGTGTGCACGCTGTGCTATTTAGTGTGGTTTCATCAGATTGACATTGGTATTATGAATTAGTGTGGTTCCCTATGAATTAACAAATTCAGTTTGTGGTGTATTGGTATTGCATTTTAAGTTGTATATGAAAGACAACATGTAAATTTGAAAAGAAATGCTTTCTGCCAATCTTTAATGCTGGCAAATGGTTAACTTGTGGATTGAAAAGCGTTAACCTGTCATTCATATTTGGTTAACCTGTCACCCGAAAATGGTTAACCTGTCAAGCTTAAATGGTTAACCTGTGGCTTGAAAAGCGTTAACCTGTCGCATTTAAATGGTTAACCTGTAGCATATAAATGGTGTCACTCGAAAATGGTTAACCTGTCAATCGAGAATGGTTAACCTGTCACTCGAAAATGGTTAACCTGTGGTTGAATGCGACAGGTTAACCATTTAAGCTTGACAGGTTAACCATTTAAAACCATTTTAAAAATGAAGTGAAGACACAGAAAGTTGAAAATATAGTAGAGTTAAACAAAAAAAGTGTATGATCTACAATCAACGAAAGAATATATCCCAAAGAAAAAGTGTATGATTTACAAGTGCGCGGGAGGGGGGGGGGGACTATGTTAAAGAACTCAAAAAATCTTTTTCAACAGCTTGAGAATTATTTTTCCCCTTTGAGTTTTTTTGCAACCTACTCTCAACAAGACTTTTCATCCTTTTCCTTGAACGGTTTGGATTTTCTCTAACCTTCATTGTTTTACCAGGGAAATCTCGAGTAGTATCACCTACAAACAGGAGAGAAAAGAATAAAACTCATTAGTGAAAACAAAAAAGGTAGTCACAAAAATAATAACATCAAAAGGTAGAATTTATAAAAGAACCTGTCTCTGAATTAGCAACACTACAACTGAGAATCCCGAAGCTCTCAAAAAGTAAACATGAACAATGCAACGTAGTAGAATCAGAGTCAGAAGCACAAATACCCACTGAAACAATACGTTCATCCAAGTGAGAACCATCATCACATACTTTAAACACACAAAAGCGACGCAGCTGCTCATTGTCATTAGCATCCATCGGAATAAAGCTGTATGCAAAAATACGACTAAACTGATGTTTGAAGCTTGCAAATATCCTAGGGGTATAGAGTTTAGCCGCTTGTAATGCAATCGAGCTGTGCATAAAAGAAGTATCTGGAACTTGGTTCATAGAATCAAAGTCAAGTTTCAATTCAATGTGTCTCTTTTCAGCAATCAGCCTCTCAATAACACTATTTTTCTTAAACCCCTCTTTATTGCAAGAGTATCTAGCACAACGAACTTTACCAGTAATGGGGTTTTTGGTCTGGTGCATAACCCTCACCGAGAAACCAACACGGATAGAATGGTCCACATAGAATTTCCTCACTTCTTCAATAGAGGCAAACTCCAACCTCTTCCATGACTCTTCATCATCAGGGTTTACAAAATCTGCAAAATTAAAAGTTGACTTATCAAACACAAACTAATTTAAACGTTAACCTGATAAGAACAAAATGTTAACCTGATAAGAACAAAACGTTAAACTGATAAAAACAGAACGTTAACCTGATAAGAGCAAAACGTTAACCTGATAAGAGGAAAACGTTAACCTGATAAGAGCAAAACGTTAACCTGATAAGAACAAGAGGTTAACCTGATGCAGATGACGTGAGTTGCTTAGATTGTGCATTTTCAGCAGAGTTAACAGAGACATGATCATCACCTACTAAGGGTGGAGATATATTTCCATCAAGAACAACAACATTAGAAGAAGATGGAGCACATTGTTCATACACAATGACAGAATTAGAAGAAGAGGGGGCATTCTGTTCAATCGCCACTGTCGACCCCCCATCTTCAAGTAATTGATGAGCTACATTAAATAAAAATAAAAATAAGATTAGACAGAGAGAAAAAGGTAGTGTAAAAATTAAACAAAACTTAAAACAATTAAACTTTACATAAATGATGAGTTTGATGAATACCATTATCATTTTCTTCATCTTCAACAAGAGCCTCATAGTTAAGATCGATTATAAACACCATTGATCCTGAAGAAAAAAGAGAGATAAACATACAAATTGTTGGAACTATAGACCATAGGCTTGCTTGAACAACAAATGAAAACAAAACAAAATCAGAATGTGAAATTGACAGCAGTGAAACAAAAACTTTGATCTTAATAAAAAATCAGAATACACATAATGTAACCACAAAAAAAGGACAACATCTAAAAAGAGCATTGTGGACGATTCAAGGAATTTTATATTTGGTAGTCAGTTGATGAATTTATAGTGTTGACGGCATCACTAGACTGGTGATGGCTGCGTTCATCGCAGAGAAGACAGTAACATGAGAGACTTCTGAAATAGCATCAACAACACTCAATTGCAGAAGACATACAGTAACCATCGATCAGATTTGGGGAAACTTTTTGTTTCATTGATTTGATATGATCGATCAATAAGATAGGAGGAACTGGTGCGCTCAAGATAGGAACTCTCTTCAAACCGAAGAGCAATTGATATTTTACTGTTATATTGTGTGATCGATCAATGAGAACGATGCTCTGTAGATAGGAAAAGAGGAGAGAAAAAAAACTGTAAAACGATGTTCACCTGTGCGTATACGATCTGCTCAGATCTGCAGAGTTGAACGTCTGGAAGAGTTTCGGCAACGAAGTTTTCTAGTAGGGAACTGGGTCATATGTTGCGTTCTTCTAGTAGTACCTAACTCGATCTGATCATCCTTCTTCGCTTCAACGTCATCCTCCTTCGCGCCTAGTTTAACTCCCTTGCGCTTTCTTCCCATCGTCCAATTCCGCTAGGAAAAGATGAGAGAAAAAAAATGGTGAAACGCTGAGTTTTGATAAATGCAGGAGTGCTGCAAGTGATTGCCTGCAGCATATGACCCAGTTCCGTTAATATAGTAGTAGTTACTATTTTTTAAAACATTTAGTTTTAAAACTTATTGGTAGTATTATTTTTATCCAAATTCAAATTTGTATAAGAAAACAATTCATCATTTATTTATTTAATATATATTATTTATATAGCTAATGTTATTTTTCAAATATTAAATGATATATATATATAATAAAATGGTTTGAATATTTATAAATATTGTATTTAAGTACATACAAAATTTTGTCTATTTACTCATAATTCTATGGTTTATTATTAGTTTTCATGTAATTTACTTACACCGTAACTTCAGTATCTATGGTGGGAGATGAAAAAAGAGACTAATGAAGATCAAGGAAAGATAATAAAAAAAGATTTTTGTGCTATAAAGACGCTTTTGGAAGCATCACGGTCACAAAAAACAAAAGTAATAAATAACGCTTACAAAACACTAGTGCACAAATAAAGAACGATACTCCGTGGAAAGAGAAAAAAATTAGAGCAATAATTAAGGTGAGGAAAGAAAAAAATATTATAGAGGAAAGAGAAGAAATTAGAGCACTGATAAATTATAAATAACCCTTACAAAACGGAAGCGTTCTTTATAGTGCACAAATAAATAAAGATACTCCATTGACGGGAGAAAGAGAAAACAAATTAGAGCAATGATTTACCGTAGGAAAGAGAAAAATACAATGATAAGTTAAGGACAACGCTTACAAAACGTAAGCGTTCTTTATAGTGCACAAATAAAGAATGATACTCTTTTGACAGGTGGAAAGAGAAAACAAATTAGAGCAATGATTAATTGGAGGAAAAAGAAAAATATTATGAACAGTGAGGAGAGGGAAGAAAGTGAAAAATGAAAAAAAAGAAAAATTTAGAGCAGTTATAAGTAAAAAATAACGCTTACAAAACATAAGCGTCCTTTATAGTGCACACATAAATAACGATTTTCCATTAATAGGATGAAAGGGAAAAAAATTGAGTAATGGGAAGGAGGAAAGAGAGAAGGGGTGATTAACGTGAGGAAAAAGAAAAAGGGTAATTAACTATATACAAATATATTATATTTTTTATATACTTAAAAAAAGTAGTTAATTTATTCAACTCGTTCAAAATTTTAAAAGTGAGTTGTTGTCTGCATTAATCTACAACTTACTCTCGTATTACCTGAACGGTTGAAAAGTTTTTTTGCGATTGTAACAACGATCTCCGACGACTAAACAAAGTGATACTACAACTTTATCACGCGAGCGATTAGATTTAGTAACTGAATCACCTCATGTAGTCAATAGTTGTAGAAAATTATTCAATATCTTAACTTTGTAAAATCAGTTGATGTTCGCGTTTACATGCATCTTACCGTCATATTACATGAACAGTTGGGAAGTTTTTTGGTTTGAACTATACCCTTGTACTCCGATGACTAATAGAAATGATACTTCAATTTTATCACACGAGCGATTAGATTTATTCAATGATTGTAAAAATTTATTCAGCGTCTTGATGTCCACATTTACCTACATTTTACCGTAATATTACCTGTACGACTAGAAAGAATTTTTACAAACTGTAACAATATAAGAGTTTTAGATTGTCAATCTATATAAGATGATAGAGAAGATATGATCTAAACATATGTATATAGTAATGGTGTTATAAATTACGTTCAAAATCAACATTCTACCGTATAACACCAAATTTAACACGGTTTGGCTCATAAACGCGTTGTAAAAACATTTCACAACACGGTTCACACTAAACCATGTTATAACTATTATACAACACGGTTCATTTAAGTAAAAAAACCATGTTATAAACTCATAATTGAAGATGGAAAAACAGGTAGGAAAACTGATTATATAACACGGTTATTTCCACGACCGTGTTATAAAATCAATTTTACACGGTTATTATGTTTTCACACGTTCTCATTTGATTTTATAACACAGATCAACCGTGAACTGTGTTATAAAACCTCTTTTTCTTAAAAAAAAAAAAACTTTTTTTAGTCTCTCATGTAATATAATGAACCATGATAGCACACCATTTCCTTCCATGTAACATGACCATATCTACCGAACCAGATAGCTCTCTCAAATTGATAAATATTGCAAAAGAAGCGCAAGTGCTGAACATTAAGGTTCGGTTCTAATAAAGAGGCTAGAAAAAAAATAAGCTCCTATTATATATGTCATGAATTCTTCGCAAATCAGTGACCATTGAACTTTCACCTCAAAATATACAATCAATTAATTATCAAAGAGATAAAGCTACGTACATCTCTCAGAATGAACAAATTCAGGACATATATAGGTGTCACATGTTCAAAACAGATGTATGAACTGAGAGCTTGTCCACACTGGAAACAGGCAACCAAAGGATGCAACAACTCCCTGCACGACACAACATCAAGGAAACTTAGTGAGCAAACAAGATCCACACACGGAAGATACTTGCACGTGTAACAGATGAATTCAAATAAAACCAGACCATATTCACTTATTTCTTGTTTTAATCAAAAACGTATTTAATCCATAGCAGCAGACGGAAGTGGTGATAGTACATAGGTTCTCTTTTGAGTAGATAATAGAAACAATAAATTCACCAACTATCATCATTCACCGTTAAAACAGCAGGAGATAAAAAAAAATGCTAATGATTCTTAGCTTCAACTCACGAATCAACAACAGTATCATTGTAGGATATTTCAGTAGTTATAAACTGTTAATTCTTTGGAGCTTCCCGTTAATAATCTTTCTTTCTTCTTTTCGTTCCTTCTTTCTTTTTTTTGTGGGAATATTCTTTGCAGCCTTGGCATTTTATTCTCACGATGAGTGTCATTGGGAATAACAAATTTGGAATACGACTATTTGTCATATTATCAATTTTCCATACAGCAGGTAGAAGACAAAAGTTGACACTCATATCCAAGTTATCCTAGAGGGGGCCGTTACAAAGACTATCTCACAGCCATCAACTGTCTGTGATATGAGTATATAGCTTTTTCTAAAAAGAGAGGTCGGTCATTTATACCAACTTTAAACATGAAAACAATTATTAATATGATCTTATCAGCATCCAAGCAGTATCTTTCTGAATCGTAGTGGTCAATCTAAAAGCTTGTTAAAGTTGACAACAATTATCAAGTAGCATTTCTCCATAATCCATATGCTAAGAAGATGACCAGGTGAATATAATAGTCAGGATGAACAAGCAGAAATATAGTATGCAATCAGAAGTTAGAATATTGACTTACCTGCATCATGTACCACTCCTCAAACTCATCAAACAACTCTAACCTCTCAGTCCTGATAAACAAAATAAACACAGCAATGAAAACTGTAAGAAACACAATTAAAGCAGGTACATAGTAACAGATTAGAACATGCAGAGGAGCCATATCATAAGCCCGGCAACCAACAACAGAAGAATCGCAAATCCCTGGGAGCATATCCAAAGTGAAGGGAAGACCTCCACATTTCAAAAACATGTATTGTGCAGAGGACTAAGAAGTTTGAGGTTATAAGAGATTAAACAATCATTTCTAAGATGATGTTCTGCATCCTTAACTCCATCTGCATTCCAAAGATGAGAGACATTGAAACCTGAAGCAGATTCTGGTACCAAAATTGATGCAATATTTAAGAAACTGCCCCACTGATAAATATTGATATAAATTAAACTACGCACATAAAAACTTGATTATGTTCAAATACTTATATCATTATGAAAATGAGAACATACTAATTCAAGCAAATATGTGCAATCACAATCATTTCACTTCATTCAGCTATCTTAGATAAAAAATGCATTTATGGATATTAGCTCTAGCAATCCTGAAAAGAATCTCCTATGGTTATTGTAACACCCCATCCAACATTAACATACTTACAATAAACTGCAGCGGAAGAACAACCTCATTACATTACTTAACTCGTTGGTGTTACACGCCGTTAGCCACCCACGTGGCTAACAAGGCTAATACATACACATTGTACCGGTCTGATGGGCTAAATTCCCGAGCGTCTACACATTACTATCCTTCCCTTTCCATTAACACAACAACAACATACACCTTCCAACTATACCGAGTATTTATAAACTGATGCCGACAACAATTTCGGTCTTACTACACCTACTGTATGCATACACTTAAATGATTACCCATGTACAACGACTACCCGTCCTACTCTCGAACGGCTTCCAGCACTTCGTACCTGAAATAGGAAAAGAAGAAAGGGTGGCCCCCAAGGGGCTCAGCACCTTTGCTGGTATGGTAATCCCGCAGCCCACATGCTACCGGGCCACGCACAACTACTTGTCGTCTTAGCATGCGGTTGATTATATTTAAATCATGCATGTAACAGTGAACACACATCACATAACATTCGCCTCAACGGGCTCAACAAACGGATAATATATCCTTACTTAATAAGTCACTCATGGTATTCATCATCCCTAGAGTGTTCCTCCTCTAATGGAGCTACTTCCTTAATAGACGACACATACCCTTTAATCGGGTTATCCTTAAACGCCTCTTATCACAAACTGGGAATCATATCCATGATCCACACACTCCACATTATACAACCTACAACATACACTACATACAACACTTAACAACACTTTGCACGTTTTCACGTGCACAACATAATACCGCAATAGATATTGCATCACAACAAAAATACATAACATAACGGGAGTGGTTCTCTTAGGAACCGACCCAAACATTGTTTATACACTGGTGAGCCTAGAGAATGTTGCCAGTCTCATGATAAGCTCGTTATACAATAACAACAACACTCATTACCGTCCTAATAGTTGGACGAGTAACTTAAGTTAAGGCGGTTCGGGTTTGGAGGCCCGAACACACCACACAAACACATGTTCCCCCTAAACCGATCATAAGTCAGAATAGCTAAGCTTTGGAGTAAGCTAATGGGAGATCATAACCCGTGAGGGAAACAACCATAACAAAGAGAAGGGTAAGGCTAGGAAGGATACCCTCTCCCAAACAACGCGCGACCGGCCAAACCGGATTCCTCACTACTGTTAGTACATACTTACTTTAGATATTAGTTAGAACCCCACTATGGAGTCTATCACATCTACACATCATACAGTATTACAACTGTGTTAGACACACAAGGGAGATCCCTACATTCACATACACATATCACACATTTAACACACGCATAGCCGTGGTTAGTACGTCCCATGGTTCGGGTCGTTTACTCCGAATACCGAACTCTCATATGATCCTAGACTCAGTTAACTAAGGTTAACACTTCCAAGGTTAAATGGTATCGGAGTTGCACACGCCACATAAATGAATTACTGTAAACTCATTACATGTTTAATCTTACAACGTGGCAAACATACAGAAAAACACATTGGCATACAAGCCGGTGTAATCCGGTAGGACACAGGTTGCAAGAAAACCATACCTGTCACCGGAGTCCACTTTATCACGTCCACTTATGTTCCTCGAGCGATTCTCGAACAACTGTTAACATCACATGTGTTTTTATTAACATCGGGGTTTGCTTGATTATTTAATGTCTAATGCTTAACTTTCCCCGTTAACTTAGTTACATAACTTTACATTTTAACTTGTTTTACTTTTACATTTTGATACAACTTTTCACCCACTTAATTGCCATTTAAACTCACCTAACATGTCCTTAACAACCTTATAACATCATTACCTATCAATCCCCATCATTACATATCATTTCATAACCTTTAACAACATTTTTGGTCCGACCGGACTTGCCGACCGGACTTACCCAAGTCCGGTCGATTCCAGAACACATTTCCGTCAAAATTTTTCTACTCCGACCGGACTTGTAAGTCCGGTCCTATGTCCGGTCCATTCCAGAAACTAATTCCCACAGGGTAAACTGGGCCCGACCGAACTTGCAAGTCCGGTCGCAAGTCCGGTCTGCCCCAGATCTTTGTTTTCCTTTTTACATTCAACTCCAAACTTCACCCCATATACCCTAGTATACCCTAGCCTCATTTGGGCACTTCAAACACACCTTTATCCATGTGCTAAACTCTTTAAATCACTCACCAAAACCATTTTATCATTCACAAACTTCTTACAAAGTTCCTAGCACTTGGGATGTTTTCTCCTTGTGATTTATAAGTGGTAGTTCACCAATAATGACCACTACACCAAGGTGTTTCCTCTACACCTTAACATCTTCTCTCAACTTCTTTTCTTACTAACTAAACCTCCTTTTTTCACATCTTACCTAATCATCACTTATTCCTTGGATATCAACATTACCTAATCCTTAAACAAACTCCTCCAAGACTTAAATACATCCTCAAAACACACATTGAATTCCTAGAACTTCCAAGATAACACCTAAATCCTTGCATCACACTAAATCACCTTAACACATGTTTTCTTCTCAAGTAAACATTTATTCACCTTTAACACTTCCTAGTTCACCAAGACTTTCTTAAAACACTTAGAACTTCTTACACATTTCCCAAATTTGGCCATAGCTTCTCTTGTATATACTCACATCCAAACACTTAGGTTTTTACCTTATTTCATTCAAGAACACCTAAAATCCATCAAGAACATTTTTACACACAAACTTCACACATTAAGCACTACATCACAATATAGTGCATAACTTAAATTGCTTGGCACTTAGGCCCTTAAATAACATGGCTCTTAGGCCCTTAAATTGCATAAACCTTAAACACTGAATTTCCCACATAAATAATGCCTTTGACCTGCAAATACATACACCAATACATATGTTCTTTTACTAGTCTCCTTGAGAACACTTTACTAGGTCATTCACCATTTGCTCTTTAGGTAGTTTTAACAAGCATTATAAGCTTATTTCTCCTAAGGCATTAAACCACATTAAGATAGCATATTTACCTCTTTTCCTCCCAAATTTCTTTCTTGTTTCCTTACAAAACCGGTAAGGCATTTGGTTCCTTGCCAACTACTAAACATTATACAAACAACATAATGAGTATTCAAGCTTTAAGCTCCATCTCATTGTAAACCCTAGGTTTACATTATTTCAAAACATTAATGTAGTTGTTTTACCTTAATCTTTGAAGGGTGTTTGAATATCTATGAAGAGAGGACCCCACCTAGTCCTTGAAAGATTCAAATGGAGCTAGAACAAGCAACACAAGGAGCTCCATCAATGAATATTTTCGGTCACACACAAAACATGGAGGAAACTTGATTTTTCTTTGAGATTCCTTACCTAGGAGCAAAGAAGATCAATAATGTGGAAAGACAAGCTCAAGCTCCATCAATGGTGGAACTCCATGGCACCAAATGGTGATCTTGAAATTTTGAGAAGATAGGAATGAAGAGCTTGATGAGAGGAAGAGAATGGTGGTGTTTGTTTTTGATTTGGTTAAGTGAGTTAGGTTTTACAAGAGTTCAAAGGTGGACTTCCATGGTGGTATTGTGTATTACCGAGAGAGAACAGCAAGAAGGGAGGAAGAAGAGATTGGAACCGTGTGAAATGGAGAAGGAATGAGAGAAATGAGATAAGTTTACTTTTTAGAAGATATTTGTGTTTATAAAGCAAATAGTAACTATATTAGTCATCTTTATTTCTTTAACAAGTTAACAAGTGAGTGGTGAGTCACCACACTTAAGAAACCGGCCCCCTTTATTATAATGAGGGTGTTTTAGTCTTTGTTGACCAATTTAATTACTTATAACATTATATGTTACAAACTAGCTTATAAAAATCACTATTCACAAAACAAGGCACATAGAAGTGAAATTTTTGATTTCCCATTGATATAGACTTCCAAATGTGATACTATATAGTACACATGTATATTTAAGAGTAATGATGGACATTTAGCCACTCAAAACTCATTTACAAGACAATTTTTCAAAAACGTGCTTTAAGACTCCTTAAAGCACATTTTGTGTTTTAACTTGTTTTCAAGCTTGGTTTTCTTTAGTAATTGATTTAATATGTTCATTAACATATAAATAAGGTATAGGTATGACCATTAGGTCTTATACAAATTCATCCCAAGCTTAGAGCACATTTTTGCTCATATTGACTTTAAGGTATTTTCTTGTGTTTTATTTGGTTTAACTGCCCACCAAGATTTCCTAAGGACTTATTTAGCCTTATTAAATCATAATTGAATATTATTAAGTCTTGGTAGGCTCTTTGGGTCCTAACCAAGTTCACTCATAGCTTAGAGCATGTTTTTGCTCAAACCGTGTCTTAATGCTTTATTGCATTTTACTATGATTAAAATTGTACACTGATGTTCCTAAGGCACTTTTTAGCCTTCACATACCATAGTTTAAATGTTTATCAACATATCAAGGTTTGGGGTATTTCAATCTACCCCCCTTAAAAGAACTTCGTCCTCGAAGTTCACATTTCCCACACATCATTAGCTTAGAATACGGGGATTACTTGGAAATAAACTTCCATAACCAAACACACTTTACATCACAACCTCGGACTTAATGGTCCGGGCAACACATTCACATCCACACATAACATAACATATCCACATGATAACCTCGGACTCTTTGGTCCGGGTATCTTAACAACACTTACACCTACATAACAACCCCTTGGACTCACTGGTCTCGGGTAACATCACAACATTTGGACACATAGGTCCCCATAACATAACAGTCTTCAGACACTTAGGTCTATGTAACACAACACATTTAGACTCATAGGTCTCAATAGCATACACTTTTAGGAGATCAAAGTCAAAATAACATTTATTACGCATACCACACAACATGTCATAGCATGTATAACAATCAAAAATATCTTTTACATACACACTGTGATCCCGCAGAACCCGGTCGCGATGGACACCTTCCGTCCCCGTGCCTTTGGGAGATTAAAACAATCACTTAAGTTTAAAATTTCCTTGTGAGGTTAAGTAAGAAGACTTTAATTACGTAAAGTATCCATCAACATTTTATAAATACCAATTGAAAATCCTTTTGAAAACACACACAACTCCAAGTCCAACTTAAGCTCTTTGCTTCTTTTATTAGCGTGGTTATTTGTGACCACTTATAGGGAGTTTCAAGAGTCATCCAACCCTGATGTGATCAGCATCAGTGTTGAACTATCCTTCCACCCCAATTTGTGTTCGGCTTCCCTTGATCGCATGCAAATCAAGTTCCACCTCCCACTTCATTTTCAAGCATCAAGTAAATCACTCATTTCCAATTTTCTATCTTTTAAATCATTCTAATCATGATCATACATCTCCAAGGATAGAACTTCGTCTATCAGTCATTCCCATACACTTTAATCCTGTTACCTATGGAATCTTATTCTCATTAGGTTTTATATTGGTCTCATACCCTTTTATGAATCACTATATAGTATATATACACATATATTTTATCAAAATACGACACACCGTTTCACATTTATACACTGTCGGGGTTTTGTTCCCCGGGAGTTTCTCTACTCCCACATTTGTACTATCACACACAATTGTTAACAAATACACACACTTATCACAATGGTATTCGCATCTTCTGTGCGCAATTACCACAATTAAACCATGAATGAATGTGTATGTTTACGTAACACACACACCAATCATCAAAACAATAATTTTGTGCTATGCACAATATAAGTCACATACACTACGTACCCTTGTACGGTAATATACACTAAGTGGTTTTGCGCTCTACCCCCCTTAAAAGGGATTACGCCCACGTAATCAATCACTAAACATTAGCTTAAAATGTTTTGCCGTCGTGAAGTATCTTAACTTCCACGCGGTCCATTACACAATGGATTCTGATTAGAGGATCTTAACCATATTGGCGGTTTAGTTCCTAAACCAAGAATTATCATTGGAGTTTGCTTAAACTCTTAGTTGGTTTCGATTCTGGCCTGTTAGGCTTCTAGTCGTTAATAATTAGCCATCCACTCATATTCGTTATTCACGTTGTACATTTGAATCACTGGTTCACTAGCGTCTGCTGCGCAACTCTGACAACTGTAGGGCTTAGTTGCCCCATTTGTCATTCTTACTGTATTGTACAACCCCAATATCACCTCTATCTTGGTAATAATGGTTTCTCAACCGATGTGTGGTATCTTTTACCGTTAGCGAATTCGGTGAGTTATAAACTTTCTATCCACTTCCATAACAATTTACTGTGTATACAGCTATGTATTTCACAATGATTGACTTGTTCCCTTCCGGCTTATTGTCGGTTTTGATTGAGCTACTACCTAGTGTGTAGTGCTCTCTCAGCTATTTACAACATTTGGGGTATATTTCATACCGATATTTGGCAGTTAGTGCTACTGTAGTCACTTACTGTTAATCATGTCACTTACTGTACAAGTACTTTTTTTTTATTGGTGCGGCCTTGCATTTCCTATGCATCGGCCATTATAACATTATTCCTCCATAATTAACATGTTTCCAATTCCTAGCTATCCACTCGATCATTACTGCGCAAGTGCAATACCAAAACACTCAGTCATACAGAGTGCAGAGGCGTAAACTCTTGACAGTAAATCCCTTATGTGATTGCAGTAGGAATTCACACTAAGTTCCTTATCACATAGTACCGACCATTGGCTTATTGCCCAGTCTGTGTATCATCACTTGCTTGCATGTCCACTGAGTTTAACTCATAACTGGTCTTATCTGCTACATTATCGTTTAACAATACTTATACAACGGTCGCTTGCTGCGCACCGTGCTCTTACTCCTTGTATAACATCAGCTTACATAGTATTTACTGTCACATCAACTTCCACACATATACTTGTATTATTCACATTATGGTTCATCACTCACTTGGATGACTACTGAATGCTCCTTGAGCATCGATCATTCGAGTCACAAGCCGGCATTATTCAGCTCGGTGTTTCACTTTATACACACATGTTACTAAGCTATCTGCTCTCTTTCAATAACAATATGGTCAATTCTTAACATATTTCTTGGGCTTGATACACATAACTACCGCTCCTGCGGTCTCACAATATCGAGAGGTATCCCCACTCTTAATGCAGTGGTTCGTTTACCACTCTATTCACTTATACAACATAAACTTCTGCAATCGGTCTAATTTATATAACATATCTTGCTTATGGCCTATAAGCCTTATTTGCCTTGAGCTGCGCTCATTATAGGCTGTCCACACACATGTACTTCTCTATACAATATTACATGGTTTGGATATTATACTGAGCTCCATGACAAGGTCGTTGCATTCCGTTTCCTTTCATGGGATGCCCCTTAAGATTGTCAGTCCGTCTCCTGACAACTTATGTCTAAACTGGGTGTTAGTTTCAACCCTTGTGTTTCTGTCATGCCATTTCGTGCAACACTTGTTGATGCGAACACCCTTCAAGATTGCTCCTGGGTGTTGCTAAGTTATTCCATCACATCTGGCTTACACTTATTGGTATATTCGGTTAGCCACACCGTTTGCGTTCTTAACTGGTTTATTATCTTCTTCTGTGAAGATCAACATTTCCTGGTATCGTAGGTATTCATTCTGGGAGTTTCATCCCGTTCATTGCACGTTAATGTGTCCACATTAGGCATCTGCCTTGCCATGCACAGGCTGGGTCTCGTTCCAGCTATCATGTTTATCCCTGAGGATCCTTAAGATATATACGATGTCTTTACATAACAGTCAGTGCACTTCGCACTTCCTGACTCTTAAACATTTCCTTGGAAGGAATTCTCTAATTCCTTTAGTCTCGTTAACTTGACTGGGTTACTTTACTTCAACCATTCATGGTAATCCTTAGCTGTTGTTTGACTTATACTGCTGACCGTAGAACGGAGTCGACTACTTCCCGTGTTTCGGACTCTACTTGTATACATATGTGGGGTACCATACTGATACATTACTACTTACCCAATTAACCCATAAGTAGGTCTGTCAGGCCCACAAGCTCCTATCGGAGTGCGGTCGTCCCACAATTCAGTTGGTACACTCGTAGTGTCCGTCACACGCCTAGGTGAAGTATTCTGTTGTCAACTCCCTTATATTGTCCCGTGACAATATTCATTCCATGCTTCCCGAACTTAATCGAGGGAAAGTTTATCCATTGTTGTATCCTTGTCAACTGTCCTTGGTTCTATTGGTTTGGTTTAAAAGAAGATTGGAAAGAAGTGTTGGTTTGAAAGAAAATCTGGTTTTGAAAAGAAAAGGGTTTGAAAGAAAATTTTCATGATTTCACAACATCTTCTTACCTTAGCCAAGTCTAGCTTCTTGCTGACTGGTGTACTTTCAATTACAAAGGTCAGGCTGTTAAGCCCTTCCATGGTTATAATGATCACACTTAACTTCGTGGTATTTTACTAAGTACTTTGTAGTGGTTATAAATTTCCCGAACAGCCCTGTTATAGCAGCACTTGCTATGGCAAGTGCGCCATGCTAACTGGCTATCGGTTTAACACATACCAGTTATGGTATTGTTTTTACTCATATTGCCATCAGTGGCCTTGTTGGCCCTTACTGATCTCACTGCCTTGATAATAACCCTCTGGGTAACTCCTCACTGTATTCATATGGTAATTATCAACTGGGGTGTCTCCCACTCTTGGAGTCCCTCTTTACTTAGTATTGTATCCTCTTTATAGCCCGTTCCACGCACTTGTCGTGGTTACTGAGACTTGTCTCTTGTTTGGGCACTACGTTGTAGTTCCTTTGTCGGTTGGTATACCGTTGGTGTTTTATTTATCAACGGTGGTTCCGTAGACACTTGTCTCGGGTGTTACTAATCCATTTCTTGCCCGTTGTACGGTAGGTGCGTTGCAAGCTGGTTACTCTCGACTGCTTTGCATGTCGACCCAGGTTGCCGGAAATTCTATTCTTTTATACACAAGATTCTTCATTCTTCGCTATTAAATGCGGTTAACATTGTTCAGATGGAGACCGTCTCCGGGATTCCCAGTTTTCGGGATCTACCGTGTGACAGGTTCTCCGTACCTTTAGAGGTACTTAATAACAGCCAGATCGGGTATTCCCGAGTAAGAGAGGACTTCCATCTCTCTGGCGTTCTTTCCCAAGTTATCAAACAGGGATCGTGGAGGGTGGGATGGATATTGTAGGTTTCCAGTAGTCACTGGTAGTTCCTAACTAGCGTATTTCTCACGCTATCACTCAACCCTTAACCCAAAGTACTAAAATCCTAACTCGGTACTTCCTAAGCTCGGTAATTCAGTCATCAGAGCGATACTTCGCTCTGATACCACTTTTTGTAACACCCCATCCAACATTAACATACTTACAATAAACTGCAGCGGAAGAACAACCTCATTACATTACTTAACTCGTTGGTGTTACACGCCGTTAGCCACCCACGTGGCTAACAAGGCTAATACATACACATTGTACCGGTCTGATGGGCTAAATTCCCGAGCGTCTACACATTACTATCCCTTTCCATTAACACAACAACAACATACACCTTCCAACTATACCGAGTATTTATAAACTGATGCCGACAACAATTTCGGTCTTACTACACCTACTGTATGCATACACTTAAATGATTACCCATGTACAACGACTACCCGTCCTACTCTCGAACGGCTTCCAGCACTTCGTACCTGAAATAGGAAAAGAAGAGAAAGGGTGGCCCCCAAGGGGCTCAGCACCTTTGCTGGTATGGTAATCCCGCAGCCCACATGCTACCGGGCCACGCACAACTACTTGTCGTCTTAGCATGCGGTTGATTATATTTAAATCATGCATGTAACAGTGAACACACATCACATAACATTCGCCTCAACGGGCTCAACAAACGGATAATATATCCTTACTTAATAAGTCACTCATGGTATTCATCATCCCTAGAGTGTTCCTCCTCTAATGGAGCTACTTCCTTAATAGACGACACATACCCTTTAATCGGGTTATCCTTAACGCCTCTTATCACAAACTGGGAATCATATCCATGATCCACACACTCCACATTATACAACCTACAACATACACTACATACAACACTTAACAACACTTTGCACGTTTTCACGTGCACAACATAATACCGCAATAGATATTGCATCACAAAAAATACATAACATAACGGGAGTGGTTCTCTTAGGAACCGACCCAAACATTGTTTATACACTGGTGAGCCTAGAGAATGTTGCCAGTCTCATGATAAGCTCGTTATACAATAACAACAACACTCATTACCGTCCTAATAGTTGGACGAGTAACTTAAGTTAAGGCGGTTCGGGTTTGGAGGCCCGAACACACCACACAAACACATGTTCCCCCTAAACCGATCATAAGTCAGAATAGCTAAGCTTTGGAGTAAGCTAATGGGAGATCATAACCCGTGAGGGAAACAACCATAACAAAGAAAAGGGTAAGGCTAGGAAGGATACCCTCTCCCAAACAACGCGCGACCGGCCAAACCGGATTCCTCACTACTGTTAGTATATACCTACTTTAGATATTAGTTAGAACCCCACTATGGAGTCTATCACATCTACACATCATACAGTATTACAACTGTGTTAGACACACAAGGAAGATACCTACATTCACATACACATATCACACATTTAACACACGCATAGCCGTGGTTAGTACGTCCCATGGTTCGGGTCGTTTACTCCGAATACCGAACTCTCATATGATCCTAGACTCAGTTAACTAAGGTTAACACTTCCAAGGTTAAATTATCGGAGTTGCACACGCCACATAAATGAATTACTGTAAACTCATTACATGTTTAATCTTACAACGTGGCAAACATACGAAAAACACATTGGCATACAAGCCGGTGTAATCCTAGGACACAGGTTGCAAGAAAACCATACCTGTCACCGGAGTCCACTTTATCACGTCCACTTATGTTCCTCGAGCGATTCTCGAACAACTGTTAACATCACATGTGTTTTTTTATTAACATCGGGGTTTGCTTGATTATTTAATGTCTAATGCTTAACTTTCCCCGTTAACTTAGTTACATAACTTTACATTTTAACTTGTTTTACTTTCACATTTTGATACAACTTTTCACCCACTTAATTGCCATTTAAACTCACCTAACATGTCCTTAACAACCTTATAACATCATTACCTATCAATCCCCATCATTACATATCATTTCATAACCTTTAACAACATTTTTGGTCCGACCGGACTTGCCGACCGGACTTACCCAAGTCCGGTCGATTCCAGAACACATTTCCGTCAAAATTTTTCTACTCCGACCGGACTTGTAAGTCCGGTCCTATGTCCGGTCCATTCCAGAAACTAATTCCCACAGGGTAAACTGGGCCCGACCGAACTTGCAAGTCCGGTCGCAAGTCCGGTCTGCCCCAGATCTTTGTTTTCCTTTTTACATTCAACTCCAAACTTCACCCCATATACCCTAGTATACCCTAGCCTCATTTGGGCACTTCAAACACACCTTTATCCATGTGCTAAACTCTTTAAATCACTCACCAAAACCATTTTATCATTCACAAACTTCTTACAAAGTTCCTAGCACTTGGGATGTTTTCTCCTTGTGATTTATAAGTGGTAGTTCACCAATAATGACCACTACACCAAGGTGTTTCCTCTACACCTTAACATTCTCTCAACTTCTTTTCTTACTAACTAAACCTCCTTTTTTCACATCTTACCTAATCATCACTTATTCCTTGGATATCAACATTACCTAATCCTTAAACAAACTCCTCCAAGACTTAAATACATCCTCAAACACACATTGAATTCCTAGAACTTCCAAGATAACACCTAAATCCTTGCATCACACTAAATCACCTTAACACATGTTTTCTTCTCAAGTAAACATTTATTCACCTTTAACACTTCCTAGTTCACCAAGACTTTCTTAAAACACTTAGAACTTCTTACACATTTCCCAAATTTGGCCATAGCTTCTCTTGTATATACTCACATCCAAACACTTAGGTTTTTACCTTATTTCATTCAAGAACACCTAAAATCCATCAAGAACATTTTTACACACAAACTTCACACATTAAGCACTACATCACATATAGTGCATAACTTAAATTGCTTGGCACTTAGGCCCTTAAATAACATGGCTCTTAGGCCCTTAAATTGCATAAACCTTAAACACTGAATTTCCCACATAAATAATGCCTTTGACCTGCAAACATACACCAATACATATGTTCTTTTACTAGTCTCCTTGAGAACACTTTACTAGGTCATTCACCATTTGCTCTTTAGGTAGTTTTTAACAAGCATTATAAGCTTATTTCTCCTAAGGCATTAAACCACATTAAGATAGCATATTTACCTCTTTTCCTCCCAAATTTCTTTCTTGTTTCCTTACAAAACCGGTAAGGCATTTGGTTCCTTGCCAACTACTAAACATTATACAAACAACAAATGAGTATTCAAGCTTTAAGCTCCATCTCATTGTAAACCCTAGGTTTACATTATTTCAAACATTAATGTAGTTGTTTTACCTTAATCTTTGAAGGGTGTTTGAATATCTATGAAGAGAGGACCCCACCTAGTCCTTGAAAGATTCAAATGGAGCTAGAACAACAACACAAGGAGCTCCATCAATGAATATTTTCGGTCACACACAAACATGGAGGAAACTTGATTTTTCTTTGAGATTCCTTACCTAGGAGCAAGAAGATCATAATATGTGGAAAGACAAGCTCAAGCTCCATCAATGGTGGAACTCCATGGCACCGAAATGGTGATCTTGAAATTTTGAGAAGATAGGAATGAAGAGCTTGATGAGAGGAAGAGAATGGTGGTGTTTGTTTTTGATTTGGTTAAGTGAGTTAGGTTTTACAAGAGTTCAAAGGTGGACTTCCATGGTGGTATTGTGTATTACCGAGAGAGAACAGCAAGAAGGGAGGAAGAAGAGATTGGAACCGTGTGAAATGGAGAAGGAATGAGAGAAATGAGATAAGTTTACTTTTTAGAAGATATTTGTGTTTATAAAGCAAATAGTAACTATATTAGTCATCTTTATTTCTTTAACAAGTTAACAAGTGAGTGGTGAGTCACCACACTTAAGAAACCGGCCCCCTTTATTATAATGAGGGTGTTTAGTTTTTGTTGACCAATTTAATTACTTATAACATTATATGTTACAAACTAGCTTATAAAAATCACTATTCACAAAACAAGGCACATAGAAGTGAAATTTTTGATTTCCCATTGATATAGACTTCCAAATGTGATACTATATAGTACACATGTATATTTAAGAGTAATGATGGACATTTAGCCACTCAAAACTCATTTACAAGACAATTTTTCAAAAACGTGCTTTAAGACTCCTTAAAGCACATTTTGTGTTTTAACTTGTTTTCAAGCTTGGTTTTCTTTAGTAATTGATTTAATATGTTCATTAACATATAAATAAGGTATAGGTATGACCATTAGGTCTTATACAAATTCATCCCAAGCTTAGAGCACATTTTTGCTCATATTGACTTTAAGGTATTTTCTTGTGTTTTATTTGGTTTAACTGCCCACCAAGATTTCCTAAGGACTTATTTAGCCTTATTAAATCATAATTGAATATTATTAAGTCTTGGTAGGCTCTTTGGGTCCTAACCAAGTTCACTCATAGCTTAGAGCATGTTTTTGCTCAAACCGTGTCTTAATGCTTTATTGCATTTTACTATGATTAAAATTGTACACTGATGTTCCTAAGGCACTTTTTAGCCTTCACATACCATAGTTTAAATGTTTATCAACATATCAAGGTTTGGGGTATTTCAATCTACCCCCCTTAAAAGAACTTCGTCCTCGAAGTTCACATTTCCCACACATCATTAGCTTAGAATACGGGGATTACTTGGAAATAAACTTCCATAACCAAACACACTTTACATCACAACCTCGGACTTAATGGTCCGGGCAACACATTCACATCCACACATAACATAACATATCCACATGATAACCTCGGACTCTTTGGGGGTATCTTAAAACATACACTACATAAACAACCCCTTGGACTCACTGGTCTCGGGTAACATCACAACATTTGGACACATAGGTCCCCATAACATAACAGTCTTCAGACACTTAGGTCTATGTAACACAACACATTTAGACTCATAGGTCTCAATAGCATACACTTTTAGGAGATCAAAGTCAAAATAACATTTATTACGCATACCACACAACATGTCATAGCATGTATAACAATCAAAAATATCTTTTACATACACACTGTGATCCCGCAGAACCCGGTCGCGATGGACACCTTCCGTCCCCGTGCCTTTGGGAGATTAAAACAATCACTTAAGTTTAAAATTTCCTTGTGAGGTTAAGTAAGAAGACTTAATTACGTAAAGTATCCATCAACATTTTATAAATACCAATTGAAAATCCTTTTGAAAACACACACAACTCCAAGTCCAACTTAAGCTCTTTGCTTCTTTTATTAGCGTGGTTATTTGTGACCACTTATAGGGAGTTTCAAGAGTCATCCAACCCTGATGTGATCAGCATCAGTGTTGAACTATCCTTCCACCCCAATTTGTGTTCGGCTTCCCTTGATCGCATGCAAATCAAGTTCCACCTCCCACTTCATTTTCAAGCATCAAGTAAATCACTCATTTCCAATTTTCTATCTTTTAAATCATTCTAATCATGATCATACATCTCCAAGGATAGAACTTCGTCTATCAGTCATTCCCATACACTTTAATCCTGTTACCTATGGAATCTTATTCTCATTAGGTTTTATATTGGTCTCATACCCTTTTATGAATCACTATATAGTATATATACACATATATTTTATCAAAATACGACACACCGTTTCACATTTATACACTGTCGGGGTTTTGTTCCCCGGGAGTTTCTCTACTCCCACATTTGTACTATCACACACAATTGTTAACAAATACACACACTTATCACAATGGTATTCGCATCTTCTGTGCGCAATTACCACAATTAAACCATGAATGAATGTGTATGTTTACGTAACACACACACCAATCATCAAAACAATAATTTTGTGCTATGCACAATATAAGTCACATACACTACGTACCCTTGTACGGTAATATACACTAAGTGGTTTTGCGCTCTACCCCCCTTAAAAGGGATTACGCCCACGTAATCAATCACTAAACATTAGCTTAAAATGTTTTGCCGTCGTGAAGTATCTTAACTTCCACGCGGTCCATTACACAATGGATTCTGATTAGAGGATCTTAACCATATTGGCGGTTTAGTTCCTAAACCAAGAATTATCATTGGAGTTTGCTTAAACTCTTAGTTGGTTTCGATTCTGGCCTGTTAGGCTTCTAGTCGTTAATAATTAGCCATCCACTCATATTCGTTATTCACGTTGTACATTTGAATCACTGGTTCACTAGCGTCTGCTGCGCAACTCTGACAACTGTAGGGCTTAGTTGCCCCATTTGTCATTCTTACTGTATTGTACAACCCCAATATCACCTCTATCTTGGTAATAATGGTTTCTCAACCGATGTGTGGTATCTTTTACCGTTGGCGAATTCGGTGAGTTATAAACTTTCTATCCACTTCCATAACAATTTACTGTGTATACAGCTATGTATTTCACAATGATTGACTTGTTCCCTTTCGGCTTATTGTCGGTTGAGATTGAGCTACTACCTAGTGTGTAGTGCTCTCTCAGCTATTTACAACATTTGGGGTATATTTCATACCGATATTTGGCAGTTAGTGCTACTGTAGTCACTTACTGTTAATCATGTCACTTACTGTACAAGTACTTTTTTTTATTGGTGCGGCCTTGCATTTCCTATGCATCGGCCATTATAACATTATTCCTCCATAATTAACATGTTTCCAATTCCTAGCTATCCACTCGATCATTACTGCGCAAGTGCAATACCAAAACACTCAGTCATACAGAGTGCAGAGGCGTAAACTCTTGACAGTAAATCCCTTATGTGATTGCAGTAGGAATTCACACTGAGTTCCTTATCACATAGTACCGACCATTGGCTTATTGCCCAGTCTGTGTATCATCACTTGCTTGCATGTCCACTGAGTTTAACTCATAACTGGTCTTATCTGCTACATTATCGTTTAACAATACTTATACAACGGTCGCTTGCTGCGCACCGTGCTCTTACTCCTTGTATAACATCAGCTTACATAGTATTTACTGTCACATCAACTTCCACACATATACTTGTATTATTCACATTATGGTTCATCACTCACTTGGATGACTACTGAATGCTCCTTGAGCATCGATCATTCATTCGAGTCACAAGCCGGCATTATTCAGCTCGGTGTTTCACTTTATACACACATGTTACTAAGCTATCTGCTCTCTTTCAATAACAATATGGTCAATTCTTAACATATTTCTTGGGCTTGATACACATAACTACCGCTCCTGCGGTCTCACAATATCGAGAGGTATCCCCACTCTTAATGCAGTGGTTCGTTTACCACTCTATTCACTTATACAACATAAACTTCTGCAATCGGTCTAATTTATATAACATATCTTGCTTATGGCCTATAAGCCTTATTTGCCTTGAGCTGCGCTCATTATAGGCTGTCCACACACATGTACTTCTCTATACAATATTACATGGTTTGGATATTATACTGAGCTCCATGACAAGGTCGTTGCATTCCGTTTCCTTTCATGGGATGCCCCTTAAGATTGTCAGTCCGTCTCCTGACAACTTATGTCTAAACTGGGTGTTAGTTTCAACCCTTGTGTTTCTGTCATGCCATTTCGTGCAACACTTGTTGATGCGAACACCCTTCAAGGATTGCTCCTGGGTGTTGCTAAGTTATTCCATCACATCTGGCTTACACTTATTGGTATATTCGGTTAGCCACACCGTTTGCGTTCTTAACTGGTTTATTATCTTCTTCTGTGAAGATCAACATTTCCTGGTATCGTAGGTATTCATTCTGGGAGTTTCATCCCGTTCATTGCACGTTAATGTGTCCACATTAGGCATCTGCCTTGCCATGCACAGGCTGGGTCTCGTTCCAGCTATCATGTTTATCCCTGAGGATCCTTAAGATATATACGATGTCTTTACATAACAGTCAGTGCACTTCGCACTTCCTGACTCTTAAACATTTCCTTGGAAGGAATCTCTAATTCCTTTAGTCTCGTTAACTTGACTGGGTTACTTTACTTCAACCATTCATGGTAATCCTTAGCTGTTGTTTGACTTATACTGCTGACCGTAGAACGGAGTCGACTACTTCCCGTGTTTCGGACTCTACTTGTATACATATGTGGGGTACCATACTGATACATTACTACTTACCCAATTAACCCATAAGTAGGTCTGTCAGGCCCACAAGCTCCTATCGGAGTGCGGTCGTCCCACAATTCAGTTGGTACACTCGTAGTGTCCGTCACACGCCTAGGTGAAGTATTCTGTTGTCAACTCCCTTATATTGTCCCGTGACAATATTCATTCCATGCTTCCCGAACTTAATCGAGGGAAAGTTTATCCATTGTTGTATCCTTGTCAACTGTCCTTGGTTCTATTGGTTTGGTTTAAAAGAAGATTGGAAAGAAGTGTTGGTTTGAAAGAAAATCTGGTTTTGAAAAGAAAAGGGTTTGAAAGAAAATTTTCATGATTTCACAACATCTTCTTACCTTAGCCAAGTCTAGCTTCTTGCTGACTGGTGTACTTTCAATTACAAAGGTCAGGCTGTTAAGCCCTTCCATGGTTATAATGATCACACTTAACTTCGTGGTATTTTACTAAGTACTTTGTAGTGGTTATAAATTTCCCGAACAGCCCTGTTATAGCAGCACTTGCTATGGCAAGTGCGCCATGCTAACTGGCTATCGGTTTAACACATACCAGTTATGGTATTGTTTTTACTCATATTGCCATCAGTGGCCTTGTTGGCCCTTACTGATCTCACTGCCTTGATAATAACCCTCTGGGTAACTCCTCACTGTATTCATATGGTAATTATCAACTGGGGTGTCTCCCACTCTTGGAGTCCCTCTTTACTTAGTATTGTATCCTCTTTATAGCCCGTTCCACGCACTTGTCGTGGTTACTGAGACTTGTCTCTTGTTTGGGCACTACGTTGTAGTTCCTTGTCGGTTGGTATACCGTTGGTGTTTTATTTATCAACGGTGGTTCCGTAGACACTTGTCTCGGGTGTTACTAATCCATTTCTTGCCCGTTGTACGGTAGGTGCGTTGCAAGCTGGTTACTCTCGACTGCTTTGCATGTCGACCCAGGTTGCCGGAAATTCTATTCTTTTATACACAAGATTCTTCATTCTTCGCTATTAAATGCGGTTAACATTGTTCAGATGGAGACCGTCTCCGGGATTCCCAGTTTTCGGGATCTACCGTGTGACAGGTTCTCCGTACCTTTAGAGGTACTTAATAACAGCCAGATCGGGTATTCCCGAGTAAGAGAGGACTTCCATCTCTCTGGCGTTCTTTCCCAAGTTATCAAACAGGGATCGTGGAGGGGGGATGGATATTGTAGGTTTCCAGTAGTCACTGGTAGTTCCTAACTAGCGTATTTCTCACGCTATCACTCAACCCTTAACCCAAAGTACTAAAATCCTAACTCGGTACTTCCTAAGCTCGGTAATTCAGTCATCAGAGCGATACTTCGCTCTGATACCACTTTTGTAACACCCCATCCAACATTAACATACTTACAATAAACTGCAGCGGAAGAACAACCTCATTACATTACTTAACTCGTTGGTGTTACACGCCGTTAGCCACCCACGTGGCTAACAAGGCTAATACATACACATTGTACCGGTCTGATGGGCTAAATTCCCGAGCGTCTACACATTACTATCCCTTTCCATTAACACAACAACAACATACACCTTCCAACTATACCGAGTATTTATAAACTGATGCCGACAACAATTTCGGTCTTACTACACCTACTGTATGCATACACTTAAATGATTACCCATGTACAACGACTACCCGTCCTACTCTCGAACGGCTTCCAGCACTTCGTACCTGAAATAGGAAAAGAAGAGAAAGGGTGGCCCCCAAGGGGCTCAGCACCTTTGCTGGTATGGTAATCCCGCAGCCCACATGCTACCGGGCCACGCACAACTACTTGTGTCTTAGCATGCGGTTGATTATATTTAAATCATGCATGTAACAGTGAACACACATCACATAACATTCGCCTCAACGGGCTCAACAAACGGATAATATATCCTTACTTAATAAGTCACTCATGGTATTCATCATCCCTAGAGTGTTCCTCCTCTAATGGAGCTACTTCCTTAATAGACGACACATACCCTTTAATCGGGTTATCCTTAAACGCCTCTTATCACAAACTGGGAATCATATCCATGATCCACACACTCCACATTATACAACCTACAACATACACTACATACAACATTAACAACACTTTGCACGTTTTCACGTGCACAACATAATACCGCAATAGATATTGCATCACAACAAAAATACATAACATAACGGGAGTGGTTCTCTTAGGAACCGACCCAAACATTGTTTATACACTGGTGAGCCTAGAGAATGTTGCCAGTCTCATGATAAGCTCGTTATACAATAACAACAACACTCATTACCGTCCTAATAGTTGGACGAGTAACTTAAGTTAAGGCGGTTCGGGTTTGGAGGCCCGAACACACCACACAAACACATGTTCCCCCTAAACGATCATAAGTCAGAATAGCTAAGCTTTGGAGTAAGCTAATGGGAGATCATAACCGTGAGGGAAACAACCATAACAAAGAGAAGGGTAAGGCTAGGAAGGATACCCTCTCCCAAACAACGCGCGACCGGCCAAACCGGATTCCTCACTACTGTTAGTACATACTTACTTTAGATATTAGTTAGAACCCCACTATGGAGTCTATCACATCTACACATCATACAGTATTACAACTGTTAGACACACAAGGGAGATCCCTACATTCACATACACATATCACACATTTAACACACGCATAGCCGTGGTTAGTACGTCCCATGGTTCGGGTCGTTTACTCCGAATACCGAACTCTCATATGATCCTAGACTCAGTTAACTAAGGTTAACACTTCCAAGGTTAAATGGTATCGGAGTTGCACACGCCACATAAATGAATTACTGTAAACTCATTACATGTTTAATCTTACAACGTGGCAAACATACAAAAACACATTGGCATACAAGCCGGTGTAATCCGGTAGGACACAGGTTGCAAGAAAACCATACCTGTCACCGGAGTCCACTTTATCACGTCCACTTATGTTCCTCGAGCGATTCTCGAACAACTGTTAACATCACATGTTTTTATTAACATCGGGGTTTGCTTGTATTTAATGTCTAATGCTTAACTTTCCCCGTTAACTTAGTTACATAACTTTACATTTTAACTTGTTTTACTTTTACATTTTGATACAACTTTCACCCACTTAATTGCCATTTAAACTCACCTAACATGTCCTTAACAACCTTATAACATCATTACCTATCAATCCCCATCATTACATATCATTTCATAACCTTTAACAACATTTTTGGTCCGACCGGACTTGCCGACCGGACTTACCCAAGTCCGGTCGATTCCAGAACACATTTCCGTCAAAATTTTTCTACTCCGACCGGACTTGTAAGTCCGGTCTTATGTCCGGTCCATTCCAGAAACTAATTCCCACAGGGTAAACTGGGCCCGACCGAACTTGCAAGTCCGGTCTGCCCCAGATCTTTGTTTTCCTTTTTACATTCAACTCCAAACTTCACCCCATACCCTAGTATACCCTAGCCTCATTTGGGCACTTCAAACACACCTTTATCCATGTGCTAAACTCTTTAAATCACTCACCAAAACCATTTTATCATTCACAAACTTCTTACAAAGTTCCTAGCACTTGGGATGTTTTCTCCTTGTGATTTATAAGTGGTAGTTCACCAATAATGACCACTACACCAAGGTGTTTCCTCTACACCTTAACATCTTCTCTCAACTTCTTTTCTTACTAACTAAACCTCCTTTTTTCACATCTTACCTAATCATCACTTATTCCTTGGATATCAACATTACCTAATCCTTAAACAAACTCCTCCAAGACTTAAATACATCCTCAAAACACACATTGAATTCCTAGAACTTCCAAGATAACACCTAAATCCTTGCATCACACTAAATCACCTTAACACATGTTTTCTTCTCAAGTAAACATTTATTCACCTTTAACACTTCCTAGTTCACCAAGACTTTCTTAAAACACTTAGAACTTCTTACACATTTCCCAAATTTGGCCATAGCTTCTCTTGTATATACTCACATCCAAACACTTAGGTTTTTACCTTATTTCATTCAAGAACACCTAAAATCCATCAAGAACATTTTTACACACAAACTTCACACATTAAGCACTACATCACAATATAGTGCATAACTTAAATGCTTGGCACTTAGGCCCTTAAATAACATGGCTCTTAGGCCCTTAAATTGCATAAACCTTAAACACTGAATTTCCCACATAAATAATGCCTTTGACCTGCAAATACATACACCAATACATATGTTCTTTTACTAGTCTCCTTGAGAACACTTTACTAGGTCATTCACCATTTGCTCTTTAGGTAGTTTTAACAAGCATTATAAGCTTATTTCTCCTAAGGCATTAAACCACATTAAGATAGCATATTTACCTCTTTTCCTCCCAAATTTCTTTCTTGTTTCCTTACAAAACCGGTAAGGCATTTGGTTCCTTGCCAACTACTAAACATTATACAAACAACATAATGAGTATTCAAGCTTTAAGCTCCATCTCATTGTAAACCCTAGGTTTACATTATTTCAAAACATTAATGTAGTTGTTTTACCTTAATCTTTGAAGGGTGTTTGAATATCTATGAAGAGAGGACCCCACCTAGTCCTTGAAAGATTCAAATGGAGCTAGAACAAGCAACACAAGGAGCTCCATCAATGAATATTTTCGGTCACACACAAAACATGGAGGAAACTTGATTTTTCTTTGAGATTCCTTACCTAGGAGCAAAGAAGATCAATAATATGTGGAAAGACAAGCTCAAGCTCCATCAATGGTGGAACTCATGGCACCAAATGGTGATCTTGAAATTTTGAGAAGATAGGAATGAAGAGCTTGATGAGAGGAAGAGAATGTGGTGTGTGTTTTGATTTGGTTAAGTGAGTTAGGTTTTACAAGAGTTCAAAGGTGGACTTCCATGGTGGTATTGTGTATTACCGAGAGAGAACAGCAAGAAGGGAGGAAGAAGAGATTGGAACCGTGTGAATGGAGAAGGAATGAGAGAAATGAGATAAGTTTACTTTTTAGAAGATATTTGTGTTTATAAAGCAAATAGTAACTATATTAGTCATCTTTATTTCTTTAACAAGTTAACAAGTGAGTGGTGAGTCACCACACTTAAGAAACCGGCCCCCTTTATTATAATGAGGGTGTTTTAGTCTTTGTTGACCAATTTAATTACTTATAACATTATATGTTACAAACTAGCTTATAAAAATCACTATTCACAAAACAAGGCACATAGAAGTGAAATTTTTGATTTCCCATTGATATAGACTTCCAAATGTGATACTATATAGTACACATGTATATTTAAGAGTAATGATGGACATTTAGCCACTCAAAAACTCATTTACAAGACAATTTTTCAAAAACGTGCTTTAAGACTCCTTAAAGCACATTTTGTGTTTTAACTTGTTTTCAAGCTTGGTTTCTTTAGTAATTGATTTAATATGTTCATTAACATATAAATAAGGTATAGGTATGACCATTAGGTCTTATACAAATTCATCCCAAGCTTAGAGCACATTTTTGCTCATATTGACTTTAAGGTATTTTCTTGTGTTTTATTTGGTTTAACTGCCCACCAAGATTTCCTAAGGACTTATTTAGCCTTATTAAATCATAATTGAATATTATTAAGTCTTGGTAGGCTCTTTGGGTCCTAACCAAGTTCACTCATAGCTTAGAGCATGTTTTTGCTCAAACCGTGTCTTAATGCTTTATTGCATTTACTATGATTAAAATTGTACACTGATGTTCCTAAGGCACTTTTTAGCCTTCACATACCATAGTTTAAATGTTTATCAACATATCAAGGTTTGGGGTATTTCAATTACCCCCCTTAAAGAACTTCGTCCTCGAAGTTCACATTTCCCACACATCATTAGCTTAGAATACGGGGATTTACTTGGAAATAAAATTCCAAACCAAACACACTTTACATCACAACCTCGGACTTAATGGTCCGGGCAACACATTCACATCCACACATAACATAACATATCCACATGATAACCTCGGACTCTTTGGTCCGGGTATCTTAACAACACTTACACCATAAAACCCCTTGGACTCACTGGTCTCGGGTAACATCACAACATTTGGAACATAGGTCCCCATAACATAACAGTCTTCAGACACTTAGGTCTATGTAACACAACACATTTAGAATCATAGGTCTCAATAGCATACACTTTTAGGAGATCAAAGTCAAAATAACATTTATTACGCATACCACACAACATGTCATAGCATGTAAACAATCAAAAATATCTTTACATACACACTGTGATCCCGCAGAACCCGGTCGCGATGGACACCTTCCGTCCCCGTGCCTTTGGGAGATTAAAACAATAATCAGTTTAAAATTTCCTTGTGAGGTTAAGTAAAGAAGACTGTAATTACGTAAAGTATCCATCAACATTTTATAAATACCAATTGAAAATCCTTTTGAAAACACACACACTCCAAGTCCAACTTAAGTCTTTGCTTCTTTTATTAGTCGTGGTTATTTGTGACCACTTATAGGGAGTTTCAAGAGTCATCCAACCCTGATGTGATCAGCACAGTGTTGAACTATCTTCCACCCAATTTGTGTTCGCTTCCCTTGATCGCATGGAAAATCAAGTTCCACCCCCACTTCATTTTCAAGCATCAAGTAAATCATCATTTCCAATTTTCTATCTTTTAATCATTCTAATCATGATACATCTCCAAGGATAGAACTCGTCTATCAGTCATTCCCCATACACTTTAATCCTGTTACCTATGGAATCTTATTCTCATTAGGTTTATATTGGTCTCATACCTTTTATGAATCACTATATAGTATATATACACATATATTATCAAAATACGACACACCGTTTCACATTTATACACTGTCGGGTTTGTTCCCGGGAGTTTCTCTACTCCCACATTGTACTATCACACACAATTGTAACAAATACACACATATCACAATGGTATTCGCATCTTCTGTGCGCAATTACCACATTAAAACCATGAATGAATGTGTATGTTTACGTAACACACACACCAATCATCAAAAACAATATTTTGTGCTATGCACAATATAGTCACATACACTACGTACCCTGTACGGTAATATACACTAAGTGGTTTTGCGCTCTACCCCCTTAAAAAGGGATTACGCCCACGTAATCAATCACTAACATTAGCTTAAAATGTTTTGCCGTCGGAAGTATCTTAACTTCCACCGGTCCATTACACAATGGATTCTGATTAGAGGATCTTAACCATATTGGGGTTTAGTTCCTAAACCAAGAATTATCATTGGAGTTTGCTTAAACTCTTAGTTGGTTTCGATTCTGGCCTGTTAGGCTTCTAGTCGTTAATAATTAGCCATCCACTCATATTCGTTATTCACGTTGTACATTTGAATCACTGGTTCACTAGCGTCTGCTGAGCAACTCTGACAACTGTAGGGCTTAGTTGCCCCATGTCATTCTTACTGTATTGTACAACCCCAATATCACCTCTATCTTGGTAATAATGGTTTCTCAACCGATGTGTGGTATCTTTTACCGTTAGCGAATTCGGTGAGTATAAACTTCTATCCACTTCCATAACAATTATGTGTATACAGCTATGTATTTCACAATGATTGACTTGTTCCCTTTCCGGCTTATTGTCGGTTGAGATTGAGTACTACCTAGTGTGTAGTGCTCTCTCAGCTATTTACAACATGGGTATATTTCATACCGATATTTGGCAGTTATGCTACTGTAGTCACTTACTGTTAATCATGTCACTTACTGTACAAGTACTTTTTTTTTAGTGGCGGCCGTGCATTTCCTAGCATGGCATTATAACATTATTCCTCCATAATTAACATGTTCCAATTCCTAGCTATCCACTCGATCATTACTGCGCAAGTGCAATACCAAAACACTCAGTCATACAGAGTGCAGAGGCGTAAACTCTTGACAGTAAATCCCTTATGTGATTGCAGTAGGAATTCACACTGAGTTCCTTATCACATAGTACCGACCATTGGCTTATTGCCCAGTCTGTGTATCATCACTTGCTTGCATGTCCACTGAGTTTAACTCATAACTGGTCTTATCTGCTACATTATCGTTTAACAATACTTATACAACGGTCGCTTGCTGCGCACCGTGCTCTTACTCCTTGTATAACATCAGCTTACATAGTATTTACTGTCACATCAACTTCCACACATATACTTGTATTATTCACATTATGGTTCATCACTCACTTGGATGACTACTGAATGCTCCTTGAGCATCGATCATTCGAGTCACAAGCCGGCATTATTCAGCTCGGTGTTTCACTTTATACACACATGTTACTAAGCTATCTGCTCTCTTTCAATAACAATATGGTCAATTCTTAACATATTTCTTGGGCTTGATACACATAACTACCTACCGCTCCTGCGGTCTCACAATATCGAGAGGTATCCCCACTCTTAATGCAGTGGTTCGTTTACCACTCTATTCACTTATACAACATAAACTTCTGCAATCGGTCTAATTTATATAACATATCTTGCTTATGGCCTATAAGCCTTATTTGCCTTGAGCTGCGCTCATTATAGGCTGTCCACACACATGTACTTCTCTATACAATATTACATGGTTTGGATATTATACTGAGCTCCATGACAAGGTCGTTGCATTCCGTTTCCTTTCATGGGATGCCCCTTAAGATTGTCAGTCCGTCTCCTGACAACTTATGTCTAAACTGGGTGTTAGTTTCAACCCTTGTGTTTCTGTCATGCCATTTCGTGCAACACTTGTTGATGCGAACACCCTTCAAAGATTGCTCCTGGGTGTTGCTAAGTTATTCCATCACATCTGGCTTACACTTATTGGTATATTCGGTTAGCCACACCGTTTGCGTTCTTAACTGGTTTATTATCTTCTTCTGTGAAGATCAACATTTCCTGGTATCGTAGGTATTCATTCTGGGAGTTTCATCCCGTTCATTGCACGTTAATGTGTCCACATTAGGCATCTGCCTTGCCATGCACAGGCTGGGTCTCGTTCCAGCTATCATGTTTATCCCTGAGGATCCTTAAGATATATACGATGTCTTTACATAACAGTCAGTGCACTTCGCACTTCCTGACTCTTAAACATTTCCTTGGAAGGAATTCTCTAATTCCTTTAGTCTCGTTAACTTGACTGGGTTACTTTACTTCAACCATTCATGGTAATCCTTAGCTGTTGTTTGACTTATACTGCTGACCGTAGAACGGAGTCGACTACTTCCCGTGTTTCGGACTCTACTTGTATACATATGTGGGGTACCATACTGATACATTACTACTTACCCAATTAACCCATAAGTAGGTCTGTCAGGCCCACAAGCTCCTATCGGAGTGCGGTCGTCCCACAATTCAGTTGGTACACTCGTAGTGTCCGTCACACGCCTAGGTGAAGTATTCTGTTGTCAACTCCCTTATATTGTCCCGTGACAATATTCATTCCATGCTTCCCGAACTTAATCGAGGGAAAGTTTATCCATTGTTGTATCCTTGTCAACTGTCCTTGGTTCTATTGGTTTGGTTTAAAAGAAGATTGGAAAGAAGTGTTGGTTTGAAAGAAAATCTGGTTTTGAAAAGAAAAAGGGTTTGAAAGAAAATTTTCATGATTTCACAACATCTTCTTACCTTAGCCAAGTCTAGCTTCTTGCTGACTGGTGTACTTTCAATTACAAAGGTCAGGCTGTTAAGCCCTTCCATGGTTATAATGATCACACTTAACTTCGTGGTATTTTACTAAGTACTTTGTAGTGGTTATAAATTTCCCGAACAGCCCTGTTATAGCAGCACTTGCTATGGCAAGTGCGCCATGCTAACTGGCTATCGGTTTAACACATACCAGTTATGGTATTGTTTTTACTCATATTGCCATCAGTGGCCTTGTTGGCCCTTACTGATCTCACTGCCTTGATAATAACCCTCTGGGTAACTCCTCACTGTATTCATATGGTAATTATCAACTGGGGTGTCTCCCACTCTTGGAGTCCCTCTTTACTTAGTATTGTATCCTCTTTATAGCCCGTTCCACGCACTTGTCGTGGTTACTGAGACTTGTCTCTTGTTTGGGCACTACGTTGTAGTTCCTTTGTCGGTTGGTATACCGTTGGTGTTTTATTTATCAACGGTGGTTCCGTAGACACTTGTCTCGGGTGTTACTAATCCATTTCTTGCCCGTTGTACGGTAGGTGCGTTGCAAGCTGGTTACTCTCGACTGCTTTGCATGTCGACCCAGGTTGCCGGAAATTCTATTCTTTTATACACAAGATTCTTCATTCTTCGCTATTAAATGCGGTTAACATTGTTCAGATGGAGACCGTCTCCGGGATTCCCAGTTTTCGGGATCTACCGTGTGACAGGTTCTCCGTACCTTTAGAGGTACTTAATAACAGCCAGATCGGGTATTCCCGAGTAAGAGAGGACTTCCATCTCTCTGGCGTTCTTTCCCAAGTTATCAAACAGGGATCGTGGAGGGTGGGATGGATATTGTAGGTTTCCAGTAGTCACTGGTAGTTCCTAACTAGCGTATTTCTCACGCTATCACTCAACCCTTAACCCAAAGTACTAAAATCCTAACTCGGTACTTCCTAAGCTCGGTAATTCAGTCATCAGAGCGATACTTCGCTCTGATACCACTTTTTGTAACACCCCATCCAACATTAACATACTTACAATAAACTGCAGCGGAAGAACAACCTCATTACATTACTTAACTCGTTGGTGTTACACGCCGTTAGCCACCCACGTGGCTAACAAGGCTAATACATACACATTGTACCGGTCTGATGGGCTAAATTCCCGAGCGTCTACACATTACTATCCCTTTCCATTAACACAACAACAACATACACCTTCCAACTATACCGAGTATTTATAAACTGATGCCGACAACAATTTCGGTCTTACTACACCTACTGTATGCATACACTTAAATGATTACCCATGTACAACGACTACCCGTCCTACTCTCGAACGGCTTCCAGCACTTCGTACCTGAAATAGGAAAAGAAGAGAAAGGGTGGCCCCCAAGGGGCTCAGCACCTTTGCTGGTATGGTAATCCCGCAGCCCACATGCTACCGGGCCACGCACAACTACTTGTCGTCTTAGCATGCGGTTGATTATATTTAAATCATGCATGTAACAGTGAACACACATCACATAACATTCGCCTCAACGGGCTCAACAAACGGATAATATATCCTTACTTAATAAGTCACTCATGGTATTCATCATCCCTAGAGTGTTCCTCCTCTAATGGAGCTACTTCCTTAATAGACGACACATACCCTTTAATCGGGTTATCCTTAAACGCCTCTTATCACAAACTGGGAATCATATCCATGATCCACACACTCCACATTATACAACCTACAACATACACTACATACAACACTTAACAACACTTTGCACGTTTTCACGTGCACAACATAATACCGCAATAGATATTGCATCACAACAAAAATACATAACATAACGAGAGTGGTCCTCTTAGGAACCAACCCAAACATTGTTTATACACTGGTGAGCCTAGAGAATGTCGCCAGTCTCATGATAAGCTCGTTATACAATAACAACAACACTCATTACCGTCCTAATAGTTGGACGAGTAACTTAAGTTAAGGCGGTTCGGGTTTGGAGGCCCGAACACACCACACAAACACATGTTCCCCCTAAACCGATCATAAGTCAGAATAGCTAAGCTTTGGAGTAAGCTAATGGGAGATCATAACCCGTGAGGGAAACAACCATAACAAAGAGAAGGGTAAGGCTAGGAAGGATACCCTCTCCCAAACAACGCGCGACCGGCCAAACCGGATTCCTCACTACTGTTAGTACATACTTACTTTAGATATTAGTTAGAACCCCACTATGGAGTCTATCACATCTACACATCATACAGTATTACAACTGTGTTAGACACACAAGGGAGATCCCTACATTCACATACACATATCACACATTTAACACACGCATAGCCGTGGTTAGTACGTCCCATGGTTCGGGTCGTTTACTCCGAATACCGAACTCTCATATGATCCTAGACTCAGTTAACTAAGGTTAACACTTCCAAGGTTAAATGGTATCGGAGTTGCACACGCCACATAAATGAATTACTGTAAACTCATTACATGTTTAATCTTACAACGTGGCAAACATACAGAAAAACACATTGGCATACAAGCCGGTGTAATCCGGTAGGACACAGGTTGCAAGAAAACCATACCTGTCACCGGAGTCCACTTTATCACGTCCACTTATGTTCCTCGAGCGATTCTCGAACAACTGTTAACATCACATGTGTTTTTATTAACATCGGGGTTTGCTTGATTATTTAATGTCTAATGCTTAACTTTCCCCGTTAACTTAGTTACATAACTTTACATTTTAACTTGTTTTACTTTTACATTTTGATACAACTTTTCACCCACTTAATTGCCATTTAAACTCACCTAACATGTCCTTAACAACCTTATAACATCATTACCTATCAATCCCCATCATTACATATCATTTCATAACCTTTAACAACATTTTTGGTCCGACCGGACTTGCCGACCGGACTTACCCAAGTCCGGTCGATTCCAGAACACATTTCCGTCAAAATTTTTCTACTCCGACCGGACTTGTAAGTCCGGTCTTATGTCCGGTCCATTCCAGAAACTAATTCCCACAGGGTAAACTGGGCCCGACCGAACTTGCAAGTCCGGTCTGCCCCAGATCTTTGTTTTCCTTTTTACATTCAACTCCAAACTTCACCCCATATACCCTAGTATACCCTAGCCTCATTTGGGCACTTCAAACACACCTTTATCCATGTGCTAAACTCTTTAAATCACTCACCAAAACCATTTTATCATTCACAAACTTCTTACAAAGTTCCTAGCACTTGGGATGTTTTCTCCTTGTGATTTATAAGTGGTAGTTCACCAATAATGACCACTACACCAAGGTGTTTCCTCTACACCTTAACATCTTCTCTCAACTTCTTTTCTTACTAACTAAACCTCCTTTTTTCACATCTTACCTAATCATCACTTATTCCTTGGATATCAACATTACCTAATCCTTAAACAAACTCCTCCAAGACTTAAATACATCCTCAAAACACACATTGAATTCCTAAGACTTCCAAGATAACACCTAAATCCTTGCATCACACTAAATCACCTTAACACATGTTTTCTTCTCAAGTAAACATTTATTCACCTTTAACACTTCCTAGTTCACCAAGACTTTCTTAAAACACTTAGAACTTCTTACACATTTCCCAAATTTGGCCATAGCTTCTCTTGTATATACTCACATCCAAACACTTAGGTTTTTACCTTATTTCATTCAAGAACACCTAAAATCCATCAAGAACATTTTTACACACAAACTTCACACATTAAGCACTACATCACAATATAGTGCATAACTTAAATTGCTTGGCACTTAGGCCCTTAAATTGCATAAACCTTAAACACTGAATTTCCCACATAAATAATGCCTTTGACCTGCAAATACATACACCAATACATATGTTCTTTTACTAGTCTCCTTGAGAACACTTTACTAGGTCATTCACCATTTGCTCTTTAGGTAGTTTTAACAAGCATTATAAGCTTATTTCTCCTAAGGCATTAAACCACATTAAGATAGCATATTTACCTCTTTTCCTCCCAAATTTCTTTCTTGTTTCCTTACAAAACCGGTAAGGCATTTGGTTCCTTGCCAACTACTAAACATTATACAAACAACATAATGAGTATTCAAGCTTTAAGCTCCATCTCATTGTAAACCCTAGGTTTACATTATTTCAAAACATTAATGTAGTTGTTTTACCTTAATCTTTGAAGGGTGTTTGAATATCTATGAAGAGAGGACCCCACCTAGTCCTTGAAAGATTCAAATGGAGCTAGAACAAGCAACACAAGGAGCTCCATCAATGAATATTTTCGGTCACACACAAAACATGGAGGAAACTTGATTTTTCTTTGAGATTCCTTACCTAGGAGCAAAGAAGATCAATAATATGTGGAAAGACAAGCTCAAGCTCCATCAATGGTGGAACTCCATGGCACCAAAATGGTGATCTTGAAATTTTGAGAAGATAGGAATGAAGAGCTTGATGAGAGGAAGAGAATGGTGGTGTTTGTTTTTGATTTGGTTAAGTGAGTTAGGTTTTACAAGAGTTCAAAGGTGGACTTCCATGGTGGTATTGTGTATTACCGAGAGAGAACAGCAAGAAGGGAGGAATAAGAGATTGGAACCGTGTGAAATGGAGAAGGAATGAGAGAAATGAGATAAGTTTACTTTTTAGAAGATATTTGTGTTTATAAAGCAAATAGTAACTATATTAGTCATCTTTATTTCTTTAACAAGTTAACAAGTGAGTGGTGAGTCACCACACTTAAGAAACCGGCCCCCTTTATTATAATGAGGGTGTTTTAGTCTTTGTTGACCAATTTAATTACTTATAACATTATATGTTACAAACTAGCTTATAAAAATCACTATTCACAAAACAAGGCACATAGAAGTGAAATTTTTGATTTCCCATTGATATAGACTTCCAAATGTGATACTATATAGTACACATGTATATTTAAGAGTAATGATGGACATTTAGCCACTCAAAACTCATTTACAAGACAATTTTTCAAAAACGTGCTTTAAGACTCCTTAAAGCACATTTTGTGTTTTAACTTGTTTTCAAGCTTGGTTTTCTTTAGTAATTGATTTAATATGTTCATTAACATATAAATAAGGTATAGGTATGACCATTAGGTCTTATACAAATTCATCCCAAGCTTAGAGCACATTTTTGCTCATATTGACTTTAAGGTATTTTCTTGTGTTTTATTTGGTTTAACTGCCCACCAAGATTTCCTAAGGACTTATTTAGCCTTATTAAATCATAATTGAATATTATTAAGTCTTGGTAGGCTCTTTGGGTCCTAACCAAGTTCACTCATAGCTTAGAGCATGTTTTTGCTCAAACCGTGTCTTAATGCTTTATTGCATTTTACTATGATTAAAATTGTACACTGGTGTTCCTAAGGCACTTTTTAGCCTTCACATACCATAGTTTAAATGTTTATCAACATATCAAGGTTTGGGGTATTTCATTTGAGGGCAAAGTTTCTTAAGGGGGGTAGATTGAAATACCCCGTAATTAAAAATAGTAATTAATTAGGCTAATAAGTTATTTAGAAGCTTAATTAAGTATAAATAATTATGAGGGAACAAATCCCGAAGGAAACGGACCTTTAAAACGGTTTAAAAACATTACCGAACCTTAAAACACGTTTTTCGAGGTAACCGGGAAAACGTGTCTTTAAGCGGGTCAAATAGACTCGTAACAATTTTGGTCAACTAAATAATCATTAATAAATATTAGTGAAGCTTTAGAGCCAAAAAATCAATAAAACGAGAAAATAGTAAAAACTGTCAAAAACGGGAAGTTGTGGGGTAGAAATATAAATAACACAAACTTATGTGTCCAATATTGGAAATAAAATTTCAAAGCCCACAAGTGGACTGTGTGTGGTCCGATTTTTTTTTTAGGCCCTCACACTCCCCTCTCACACTCTATTAATTCCTCCTTACTCACAAAACAACAAAAACAATAAAACTACTACTTTCTACTTTATTCTCTCTCTCCTACCTCACACTCTCTTCTCTCACGTGAAGCAGCAGCCCTCACCCTCTCTTTTCTTCATCTTCTACCTCCCTCACGATTTCAATGGAGAAAAGAGCAAACACCCACAAACTCTAACTTCTCTCCTTTGTAACTCCCTCTAGACCCTTCCAAAAATTATAAAAATACCACCATTGTAATCCCCTCCTCAAGAGCTACATTTTCATCTTTCCAAAATCCAAAAACAACCAATTTCGATTTTGAGGGTATTCCCCATTTGAAGCTGCAACACCACCATTAGAAGGCCCTTGTTCTTCTTGTTCTTCTAAGGTAAAAATATCTTCAAAAACTCCATCTTTTTCTAGCCTAAATGGCAAAACGAAAATTTAGACTAAACCTTGTTTGGTCTCTTGTATGTCTAGTCGGTTTTGGCATTTTGGTGTGAGAAACCTTGTTCTTGAACCACTCCAAGCTTCATTTGCACTCTTGAGAGGTAATATAAATTCTAAACCCTAGAAATCTACATTGAAAGTTGAAATAATATTAAGAATAGTTTTGGTATTGAATGTGTGTGTATATATGGGTGATAATGTTAGATTGGTTGAATACCAAAACCGGTAGAGAGAGAGGAAGGAGAAAGAAAAGAAAGAAAATCTAGAAGTAAAGCAAGGTAAGAATGCTCATTGTGTAACCTTATGTATATGTATAATGTAACAGATTTTTATAAGTTGAATTTAGTAATGAAAATGGTATTGTGTAGTAGAACAATGTACATGAGAATATAAGTATTTTGAAGCCTTAAAAAGACATTTTAAAACTGTCAAAACAGATTGGGATTGAGTTAGTTATGTGCAGGAAATTTTGTAGTGTTTAGTGTTGGTTTAGCATTAGTATTTGTATATGAGAGCTTGTATATGGTTGATGTTATAAGCAGGTGTGAATGAATGAAAATGTGCTTAAAACAATGTGGTGAGAGTGTAAAAATATAGGGGAGGTTATGTCAAAATTTATCTAGAATTATAACACTTAGTGAATTTTAAACTAGGTGAACAATGGGAGTTGTAACAGATTTTGAAATAGGTTGATAGAGGGGAGATGGGGAGAGATAGTTAATGTAATTGTAATGTGTTAGAGGTGTTAGAAATGACATTAGAAGAGGGAGTTGTAGATGGAGAGTGTTAGGCTAAAATCTGTAGCAAAACACAACTAGGAAGCAACTAGTGAAAGTGGTGTAAGAAACTTGGAAAAAAATTATGTGAGTGAATGAGTATAAAGTTGTGTAATGAATTAGGAAATGAATTAGCATGATTTAGGGTGTTTAAATGGCACAAAAACATGTTAGGATGTATGTAGGAAGATTGGGGAAACAATGGGTGAAATTGGGAAAGAAAAATAAAAACTGTAACAAGATTCTGGAACCGTCCGACCCAGACGGTGAGTCGGACGTGGGTCGGACGGGGCTTAAGAAACGAAAACCCGACTTTCTGGAATGGTCCGACCCAGAGCCGTGAGTCGGACGTGGGTCGGACATGGCTTAGAAAACTTTCTGTAATGGTCCGACCCAGAGCCGTGAGTCGGACGTGGGTCGGACATGGCTTAAATTTCGAAATCAAACATTCTGTAATGGTCCGACCCAGGACGGTGGATCGGACGTGGGTCGGACAGGCAAAAAAAAAATAATGGTCGAAGCTTCTGACTTCGTCCGACCCAGACGATGAGTCGGACGTGGGTCGGACGGAGCTTAGACTCGAGACCAAAACCTTCTGGAATGGTCCGACCCAGAGGGTATGGGTCGGACGGAATAGTGCTGGGTCGGACAGGGTAACTTTCTGGAACCGGATCTTACTGGAATGGTCCGACCCAGGGCTTGGGTCGGACGGTGGGTCGGACGGCCCAATCTTGACAAAAAAAAATTATTTTAATTTAAATAATATTTGTATATATATAGGTATATGTATACCCATACATATATGTATATGTACATGTGTGTAAGCATGCAAACCTTAAGTAAGAAAAATAAAACTTAAGTAATGAAAAATGAGTAAGTAATGTGTAAGTGCAAGAAGTATAGGAACATAGTAAGTATAAGTTAAGTAATGATAGTTAGATTAATCATTTGACTGTATGTATACAATAGGATTTGGTTTGTGACACCGAAGGACGTTTGGAAGTACGTACGACGGTGAACGGTATGGATTCCTCATGCCCCGTATGCTATCTTGGTTACTCTGATTTGTGTGCTGTGTGCTAATTGATCACCAAATAAGATAAATGCACGAATCGGAGTTAATATGCATACTTGTGAATATGTAGTGTTGTGTGATATTGTATACTTTCTTTAATTCTTAGTTTGTATAATTCATGAAATGTTTGGATGAATATGAATGTGTGTATGTATGATGTATTGTATTGTGACCGATTGTGATGTGTTTGGACTTCTAACTTGTTCCTAACAAGCTAACCATCCTAACTTAAAATGGTAATTAAATTGGAATGAGTAGAAGTCCGATATAGTTTCGGCCACGCGTGAGGATGCGGAGTCACGAGAGGTTGGCTCCAATTCCTGACTCTTAAACTGGTCCGCGGCCCAAATCCCTTAAGTGGGTAGCATCCCGGATTGGTGAGTCAAGTAAATCCCGGATGTGGGACGGTGTAGTCCCCAAGGCCGGAGGTCCCGACGACTTAACTTGAGTATAAGTAAGTAAATAAGAATGAGTAAGTAAAGTAATTGAAAGTAAGTAATTGCAAGTATGAAAAGTAAGTAATGAGTAAAAGAGTAAAGCATTCCGATTAACCCGGATGCATAATTTGGCTAACCTTGTGAAGGTAAGTAAGTTGTGTGCTACTACATTGTTGCCTTGAATTGTGTAATGTATTGTATGAGCATGTATGATGTATGAAAAGCATGTATGTATGAAATAAATGAATGGCATGCTTAGTGGACGTCAAATAGTCGGCGTGCCCTAGCTAGCACGCGGTATATGCGGAGTCCATATGCAGCGTTTGCTGAGCCCCTTGGGGCATCATTTTTACTACACGTAGGTACCCGAGAGTGATGAAGATGTGAAGACTCCATTTCATTTCTTATATCTTCTTTTGCAATGTAAACAATGAATTTATGATGGGTGTACTGAGTAGTACAAGGCTGTAACTTTTGATTAGCCGGTGTACCATGGGGTACACCTTTTTGGATATTGATGGAAGGGAATTGGTATAGATGAGCGAAAGATAGAAACTCATTCTTTTGGGAAGTGTGGTAAAGGATGTAAAGTAATACTTTAAATACTCGGTGAACCAAGAATGTAAGTAGGTTGTTTTGTATTCAGTATGCATTAAATTAGTAGCTCGGTACGTTATGTTCATCAGACCGTGACTGTAAGTATTAGTAGCCTAGCTAGCCGTATGGGCGGTTAGCGGCATTGTTTCACCCGCCGTAGTAAGTAGGTAATAATTCCGCTGCGAACTCGTAGGATTAATAGGACGATTAGACGGTAAGCATAGGATTAGCGGCTGGGGTGTTACAAAAAGTGGTATCAGAGCGTAGTTACGCTCTGATGTCCTTAGTACCGAGCATAGGGGATTACCGAGTTAGGATTTCAACCGTCTTAAGACGGATACTTAGAAACCTAACTAGGAACTACCGTTATTAATAACGGATAACCTTAACGTTCTCATGAACGATACCTTGCTTAAATTCCAAGACCTTTGAGTCATATCTTGCAAGCCTAATGTAACTGTTGAACATTCAGATGTCAGGACGAGGCCGAGGCCGACCTAGGGGCGAAGCCTCAGATGGAACCGGTGCGCAGACAATAGCTGAGATCGTCGCCGCCACGGTAGCACAGATGCTGCCCCAAGTAATCCAGGCTGTACAACAAACTCAGCAGAACCAAACTCAAGTGGGGCCAAACCCTCCCCCACCACCCAGAGAAGCTAACTGGGTAAAAGCTGTAGCGGAACTCCGCCCTCCTTGCTTTAGGGGCGAGAGTGATCCGGCTAAGCTTGAAGCCTATATCTCCGAGATGGAGACAGCCTTTGAAACCCTCGAAGCTCCTGCTGGAGTTCGAGTCAGAGTAGCAGCCTACTACTTGAAGGATGCGGCCATGGATTGGTGGAAACTGGTGAAGCACGAGCATGTCAGTGACCCCACCTTCGATTGGGATTCCTTCGCATCTCTCCTCCGATCCAAGTACTATCCGGAGCATGTGAAAACGAAGAAAAGGCTAGAGCTAGACGCCTTAAAGATGACAGACAAGATGTCTGTGGATGAGTACTATCGCACCTTCACCTCCATTCTCCGTCTCCTCCCTGATCTTGGATACACCGGCCAGGTGTTGGTCGATCGCTTCTATGGCGGTCTGAGCCATCGCCTTCGGTACGGTATGGGCTATACCAGATTTACCTCCCTTCAGGTAAATAAACGGTTAACCCTTAGTATCATTTCAATTCCTTAATTCCTTGAATTCTTTGAATCTTTTCCCTTATCCTTTCCTTAAGTGAGAATCCCGGCTAATACCTGAAATTTCAGGAGTGTTATCACGCGGCTTCTCGCGTTGAGATCACTTGCCAACTACGGGATGAAGAGACCGCGCTGAAGCGCAAGGCTAATAACAAGAACACCGGCACTGAGGAGCAGAACCAGGGGAAGAGCTGGAAAAAGAAAAAGGGGAATTTCTTTCAGCAATCCCAAAAGAAATCCCAGGGTGAGAGCAGTGCCCATGCTGAGCAGGGCAAACCAACTGAGCTTCTTCAGCTTGGTTATTCTGCGCCGGTGGCAGCAAAGCCACTGAGATCACACCCACCTAAGGGTAAATTCCTAATCCAATTTGTATTCGTATAAGTAGTGTATCTAGTATATCCACGCACACATGTGCTAACCCTCTAACCTCAGGTTCTAGCTCCGGAGCCGCCAAAACCTTCTCCGACGGCCGCACCTATGTGTGCAGAAAGTGCAACCAGGACCATCCTGGTAAGGATTGCTATGGGAGGGAGATCAAATGCTACAACTGCCAGAAGCTGGGACACACAGCTAACAAGTGCCCAGAGAGTGGAAAGCCGAAGGGAAACTTTCAGAGCTACAAGCAGAGAGAGGGCAAGGAGGTGGCATCTGGCGATGCACCGGCCCAGCAGGCACCTCAGGGACAGGGATCCCGGGGCCCTCAGAGGGGCGCACCTCAGAGGCAGCCTGTTCTGCACGTGATTGACCGCGATGGGCCCGGTTCGAAATCCGGCCAAGGTAATCGCCTAAACCTTTGATCCTTGAAGTAGCATGCCTAGTAGTAGAGTAACCGTATGAGTGAATGCATGAGTAAATAAAATGAAGTGTGTATTAAGCATGAAATGAAGTAGTTGAAACTAGTACTCACCGTAGATGAAATTTGTAACCATAGGAAGTTTTAGTATCTGTTACCCGATACCGGTAAACTTGAATCAAGAAGGGATCGACATCACCAACCACTACTACACCAACAATCAGTGTCAGGTCATCCGACCAGGTATGATCTTATTAAAGGGATACCTGACACCCGAAGCGCAAATCTCAATCATTCGACGATGCAACGAGCTAGGAACGGGTCAAGGTGGATTTTACACACCCGAATTCCCCGGTGGAGCGAAGATGAAGCTGAAGATGATGTGCTTGGGAAAGGACTGGAATCCTTATACCAAGACATACCAGGAGACACGAACACAAGACGGAGCGACGCCACCGACAATACCACCAGAGTTTCAGACACTCATCACACAAGCAGTAGAACTTGCACAACAATGTGAACCTGAACCGATCCCCGCACTTGAAGCGGACCTCTGTATCGTCAACTTCTACGAGAAAGAAGGACGACTTGGGTTACACCAAGACAAGGACGAGACAGCGGAATCTCTTGAACAAGGAGTGCCCGTAGTGTCTTGGTCCATTGGTGATGACGCCGTATTCCTGTATAGCGAGCAGAAGCGTGTGGACCTCGCACAGAAACTGGTATTGAGATCAGGAGATGTCCTAATCATGGGTGGAAACTCTAGGATGCTGTATCACGGGATCAACAAGATCAAGTTGAATACGGCACCGCCGGCAATAATCAATGCCACACACATGAAACCAGGACGCCTGAACCTTACCTTTAGAAAGTATTAAATTCCTAGTATCATGTAATCTTTTAGTAACGTGTATTAGAGACACGGTATGTATGATGGTTGGTTTATCAATAAAGAGCAGTGTTGATTTAATTCCACTTGTGTCCACCATCAATACTTATCCAATCGTGAATCCAATAGGTTGTGGACTCGGTACCGAAGGTAACCTGAGCATCCTCACCGAAGCACAAGCCGGCAGAAGCGGCACCATTCTAACGGGAACCTTCCCAGTAAATGGCATTGATGCCAATATGTTATTCGACTCCGGCGCCTCTCACACTTTCGTATCACCATCCTTTGTGAAGAGGTTGCAGCTAGATGCGGATGAGCTACCGAACTTCATGGTTACTCTCCCATCGAAGGAGCGAGTAAAGTGCACCAAATACTATCAATCAGCCACAATCCAAATCAAAGGCGAATCGTTTCCCCTTTCCTTCATCGAATTCAATGGATTGGGATTCGACGTAATCATTGGGATGAATTGGTTGGAGCGGCACAAGGGTAGAATCCTCTGCGCCGAGCATCGTTTGCTGCTCAAGAGTCCTTCTGGGGTTACCGTATCTTACCGCCAGAGACCGAGAGAGCCTTCGACCACACTCATATCTGCCATGGCTATGTACCGGGAGCTCAGAAAGGGCCAAGATGTGTATCTTTGTTATGTACAAGACCTGGAGCGAGATCCAGAGTTCAGTGATGAAGTACCCATTGTATCCGAGTATCCCGATGTATTCCCTAAGGAGCTACCCGGCATGCCACCACCGAGAGCAGTGGAATTTGAGATTGACCTATTGCCAGGTACCGGTCCCATTGCTAGGGCACCGTACCGCATGGCACCAGCAGAGATGACCGAATTGAAAGAACAGTTGAGAGACCTTCTAGACAAAGGGTTTATACGCCCGAGCGTATCACCCTGGGGAGCACCGGTCCTCTTCGTGAAGAAGAAGGACGGTAGCCTCCGACTGTGCATTGACTACCGCGAGCTGAATGCGGTCACAGTCAAAAATAAATACCCACTACCACGCATCGACGACCTATTCGACCAGTTGAAAGGAGCCTCAGTCTTCTCCAAGATCGACCTCCGTTCAGGGTACCATCAGATTGCAATCAAAGAGCAAGACATTGAGAAAACGGCATTCCGTACCAGATATGGCCACTACGAATTCACAGTGATGCCATTCGGTTTGTCAAACGCACCGGCAAAATTCATGGACCTTATGAATCGTTTATTCAGTGAGCAGTTGGACACTTCAGTTGTGGTCTTCATCGACGACATCCTTGTATATTCTAAATCACCAGAGGAACATGAAATCCACTTGAGGAAAGTGCTAGAGACACTGCGCGAGAACCAGCTGTATGCGAAGTTCTCCAAATGCGAGTTTTGGCTTGATCAGGTATCATTCCTTGGACATGTCATCTCGAGCGCAGGCATCTCAGTTGACCCTTCTAAGGTAGAAGCTGTACGATCATGGCCTAGACCCAAGACTGTTACCGACATTAGGAGCTTTCTTGGTCTAGCCGGTTACTACCGGAGATTTGTAAGGGACTTCTCGAAAGTCGCCAAGCCCATGACTACACTGATGAAGAAAGATGCACCGTTTGTATGGACAGATGAGTGCGAGTTATCATTTCAGAAACTGAAAGACTCATTGACCTCAGCGCCCGTCCTTACTCTTCCAGAGGGCACAGAGGGATTTGAGGTGTACTGTGATGCATCAGGCAAAGGAATGGGATGCGTACTCATGCAGCATGGCAAGGTTGTTGCTTATGCCTCCCGCCAGCTGAAGAAACATGAGGAGAATTACCCGACTCACGACTTAGAGTTAGGAGCCATTGTCTTCGCCTTGAAGATATGGCGACACTATCTCTATGGGGTAAGCATCACCATCTACTCCGATCATAAGAGCTTACAGTATGTATTCACTCAGAAAGAACTCAACTTGAGACAGAGAAGGTGGATGGAGTTTCTCTCAGACTATGACATCAACCTGCAGTATAAGGAAGGGAAGGCAAACATTGTAGCCGACGCCCTGAGCCGTCGAGCACACTCGCTCCATTCGCTACTCGCTTCTTCTAGCTTGGTTGACGAGGTGCGAGACGCTCAGTTGAGCGACCCTTACCTAACCGAAATCAGACACAAGATCGAAAATGGTACATTTGAGAAGAAAAAGTATGATTTTAAGCAACATGAAGATGGTTTGATTCGGTTGAATGGCAGGCTATGCGTCCCCCGAAGCAATGCTGAGCTAAGGGATCGCATCCTGCGAGAGTCACATAGTTCTACATTATCAGTCCATCCGGGAGCCTCCAAGATGTACAAAGACATGAAGAGGTACTTCTGGTGGTCTGGAATGAAGTCAGATGTGACAGAATTCGTATTGAGATGCTTGACATGCCAGAAGGTAAAATTCGAACACCGTAGACCGGGCGGAATGGTACAATCGATGCCAGTTCCGGAGTGGAAATTTCATGATATCTCCATGGATTTTGTTGTAGGACTCCCACCTGCCAGGGGAGGACTCAACATGATCTGGGTTGTAGTAGATCGCCTTACCAAGGTTGCCAGATTCATACCGATGAAGGACACCTGGAAGGTAGTAAAGCTAGCTGAGCTTTTTGATAAGGAGATTATCAGACACCACGGAGTCCCTAAGACCATAGTATCTGACCGCGACACCAGATTTCTTTCGAGATACTGGAGAGCTACAAGGGAAGCGTTGGGTACAGAATTGAAGTTGAGTACCGCCTTCCATCCTCAGACCGACGGTCAGACAGAAAGGACCATCCAGACACTGGAGGACATGCTTCGGGCATGTGCCTTGGACTTTCAGGGGAGTTGGTTAGATAAGCTTCATCTTATCGAGTTCTCGTATAATAGTTATCACGCCTCGATTAAGATGTCGCCTTTCCAAGCTCTATACGGTAGACCTTGCCGTACACCCTTGTGTTGGGATGAGTCAAGTGAAGCGGTCATAATAGGACCGGAGTATCTTGAGCAAGTGCAAGCCGAAGTGCAACAAATCCGAGCTAACATGAAGGCAGCCCAAGATAGACAGAAATCCTATGCGGATGTAAGACGACGCGACCTTGAGTTCGCCGTGGGCGACCAAGTGTTCTTGCGAGTTTCACCTATGAAGGGTGTCTTCAGATTTGGTCAGAAGGGCAAGCTAAGCCCAAAGTTTGTAGGGCCGTACACTATCACCGAAAGAGTTGGTTCAGTAGCCTACAGGTTAGCACTACCTGAGGACTTGGGACGTGTCCACGATGTATTTCATGTGTCACAACTCAAGAAGTATATGGCTGATCCTTCTCATGTGTTGGAGCCCGAGAGACTATCCATTGAACCGAACATGAGATATGTGGAAACCCCAGTGAGAATCCTTGATAGGAAGACCAGGGACACTCGCCATAAGTCTATACGAATGGTGAAGGTCCTATGGTCAAACCATGATGTCGAAGAAGCGACATGGGAGTTGGAAGACGCCATGAAGGCTAAGTATCCACGGTTATTCATAGACTAGTTAGTCTAGTATGTAATATACGGGTACGGGTCGTACCCCTTTTTAAGGGGGGTAGAGCCCTTTTGCTTTTGCATTGCTTCGGGGTAAGCATTGCATTTTGTATGGCACATGTAGTGCAAGTGAACTTAGTATGGATGTATTTTTTATGTGTAATGTGTAATGAATGATGTGTACGTGCAATGTATGGTGTATTGGTGTAATGTGTATTGTGAATGGAAATGATGCATGGTGTATGTGAATTGCGTATGATGTTGAAATGTGTATGCTTGCAGTGTGAAGGAAGTAAACACCTCATAGGTGTAGGAAGATACATTATGGCAATTGGTTTGCCTAATGAGTAGAAATACTTAAACTATTAACCTTGAGCAACTTTGAGGGCAAAGTTTCTTAAGGGGGGTAGATTGAAATACCCCGTAATTAAAAATAGTAATTAATTAGGCTAATAAGTAATTTAGAAGCTTAATTAAGTATAAATAATTATGAGGGAACAAATCCCGAAGGAAACGGACCTTTAAAACGGTTTAAAAACATTACCGAACCTTAAAACACGTTTTTCGAGGTAACCGGGAAAACGTGTCTTTAAGCGGGTCAAATAGACTCGTAACAATTTTGGTCAACTAAATAATCATTAATAAATATTAGTGAAGCTTTAGAGCCAAAAAAATCAATAAAACGAGAAAATAGTAAAAACTGTCAAAAACGGGAAGTTGTGGGGTAGAAATATAAATAACACAAACTTATGTGTCCAATATTGGAAATAAAATTTCAAAGCCCACAAGTGGACTGTGTGTGGTCCGATTTTTTTTTTAGGCCCTCACACTCCCCTCTCACACTCTATTAATTCCTCCTTACTCACAAAACAACAAAAACAATAAAACTACTACTTTCTACTTTATTCTCTCTCTCCTACCTCACACTCTCTTCTCTCACGTGAAGCAGCAGCCCTCACCCTCTCTTTTCTTCATCTTCTACCTCCCTCACGATTTCAATGGAGAAAAGAGCAAACACCCACAAACTCTAACTTCTCTCCTTTGTAACTCCCTCTAGACCCTTCCAAAAATTATAAAAATACCACCATTGTAATCCCCTCCTCAAGAGCTACATTTTCATCTTTCCAAAATCCAAAAACAACCAATTTCGATTTTGAGGGTATTCCCCATTTGAAGCTGCAACACCACCATTAGAAGGCCCTTGTTCTTCTTGTTCTTCTAAGGTAAAAATATCTTCAAAAACTCCATCTTTTTCTAGCCTAAATGGCAAAACGAAAATTTAGACTAAACCTTGTTTGGTCTCTTGTATGTCTAGCCGATTTTGGCATTTTGGTGGTGTGAGAAACCTTGTTCTTGAACCACTCCAAGCTTCATTTGCACTCTTGAGAGGTAATATAAATTCTAAACCCTAGAAATCTACATTGAAAGTTGAAATAATATTAAGAATAGTTTTGGTATTGAATGTGTGTGTATATATGGGTGATAATGTTAGATTGGTTGAATACCAAAACCGGTAGAGAGAGAAGGAAGGAGAAAGAAGAAGAAAGAAAATCTAGAAGTAAAGCAAGGTAAGAATGCTCATTGTGTAACCTTATGTATATGTATAATGTAACAGATTTTTATAAGTTGAATTTAGTAATGAAAATGGTATTGTGTAGTAGAACAATGTACATGAGAATATAAGTATTTTGAAGCCTTAAAAAGACATTTTAAAACTGTCAAAACAGATTGGGATTGAGTTAGTTATGTGCAGGAAATTTTGTAGTGTTTAGTGTTGGTTTAGCATTAGTATTTGTATATGAGAGCTTGTATATGGTTGATGTTATAAGCAGGTGTGAATGAATGAAAATGTGCTTAAAACAATGTGGTGAGAGTGTAAAAATATAGGGGAGGTTATGTCAAAATTTATCTAGAATTATAACACTTAGTGAATTTTAAACTAGGTGAACAATGGGAGTTGTAACAGATTTTGAAATAGGTTGATAGAGGGGAGATGGGGAGAGATAGTTAATGTAATTGTAATGTGTTAGAGGTGTTAGAAATGACATTAGAAGAGGGAGTTGTAGATGGAGAGTGTTAGGCTAAAATCTGTAGCAAAACACAACTAGGAAGCAACTAGTGAAAGTGGTGTAAGAAACTTGGAAAAAAATTATGTGAGTGAATGAGTATAAAGTTGTGTAATGAATTAGGAAATGAATTAGCATGATTTAGGGTGTTTAAATGGCACAAAAACATGTTAGGATGTATGTAGGAAGATTGGGGAAACAATGGGTGAAATTGGAAAGAAAAATAAAAACTGTAACAAGATTCTGGAACCGTCCGACCCAGACGGTGAGTCGGACGTGGGTCGGACGGGGCTTAAGAAACGAAAACCCGACTTTCTGGAATGGTCCGACCCAGAGCCGTGAGTCGGACGTGGGTCGGACATGGCTTAGAAAACTTTCTGTAATGGTCCGACCCAGAGCCGTGAGTCGGACGTGGGTCGGACATGGCTTAAATTTCGAAATCAACATTCTGTAATGGTCCGACCCAGGACGGTGGATCGGACGTGGGTCGGACAGGCAAAAAAAAAAATGGTCGAAGCTTCTGACTTCGTCCGACCCAGACGATGAGTCGGACGTGGGTCGGACGGAGCTTAGACTCGAGACCAAAACCTTCTGGAATGGTCCGACCCAGAGGGTATGGGTCGGACGGAATAGTGCTGGGTCGGACAGGGTAACTTTCTGGAACCGGATCTTACTGGAATGGTCCGACCCAGGGCTTGGGTCGGACGGTGGGTCGGACGGCCAATCTTGACAAAAAAAAATTATTTTAATTTAAATAATATTTGTATATATAGGTATATGTATACCCATACATATATGTATATGTACATGTGTGGAAGCATGCAAACCTTAAGTAAGAAAAATAAAACTTAAGTAATGAAAATGAGTAAGTAATGTGTAAGTGCAAGAAGTATAGGAACATAGTAAGTATAAGTTAAGTAATGATAGTTAGATTAATCATTTGACTGTATGTATACAATAGGATTTGGTTTGTGACACCGAAGGACGTTTGGAAGTACGTACGACGGTGAACGGTATGGATTCCTCATGCCCCGTATGCTATCTTGGTTACTCTGATTTGTGTGCTGTGTGCTAATTGATCACCAAATAAGATAAATGCACGAATCGGAGTTAATATGCATACTTTGAATATGTAGTGTTGTGTGATATTGTATACTTTCTTTAATTCTTAGTTTGTATAATTCATGAAATGTTTGGATGAATATGAATGTGTGTATGTATGATGTATTGTATTGTGACCGATTGTGATGTGTTTGGACTTCTAACTTGTTCCTAACAAGCTAACCATCCTAACTTAAAATGGTAATTAAATTGGAATGAGTAGAAGTCCGATATAGTTTCGGCCACGCGTGAGGATGCGGAGTCACGAGAGGTTGGCTCCAATTCCTGACTCTTAAACTGGTCCGCGGCCCAAATCCCTTAAGTGGGTAGCATCCCGGATTGGTGAGTCAAGTAAATCCCGGATGTGGGACGGTGTAGTCCCCAAGGCCGGAGGTCCCGACGACTTGAGTATAAGTAAGTAAATAAGAATGAGTAAGTAAAGTAATTGAAAGTAAGTAATTGCAAGTATGAAAAGTAAGTAATGAGTAAAAGAGTAAAGCATTCCGATTAACCCGGATGCATAATTTGGCTAACCTTGTGAAGGTAAGTAAGTTGTGTGCTACTACATTGTTGCCTTGAATTGTGTAATGTATTGTATGAGCATGTATGATGTATGAAAAGCATGTATGTATGAAATAAATGAATGGCATGCTTAGTGGACGTCAAATAGTCGGCGTGCCCTAGCTAGCACGCGGTATATGCGGAGTCCATATGCAGCGTTTGCTGAGCCCCTTGGGGCACCATTTTTACTACACGCAGGTACCCGAGAGTGATGAAGATGTGAAGACTCCATTTCATTTCTTATATCTTCTTTTGCAATGTAAACAATGAATTTATGATGGGTGTACTGAGTAGTACAAGGCTGTAACTTTTGATTAGCCGGTGTACCATGGGGTACACCTTTTTGGATATTGATGGAAGGGAATTGGTATAGATGAGCGAAAGATAGAAACTCATTCTTTTGGGAAGTGTGGTAAAGGATGTAAAGTAATACTTTAAATACTCGGTGAACCAAGAATGTAAGTAGGTTGTTTTGTATTCAGTATGCATTAAATTAGTAGCTCGGTACGTTATGTTCATCAGACCGTGACTGTAAGTATTAGTAGCCTAGCTAGCCGTATGGGGGTTAGCGGCATTGTTTCACCCGCCGTAGTAAGTAGGTAATAATTCCGCTGCGAACTCGTAGGATTAATAGGACGATTAGACGGTAAGCATAGGATTAGCGGCTGGGTGTTACACTAGGATGATCCGTTTTTGACGTTATTTTTATCGATCTTCATGGTTTTTCATAACCTATATATTGGTATAGGTTTCATGGACTGGTTTGACCATTCTCAAAAAGTCAACTCTAGCAAGGCTTAATAAGCTTTAAGGTTTCTAGAATTTTATAGACTTTTATGTTTCAAAACAATGTTCCAACACTTCCTAAAATCTTTATAATATATTTAGAGTGTTTAGTAATTTTCCCAAGATTTATTGACTTATAAATCTTATTATTAAATTCCTAATACTATCTAATATGTATAATAATTAGGGTTAAATAGGAGAAAACCCCTAAATAAATTTGACAACTCCATATAATAATTTAATATTCATTATTCCATATCATAATTTAATTTTTAATAAAAGAAATCCCCTAAATTAATTTAAATAATTTAGGGATATTTCAGTATATCACCCTTAAAAGAAACTTCGCCTCGAAGTTTAACAATCAACTAATAGGCACTCACACCGCTTCGGGTGTGCTGAGACAATAATAACTTCAATGAAATTCCATACCATTCCAATCCTTTATTTCCATTCCAACATTCCACTCGAGAGTACCGAAATCCAATCAAAGTGAATCAAATATAAACTGAAACAAAACACAACACAAACGTGACAAAGTACTGTGCCACAACGTAAAACTACGTACATACATACACCACTCATACTACTATTAATGTTCTCCCTTTACTAACAATGCAACGAGGCATAATCCGGATGAGATAACGAAGGAGGAGTATGCCAGCATATCCCCCTTAAAAGAGCTAAGGTACGCCCTCGTACCGCCACTAACGTGAATCACCTCAGGATAGCAGAGTATCATGCAAACAGATGTGGGTACTTAACTCTCATGGAGTCCTCGGTCTCCCAAGTAGCTTCCTCGACCCCATGATGTTCCCAAAGAACCTTCACTAACTTAACTGATCTGCCCCTCGTTTCTCGGACCTTCGTGTCCAAGATCTGTATAGGAGTCTCCTCATACCTCAGTGTAGGCTCAATCTCCACCTCTCTGGCTGCAGTACGTGAGAAGGGTCAGGCATATACTTCTTCAACTGAGATACATGAAACACATCATGTACCTTCCCCAACTCCGCTGGTAGCTCGAGTCTGTAAGCAACTGGGCCCACTCGCTCCGTAATCCTGTACGGGCCAACATACTTAGGGCTTAGCTTCCCCCTCATCCCGAATCTGAATATCCCTCTCATCGGGGACACTCGTAAGAAACCATGTCTCCCAACTGAAACTCGAGCTCTCTGGTACGCTGATCCCCATAAGACTTCTGTCTGGACTGCGCTGCCCTCATGTGCTGCTGAATAACCCTAACGTCATCCTGCAGTGTCTGAATATACTCAGGCCCAATCAAGACCGCCTCAGCAGGGTCACTCCATGATAAAGGAGTCCGGCACGGCCTGCCATATAGAGCCTGGAATGGTGCCATGCCGATAGACGCGTGGTAAGAGTTATTGTAGGAGAACTCTACCAGGTGTAGACGCTCTACCCAACTCCCCTGATAGTCCAGAGTGACTGCTCGCAACATATCCTCCAATGTCTGAATAGTCCTCTCAGTCTGCCCATCCGTCTGCGGGTGAAAAGCTGTGCTAAGTCGTAGTTGAGTCCCAAATGCCTCCTGTACCTGACGCCAATATCGACTGAGGAAACGAGTGTCACGATCAGAGACAATCGTCTTCGGTACCCCATGGTACCGGATATGCTCTGTGGTAAACACCTCAGCCAGTTTGGGCACCTTCCATGTGTCCTTGATAGGTATGAACCTAGCTGTCTTGGTCAACCTATCGACTATAACCCATATGGCGTTCAGTCCACCTCTAGCTGGAGGGAGACCGACCACAAAATCCATGCTGATGTCGTCAAACTTCCAGCACGGTACTGAAGTGACTGAATCTGGCCGCTTGGTCGACGATGCTCAAACTTCACTTTCTGACAAGTGAGGCACCGAGAGACAAAATCAGCTACATCCCTCTTCAACCCGCTCCACCAGAATAATTGCTTCAAGTCCTTGTACATCTTGGTGGCTCCAGGGTGTACTGATAATGTCGAGGAATGAGCCTCTGAAAGAATCCTGGTCTGAAGCTCCGTCGCATCCTGAGGAACGCAGAGTCTGCCTCTGACTTGAAGGTGTCCCTCGCTGTCCAGCTCATAGTCGTACTTCAAACCGTCAGTCAACCCGTCTGCCAACTTCTGTCTGATGCCCTGTAGATAAACGTCACTGTCCTGGGCTGCATACACCTCCTCAGCTATCGTAGTCGTCTCTAACAGGGCGAGAAGTGAATAAGCTCTTCTGCTCAGAGCATCTGCCACGACATTTCCTTTCCCTTCTGTGTACTAGAGGTTGATGTCATAATCGGCCAGTAGCTCAACCCATCGTCGCTGTCTCAAATTGAGCTCCTTCTGGGTCCAGATGTACTTCAGACTCTTATGGTCTGTCATAATCCGGATTATGGCTCCATACAAGTAATGTCGCCAGATCTTTAAGGCGAAGACTATGGCTAGGAGCTCAAGGTCGTGGGTGGGGTAGTTTTCCTCGTGCTTCTTCAGCTGTCTAGAAGCATACGCTACTACTCGGCCATGCTGCATCAGTACTCCACTAATTCCTCTGCCTGAAGCATCGCAATATACCTCGTACCCCTCATTCCCCTCTGGGATAGTCAATACTGGAGCAGTGGTCAAGGCGTCCTTCAGCGCCTTGAAGGAGACCTCACAAGCCTCTGTCCATACAAAAGGGCTGTCCTTCTTCATCAAGGAGGTCAAGGGCTTGGCTAGCCTGGAGAAGTCCTTCACAAAGCGTCTATAGTAGCCAGCCAACCCAAGGAAACTCCTAA